>OX183136.1:3825228-4155228 GCA_945261195.1 Cryptosula pallasiana
TAACCATGAAGCTTTAGGGCTGCATTTCTGGATTCATTAGGTCAAGGTTAACTTTAGTAGTGTTGACAAAAGCGTGTGGTTTTATTATGTGTGTTTCAACCAACAATTTTGTTGGATAATGAGCACATGATAGATCTGCAGTCCCTGATGCATCATCACAGTTGTAAATTTTAGTGTCTACATCCTATTGACTAGTACTATCTCCCTTGGGTGATGGTTGCTGTGGCCAAAAACACTTAGAATTATTATTGTGGTGGCAGAATTTTTATTATTTTTATTATTTATTGTTATTATAATTATTATTATAATGGTTATTCTCAATGTGTGAAAACTAGCTGTTTTTCTCATGTAAAGAGCTTTCATATTATTAATTATTATCTATGATACATCATACTACTACAAGCTAACCATAATAACCAAATAAGACTGCAGTGTAATCGATAATTAATTAGTAATTAAATAATATTGTGGAGGAAATGCGCCAGCGTCCCCACAGCAGGTCGACCACCTTGACATTATTTAACCTGCCAAACTATATACCTTTATATTTGTATACTCTTACCTTGCCGAACTATCTATTCACATTTATTCTCTGTTCTATGTATTGCACTCATTCGTATATCTTTTATTATTTGCACAGTTTCATTATTTTCATACATGTGCTTGGGCAGCCAACCGTGCTGTCAAGCCACACCTGTTTTCTATTTACGAAAGTTCTATAGGTGTTCAGCCAGCCAATCTGATGTACAGGCGTGGCCTGCCTTTGTTGTCTCTCTGTCAATCTTGATTATGTAACTTTGCTAGCATAAATACCAGTGTCTTGTCCAAATAAACTCAGAGTTAATGCCTACACTCTCACTTGCTTGTTATTTCTCTAACATAAGCGCACTTATGCTAAAGCACAGGTAGCTGGACAGAAAGTACACAAGTAAGCTCTTGCACTAATTGCGCTGGCAGAGGAACTTATTCAGTTCACATACTTGCACAATAAAGTTGGACAGGGGAGATTGCACTGCAACCAGTCGACTAGCAACTAGAATAACAGACAGTAGAAAGTGGTCAGTCGATTCGACTCACACTGCACTTGACCTACGGGCAAGTGATACTGGGACGGTTATTCGAACGGCTAGGTCGACCTGATACAACTATTCTTCGGGAATAGGTTGCGGCGAGTTGACGGGCGTACACTGCACTGTTGTACTTGCTTATTACTGTGGGCCGCTGTACAGGTGACAGCTACCACTTCACCCTAAATTCCTGTACAATATTGATAATTAATAATAATAATATAGCAAGCTACTAAATTTTTATTATTATCATCATTATTGTTCATCATAGTCATAGTTATGATCAATTCAATAGTATTTTTATTATTTTCGTAATTTAACTAACCATCATAACAATTTCACCAGCAGTATAGTTTACCAAAATCATCTTTTATTTGTTATTATTAGCAGCCTATTCAATATCATTGTTCAATCATCAATATTGTACAGGAATTTGTGGTGTTGTGGTAGCTGTCACCTGTAAAGCGGCCCACGTTAATAGGTGTATTGCAGGCAGTGCAGCGTCTTGACTCCAGCAGGCCCAAGGTCAGCAATCTAAACTGGTCGAGCAAGATTTGCAGCGTTGCAAGCTCGTAAGCTATACACAGTGAGGAGTTGTCACAACTGCCTCACTTTCTATTGATTTCTTATTCGGCAGAATAGTTGCGTAGGGTTGAACTAGCAGGTGGAACAATCAATCCAGTATCACATACCCGTAAGTCGTATGCAGTGTAAGTCGATTCGACTGAACACTTTCTACTGACTATTGTTCTTTCTACTAGCCAACTTGTCCAAGTAGCAGCTTGTCTATTTAATTATTATGTGCATGCAGTTGCTTGCTTGTGCTGTCGCTTGTTATTGCAGTCTTTATAGGTAGTTACTTGCTTGCTATGCTTAGCTTGCTATCTGTTCTTTGCATGTGTGCTGTGCTGTGTTGAGAGATTCAATCAAGCAGTGAGAGTGCCAGGTTAACTCTGATTTATTGTATACTGACATGGACATTTATAAAATGCATATAACAAAGGAGAAGGCAAGGATGCAAAAATAACAATAGGTAGGCTACGCCTACTCGGCCTGATTGGTCCATAGAATAGAAAAGGGGAAGCCCTTTGTCATGGCTGACTTGATATTGTCACATGTGTTTGTTTACATGTAGTGCTGCTAATGTAATGCTGCTGCTAATTGTGAATAATAGGAATACAATATATAATAGATATAAGGTGCCGAACTGCTGCATAATGTTTGTATAATTGCTGCTAATAAAGTAAATGTAAATAGATAGTAATAAAAAGGTGTCGAACTGTCACCTGGTCAACTTGTGTTCGACATAGTTAGAGGATTCCCCAACAATATTATCGACAAACGGTTGCTGGTTTTGATATTATAAGTTATAGGTCTTATTATTAGTGAACTAAAAAAATACTGATTATTATTATTATTCAATATTTGCCAATCACAAAAATTTACAATTATTGGTTTGTTACTAATACTGCTACTTTTTTACTAAAGTTTATTTCTCTCCCAATCTCAAGACTTATATATATGTATATCTATCATTCCTCAGATGTGAGGGTTTAACTATGGTGGCTCAGAACCTTTTGTGTTTTGCATTTTAAAATGTCTGAGCGATTTACAAACCGTTCGAACTCTTTTGAAACTCTGAAGCTTTGAAAATCTTTTGAATGCTTTGTGAAATCTTTCGGGGGCTTTGAAAATCCTACCCGATTTACTTGTTCGCTCTTTTGATCTAGTCAATCACTGGATACTGATGGTGATGTCGATAATAATAATTATTGCTAATAAATATTATTATAGCAATAGATAATAAATTTGATAGGTAATAAATGGGTAATAAAATGATGATTATTACAAATTAATTATTTGATAAAAATGAAACAATAATAAATTGTGGTTTTAATAATCATAATAATAATTATTATCATCATGCTTGTCGTTATTCTAATTCTTGTCGTTAGCATTATTATTGAGTGATATTATTTGGTTTTCTTATTATAATTATTATCATTATGATGGTGATGCTTGTTATTATTATGAGTTATAATAATAATTATATGAGAATTATAATAATTTAAAGAATAGCAACAACTGTTCCAATTAATTTCTAGTTGATGGTAATAATTACACTACAACTATGTCCATGATTATTTTTGCTACTTCTGTGCAGGATTTCACTGTGGGGGTGTGAGGTGGTAGCTCGGCCTACCTGCACAACCTCCTGAACTGTAATGGCAACTGTGTCTAGTGTGCTAGTGATACAACCCTTCCACAGGTCGACTTAGTATACTAGAGAATGGTGGTCGACCATCTCAGTAACTAGTGAGCTGCCGGTTGCGTTAACTGTTATCTCTGTAAGTATTGAGTTCGAACTTTGAAGGGCGAACTAGTGGAACTAGGTTCGGCCAGCAGAGGTTCGGCTGTCTTTTTGCAGTGCTGTGCAGAGGTTGAACATTGAAGGCGAAGTTTAGACAAAGCTAAGTTCGGCCAGCAGAGGTTCAGACTGATCTGCCTGTATGTTACTACTCGAGTAATGATGCGCAAGTGAAGTTATTTGTATGTACAAAGAAACTTCTGAGAGTGTGCAAGCTGACTCTGACTTTATTGATACAAACATCCATATTTATGTGCGTGATTACATAACTGATTAGACTGATAACTTGATAGACAAAAGGTGGCCACACCTAGCACAGCAATTGGCTAGAGTGTGCCAATAAGGTAAAAGGGGTGGCTCTAAGGTACATGCATGGGTGAGCTCACATGGTGCACATATAAGATTAAAAGGTACAGTATAATAAAATAATAGTAAATAAAAGATGCATAGAGCTATCGGCTATGAAGTGTATGTAATAGAATTAGGCATGTAGGCAAACAGTTGCGATGGGTAAGTGTTACATAGAACCGGTAAGTGAGCGTCACATAGAACTTAACCAATAGAACTGTCCAAGATGGCGCCGATCCTCAACACTTCTATACTTCTAGTTTCTGTTTATTGTTATCATGTGAGTTGGCAGAAAAATGATTAAGTAGTTTAGTAGTGTACCATAACTAATTCCACATAAGTGTGTATAAATTATTATTGATTTTTTTATAATTGACAATGGCATTTATTTATCACACCAAATAGCGGTATCTTATTGTACATACTATATTTGTTATACGATATTTACATCGATAAGATTTGAATAAATTTACTATCAGTTTTTCTCACATAGCCACAGGTGGTTAAAGAGAGATTTCTTCTTTTTTTGTAATAATACTAATGTGTACACTCATACAGCGCTGACTTGGGTTGTTGCTATTTAAATGTCATTCTATTTTACAAGTCATTAATAGCCCTTACTTAGGTTTCTTGGCCAACAGAATCAGTAAAATTTGCTTTTAAAACTGATGAAAACACCTTTTTCCAACTGGTTGATTCTCAAAAATTTTCAACAAGCGAGAGGGCGCTCTGTCGCCTCTCCCGCACCCACCCCGGCACGGGCCTGTGGCCCCAGTCAGGCCTGCGGCCCGAGTTTCTTTGACCCCTACCGTCCCATAAAATTTTTTGGAACTACAGCCCTGGTAACACATAGGTGGAGACCCCTATTAAATATGCTGAAAATCCGCCCCTGACCTACTAAACACAGTAACACCTCCTAAGACAAATACCAAAATCATCATAACTATCAACGCTTTACGCTTCATGCTCGGTAAAACATCTAGCATATCGCTTGTAGTACCATCAACAGTATCAACTTCATTCATCGGTCTCATCTCAACATCATCCTCTGTCGACATTTTAACTTCCAATAACAATACAATCATATCACACTTCATTTTTATACAATGTAAAAACTATCAAAAAATCAAATGCCATGCATTCAAAATCTAGATGCCATATAAGTTCAAATTAAGTAAAAAAATAATCAAAACTCAAATGCCACTTAAATGCCACTCAAATGCCACACAATATTAACTCGGCGAATCTATTCAACGCCGTAAGCCATTGCATTCACCCCGGAGTCAAATCCACAAAAAAACACTTGGTAGGGAGATCTGCTCATATATTACTTCTCCAAACCCTGATAAGATCAGGGCCATTGCTGACATGAACCCACCCTCAAACAAGACTGAGGCCAGGAGGTTCACTGGTATGGTAAACTACCTCATGAAGCTTAGTGACAGACTAGTAGAACTTTGTGTTCAGATTAATGCTGTCACTGGCAGCAGATCGAAGTGGTTTTGGGGACCCGATCAAGACAAAGCCTTTTAAAGGGTCAATAAGGAGATAACTAAGGCTCCTGTACTACGTACTTTTGATTTGAATTGTAAACATAGAGTTTCTGCTGATGCTAGTAAGAACGCTTTGGGTGCTATTCTTTTGCCGTTGAATGATAATGGATGTTGGCAACCTTTAAAGTATGCCTCAAGGAAAATGACAGAAACTGAGAAACATTATGCGATGGTTGAGAAAGAGGCTCTAGCCATCGCATTGGTGTGTGAAAAATTTGATTACCACCTGGTAGGTCGTGATTTTGAAATTGAGAGTGATCATAAACCCTTGATATCCATCTTGGGGGAGAAGGATATATCACGCTTGCCGGTGAGGGTACAAAGGTTCAAATTTCCATTGCTGAGGTACGATGATGATATTTTCCACACTCCTTGGAAAGATATGCTATCAGCTGATACTTTGAGTAGACCTAATGGCAGCGTGTCTTATAACGAATTAGAGTCTAACCAATGTAGTGATGTTGAATGTTTCTTGCAATCTGCTGTCTCTAGTTCTGCTTATAGTGATTTAAAAGAGCAGGAAATCAGAGATGCTATGGGTGAGGATAAATCTGCAATCCACTGTTTGCGTTATATGCATGCTCACTGGCCTGAGAACACTGAACTTGCACTTGATGAACTGACTAGGCTCTATGCCGACAGAGATAGGCTTTCTGTATATGACGGTTTGCTGTTAAATGATGCTGGGGTGTATATACCTTTTTCTTTGAGACCGAAGTATCTAGAATTGTGACACGAAGGCCATCAGGGCGCGTCCAAGTGTCGTTATAGGGTGCAAAGCCACTTCTGGTGGCCAGGGGTAGGCCGTGACATTGCTGAGTACGTATCTCAATGTAATTTTTGTATTATGCATAGTCGGGTTAAACATGAACCTATGTGCAAACATGTATTGCCATTCAGACCTTGGGAGGAAGTAGGTAGTGATATATTGATGCTAGATGACGCATTATATGTAATTTTGATAGATTACTATACTAAATAGATTGAGGCTGTGCCAATTGTAGCTCAGACATCTAAGGCAGTGATTAAGGCTATGAAATCTGTGTTTTCATGTTTTGGCATCCAAATGTTATACGATCTGACAATGGTGGATGTTATGACAGCAGAGAGTTTCGGGAATTTGCTGTGCAGAGTGGATTTATCTTGGCAGCTAGTGGCCCTAGATACCCTCGATCAAATGGCTTGCCAGAAAGTGTTGCTAAAACTGTTAAGAGGCTGTGGAAAAGTTGTAATGATTTATGCGTTGAAAACCCAAATCCAAGCCGAATTAGAGCATAGTGCACGCCCTTATACTTCACAACCTGATACTTCCACAGGTCCTTGGAAACGTAGATTTGCCGATACGCCAACTTCAAGTCTACCACCCTAAGGTCACCACATGACTGACTCAACTTCCTTATCTTCTCCCTGCACAGAGCAACTTTATCGCCACAGGTGTGACATTCGACAAACGTGTTCAGTTCACGGTAGTCCATGACTGGTCACATTTTGTCTTTGGTCGTCTGAAATACTGCCATTAATGGGATGATCCCGTCAACCTTACCATCCCACCGCTTCAGCCACCCCGTAAAAATCCATTTTTCTCTTCCGCACAAAAGCGCTCATGCATCAGGGGCACCTTGGTACACCCGTACTCAGAAATACGAATCTGAAATCTTGAGGGAGACTCCCCACACCAATGCCAACTAACAGTCCACCGACCATTGTTGAATTGGCCACAAAATCTGGGTCCTTGACCTGTAGCGACTCTGGACGGACACCGTCTTTACAACCAGGCATGTTCGCAGCCCCACAAGCCAAACCCGGTGCAGTACCTTTCCCCTGGGGAAACCCGCAACACCCAGTCGGATTTGGCCTCCCCCATCCAACTACATGGTAAAGGTCAGGGCTCCTCTTGAAGGTTACACCCCCATATGATCGATGGTATCGCCACCTAGGAGACATTCAATGCCAAGATTCCCCAACTTGCCCATCACTAAGGCAGAGACACGAAAACAGTGCCCCTGCAGCCCAATGATGACATAGCTCGTATCTATCACATGAGAGGCATTGCCATCTGCCGTTAACAACGGCCGGCCTGATTGAAGGCCTTTTCCCACCACCACCCGCGAACATACCAAAGTCCGCTTGCTTCCAGTGTCAACAAGTTAAAGGAAACATCGACTGTTCAGAATGGCCTGAACGACTGGCATAAGCCTGATGTTAGAGCAATGCCGGCCATCCCAACAGGTCCAACCTGCCCCGTGGTACACCTGCACCACTCAACAGCTCTCTCCCGAGAGAGTGCCTACAGCGAGCCCTGCTCACTCCGTTTCCATAGCAGAGGACGCGCCACCCTAGTCTGTGCCCTCTACCCAAAAACCCTGCTGCCCTTCAGCTGATGCAACTCTTGCCTGCGCACAACAATCCCGCACAAAATGGTCGATGCTTCCACATCTGAAGCACCCAGCCTTACCTTTGGCCTTGTGCATCGGCACCTCCATTGGGCACCTCCACAGCAAAAGCACAGGTAGTCAGACTTACTACCCAGCTGCTTCTGCCTCCCAGAGGCAGCTGCAACCTCGCTGTGCAGCTGCTTGGCATTCTGATGGCCGACCACAGCCCTTCGCGAGACCAACCTGTCTCACACATGAGCCAGCACCTAGCCCAAGTCGGCAGTGTTCTCACTTTTGTGCATAATGGCCCACTCATATATCTGGCAATTCCTTGTAAAACTGAGCTCTAAAGCTCAGGTCATTACAGGTCATACCAACCCTGCCCCCAAACCGCTCCAAGCGGTCCAAAAAAAACGTCGACAGTGACGCCTTGCCTCCTATCGTGGCATGGCATACTCGGCTGTCAAGGCAACCTTCACAACATCCCATGCCGAGCATCCTCAACGTTCATCCTGTTGTATACCCGAGCGGCGTTGCCACCCAGCATATACACCAGGATGTCAGTTGGGGCAATTTGTTTCAACACGCAGAGCCTCTCATACTCTGCTAGCCAAGCGGTCACTTCCACTGACTTGTCACCTGAAATGGGACTTAAAAGCTGTCGCAAACGAGCCAAAATTGGCCCCCAAGCTTGGCTGAGGATGCCAGCCATGACTGTGGCATCCAACGTCCTGGGCCCCACTTCAGCCTCTGCAGTTGAAGTCGATGCCCCTTCCAATTTGGTCACTCCATCAGAGTGCTCACTCCTTTGCTTGTCTGGTGAGGACATCCTACATTAACACATATATAATTAAGTAAGAGATAAGCAATTATTACTCAAGTAAACTAATACAGTATTCAATATCACTAGATATACAAGGAAAGAACACTAACATTCAACAATAATAATAATTAATAATAATAATTGCTGAAATTGCTTGTTGTGAAATCTGGAATAATACAAACACAGCTCGAAGCTGCCCCGCAACCTCCACCTCCCCTTAGTTGCGGCCAACACTACGTTCGGTTTGTCTCACAAACCACACCGCGTCTCACAGGACACACAAGAAAAAAATAATAATACTAATGTCAGTAGCAGTAAACACGCGACTTGCTGAATCGAGAACTGAACAGGCGAATGAATGAATTCCTCACAGCTACCTTTGTCCTTGACCTCGCTATGCACGCAGTTTGCGCAAGCGCCCCATCTCCAAAGGCATCGGCTCAAATATACGGATGTCTCACATCAGGTCCATTTACTAATGGCACCAAGAAATAGGGAAATGGTGAAATAGTAGCTCAAGGTGAGGAGAGGATGAGAGCAGGAGTAGAAACACCTTTTTACAATGAAATTCTTCCAAAAGATGTCCAAATTAATACAACTTTTTGGTTATCTTTTGCCTGACATCAAATTTAGTTAAAACCTTTTGCCTGACATCTCAGGTAAAAAATAATTTATGACTCTTGTACGATCGCACAACCCCAAGGACACTTGAAAAAGTAAAGTACTCTGATACACATCTGATGAGGTATTGATCGTTTGTCGTGCGCGATTGAACAAAGGCCTTTTTTCACAACAAAAAAGGAGCTTGTTCTTTTGAGTGGGAAAGGTTGCATTTATTTTTGTTCTTGCCATTTTTTACCACTTGTCCCAAAAACTTTTTAAACCATTAGGTTGTTTTCTATTCAAAACTGAGAATTTTTCAATTAATGCACAATAGATATCAAAGTAAATGCACCAAATACCTGGTACAATGTATGTAGAAATCAACTTTTCAAAATTAGAGCTGGAAGTCCGTTTAACAAATGTTGTTGCAATTAATGCTTTCAAGCCCACTCCAACAAAAGGTCTAGGTAAAATTATTCTCATTGACCACATCAGTATGTCTCTCCCAGTTTCTAAGCGAAAGTAAACACTTGGGGTTTTGGAAGCTGTAGTTTCTGCAATGCATAATAATATATAGAATGTGAGTTGTGTGTACTATGACAACACTTTTTAAGGTTGTGAGTTTCTTCTCATGAATTAACACTTTTATACCTACCTCAGCTGTTAAACAAAAGGTACTATTTAATTAAATGCAAAGAAAAGTGATAACTCAAAAGCATCATTGATTAGGAAAACCGCGGCTGAGTATGAGCTCTTTTCTACAAATGTCAGCAATAGCTGACTCCTGCTGTTTAACACGGTGGTATCGTTGACAGTAAAGAACGATTGTAACATTTGATTGTCAAAAGTCCTGGAGCAATTACTGTCAGGAGAAGTGACTATCAACTCTTCCTCTTACCTGGTTAAGGCTGCTCGAAGATGGCAAATCTAAAACTTAACGGATATCTTGTTGAAAAACGCTGACGCAAATTACTAAAATATTTTGATTTGTATGCCACTTATAATATATTAACAATAAAAACATTGTTGAAAACTTCAACACTACTTTCTGGCTCCCAACCTCAGTATTCTCAAGCAGTTTAAAAGAGCGGTTCATTACACTTAAAAACTGTGAATTATACGACATTTGGTTTACATTATCACTTGTGACTTCAGCCTCACCAAGCCCATTGCACCAGATTATTCATTGTACTATCTCTAGCTAAATCACAATTGCATTCAATTTGCATTTTTATGAGGTTGCAATGACATCATGATAGCAGTTTTTGAAGTTTCTTTCATGTTTCAAGAAGTGCACCTTGTAGCTCTCCGTGTAAGGGTGACAGAATCCTGGAATTTTCAAGGCAGGCTAAGCTCGGATCATGTTTCGACATTGGATCTTCTGCCATGTTTATAGCCCATGTTAAAAAATAAGGTATTAGTAAAATGTTTCAATGAAAGATGTTGTCAAATCTTAACCCAAAAGTTTCATCTCAATTCAAAATTTATTTCTGTGTGGTCCATGAAGCTTATAAGTTGAAGAATTGGAAGTGATATGCAGATCGTGTAAAGTTACTGTTAGGTTACCTATTTGCTGAGCACGATTTTAATTTAGGCTGGTGAAACCGCTGAATGCACTTGACAAGTCAAAATATGGCATTCGCAGCTTACAGTGAATACACAAATCAAACTACAGTTAAGACCTAAAGCTATGGAGTTTTTAACTGGGAGTTTTGGTTGTTACTAGCTATATGCATAGGATTATTATTGTAGCAACAAATCTGTACAACCACCTGGGCTTGTTTGGTATACATGCTACAGATCTGCCTTGATCAGGGCCTTTGTTGACACTCTGCCTCCTGGTTTCATGTGATGGACCTCATTTTGTGTTATTATCAGCGGATTTAGGGGGTATATATTTGGATATTTTGGTGATGGAAAGCATTGTTTTTATTGGTTTATTATTGAGTAGCTTTGGAATTTGCATTTTTTGGTAAAAAAACCTCCGAGTTAACCTAAAACAATTTAGGGTGAATGGGCATGATTTCATGAAGTTTTTTTTGACAATCACCAGAAAACTGGACTGAAAACCTTAGACATTATCAAAAACCTGCTTTAACACATTTACTGCAAAACAACTGTCAATGTCACTGAAAATCTTATATGATATAACTGTGCAGTGAGTCACTCATTTGATTTGACCCCGTCACAGTACAGTTACTACTGGCCCAGTGTGGATTACCAGCCCAGTGAAGGTCACCACAAGCCCGGTAAAGGTCACCCCAAGCCCGGTAAAGGTCACCCCAAGCCCAAAAAAGATTACCGCTAACCATGTAATATTTGCAATGCAGGGAAGGAAGCACTGATTGCTTTACTGCTTGCAACATGGACAACCTGTCGCCTGATGCTCTTGTCTAATCAACGCCGTCTCTGGCCCACAGAGGCAGTCTCTAGTAGGTAAGTAGCCCGGTTTCGTGTTTGCAGGTTTGTTTCATAAAAGTCTACCATACACTTCTCTACGCTTAATAGCCATATCGCAGCCTTTAACTATAACTAATACGAACAAATATGTGGGGTGAAATTGTAGCGGATTTTGACGTCCACTACCTTCTGCTAGGGGGTTGCGCTGGTAGACGCGCAGTCTTGTTCAGCCACAACAATACCGTCAGCCACTTCAGGCCTGACAATCTACAGTCTACCTCAACTCGGAGATGACCCCGTGCCGGGATGGCACAAACAAAGTGTTACAAAGTAAATCACCGACTTTAACAACGGTAGCAAGCCCTTGGCTCAGACATACACTGTGTTTAAGTAGGGTGTAAATAAACCGTTTATTCATCACAGAATAACAGGGATTGCTTGCAATACAAGACCAGAGAAACAATCTTGCCATATCAGTAAGTGGAAGGAGTATGGGCGAACCTTTGCGTTTTATAGGCAGAGTTGTGAAAAAATATCAGCCATGCGCAGGAAGCATGGCAGGAAGTTATATGAATTATAGTAACAGTACGGTATATGGTAAGTGGTATGGTCCAATAAGATAAGGTTAAATGAATTAAAGACACTGGCGCCCATAGGTAAGGGGTGGAGTCCATAGTTAACTTGGTCAGTGATTGGTATATATAGTTCTTGAGAGTTACTTGGCTTTGGGTTCACATTTCTCTACATCTAAGTGTAGATAGCTTCGGGAGGCGGCATCTGGAGGCTCTTAGGCTAGGTTTCGTTAATCTGGTCATGGCGGCCATCTTGCTGCCAACCCCGGATGGCTACCCAGGGTCGGGGTAGTAAATACCCAGGGTTGCTGGAATAATAATTGGGGTCATTGTAGTAATACCCCGTGCCGGTATGAATAATTGTTAGTAATAATCATTTGTTGGAGCAATATAATTATTACAATAGGTTCCGGTCTTGTCTATTGCATTCTCTGGAGGCATGCCTGTGGTAGCCACCAACAGGAGGATCTCTGTGCATTGGTGGTCACTGTATGTAGCCAGTAAAATCCTCCACACAATCATCCTGGTTGAATATATATTTGGTTTGAGCACTCCATTGTTTGCTAATGGCAATCCTACAAACCTGCTCTGATGCAATTATTTGTATCATTGCAAGGGTCGTCACTTTGTACTGTGCTGATGATGTGATAAATTCCGAAACAGCTGCTGTCCGCAGTCTGAGTATATACTTATAACGTATAGCTATTTGCACCCAATGCAACCAGAGAGATTTGATGTAAGTAAATATGTATATCTATACATGTTTATATACATGGTCCTAAGACCAAACAGTCTTCTAAAAGGTCGCCTTTCAGCTCAGGCTCTGTGCTTGCTGCCTCAACCGCTCCCTCTCAGAGGCCACTATTTTGATCTCTGCTTTAGCCAGTTCCAGGTCAGCAGTTGATCGATGTTGCCTGATTACTAGTTGTCACAACTCATTCAGCTTTCCTTCTACGTTGAAAACTAAAGTCTTTATGGCTCTAGCAAGCTTATTATGTTCATACCGAAATTGTAGAGGTGGTCAAGGCAGAGTTGGCAGGCTCAGTCCACTTTTGGGTGCCAGCTGGTCTGGCACAGTTGTTGGTGATGCTGGCTGTCTCAGGCCGTCTTGTGGGGTCTTATGCTTCGGTATCTTGTAGGACAGGGGTTTCTGCATTACAATAATTGCTGGCTTCTTGGCTGGAGGCTCCACGAGAGACCCTTTTTGTTTCTGAGGTGGAGCAGCGTTTTCCAGCAAGGTGTTGGCTCACGTTTTTGGAATTGGGGAGGGTTGTTCTAATGTACAGATTGACAGAAAAGTATGTATCTGGTCCAGGCCACTGTGTAAATGATGCCAGTCTTTTGGTAGTTAGGCCGGCCGCCAGGCGCATGGAGCTTCAGCTTATTGGAGCACAAAGTGTCCCGGCTCTCACTCGTGTAAGTACACTGACAGTAGTGCATAAAAAAATTTTGTGACGTGTTCGCCTTCACTGCACTACCACCCTTCGGGCAGCTGCACCCGGTGGCTGATTGCAACAAAGAGTTAATCCATTTTGTGGTCTCACGCGAAATTCACCGAACCATCCTCCATCGAGTGGGCCTGCACTTCCCTTCAGCTGCGTAAAAGAAAGCCGGCTCTTCCTCCACCTTGAGACTCCCTTACTCACCCTCCTCTCAGGATGGAGTTGTCATAGTCTTAACCAAGCATACGGTCAAGTTAGGAGTCACATCCATCTTAGATGTGGATCTTACAACAGCAGAAAATGAATCAGTTCGCACCAGGTCATCACTAGGTGCTGTGGTGCAGTGACTGAGTGTTTCCTAGGTGACAAAACCCTGTAACAGAGTTTTCAGTGACATGCTCTTTGGCCATGTCATGTCTTTGGAGGCTTTAACGACTGTTGCATCCCTCATAAGGGAGTGCCGGTGTCTACTGCTTATTTTCTCCTTTCTCAGCTGGAGAACAAAAGTAGCTTGGGTATCTTGGGCTGAGAAAAGAGGTTTGTACATTTCATCATCATGACTGAGAGTGCCAGAGCTTACCTGTTTCTCGGCAGACAAGAAGTCTCATTTTGCTTTCATGGAGGGACGTGAAGGCTCGTAAACACATTCGGTCAGTTGCCAGTCTCTTGCTTAGCTGACCAATGGCTCCGGGCCTTATCATAACGTCTCAGGCTGGAAAGGGGTTATCCCTCTTACAAATTTCCCCACTGAAACCAGCAGCGTGTTTTACTGACTAATTGAAAGTGCTGGTTCATAATTTGGTCAACCGTGCACAACTCAAGCCTTCTGTTTGGCTACCACTTCTCAAAGCCATTGGATCATTCACACTGCGATGCTTAAATACTCATTTAGCAATAACGTCTTGAGATAACTTCCCTTAAATACTTGCAGGGGCTGCAGAATCCAGTGCTGCCTCAGCAGCGGGCATTGTCTCCATGGATGGAGTTTCCCCTGTAGCAGGTGGTAACTCTGTAGCTGGAGATTTTTCGTTGTCCATAGTCCTGGCAGTTAGCTTCCAGCTGCAGCAAATTTTGACTGTTTCCTAGTTCAAGATAGTGAGTGATTTCCATCCTGTGTGTAGTTTCATGTTTGAATAATATGGCTGCGGTTGGGCCATTTTTCCATGACTAGTAGAAATGAATTTCCGCAGAGTGTTCTCAAAACCTTGAATCATATCCTTCACTGTCCCAACTGGCGTTGGAAGTGTGCTGTCTGTAGGGGTACTATGGCCTGCATTTTGGGGAACCTGGAACCAAGTAGAATTACAGCAGAGTGCTGAAGTTTTGGAAAAAAATAAAAGAACTTGCGTTACTCCTTTTGAAACTAAATTCCACAGAGCTGAAGTTATTAGGATGAAGTTGCGGCCCTTAAAAGCTTTTCCCAGAATTTCCAACTACTGTTTCATGATCCGTCGGTGTCACAATTACAGCAGAGTGCTCGTGGTTGCTTTCAGCACTACACACAATAGGAAATAATAAATTTTATAAATAATCTTCCCTTTGTCATCGGCAGTTCATCGGACTCTGCTCTGACAGTGGGTGGTCAGGGGGAGCTGCGGTAAAGAATGTAAATTTTTCTGGCACACTGGCACAGTGAGGTTACGACCGGCCCAGTAAAGGTAACCACCGGCTCAGTAAAGGTCATCACCAGACTATTAAAGGCTACCACTAGTTCTCTCCTGTTTGCAATATAGGGAAGGCTGCACTACTTGCATAATTGCTTGCAACGGGGTCAACCAGTCGCCTGTTGCTTATGTCTGATTACTGCCAAAAATTTTCCCAGTCCACGGAGACAACCTCTAGTAACTAAGAGCTGGCAAGAGTAAGTGCTTGCAGATTTGTTTCATAAAAGTCTATCGAAATACACTTCTACTATCTGTTTTTTTCTATTGGGATGAAGCTCCTGATGTGTAGCATAGGTAAAGAAGCAGTAATGACTATGCAAACTTAAAATACAGTTTGAGTTTCAAACCAAAGATTTTGCTGTCAAGACAAACTTATCTTACGGTGAGTTGGCATCTTTGTTTGAGCGTTTGAAATTTTAACCAACTGTTAGCTGCTTCGCTAAGTAAACAGTGTTGGCAGCAAAACAATTTTCCGGTTTTTTTTATTTAATTATATCCTGTAGACAATATTGGCATCATGCTCCTTAGGTACAATCTGCCGGCATCAGCTCTGTAGATTCTTTCGAACAGTTTTGCGCCTTCCGCCAACCATTATTCTTTGATTCTAGTTTTACTCTTTTTATGATATCTGTGCATTACCAGATTAGGACTTTTTAAAAAGCTTTCTCTCATTAGCGGCTACAGGTTAAAATTATGCATATCAGTAAGAGAAATTTAAAAGAATTGCAAAAAGAACTTGAAAAGTTCTCAATAATCCAGATAGGAAGAAAGCTGTGGATGTGGTGATCCAAGAGCTTGGTTGTACATCCAGCGAATGACTATATCAGGTGAAAATCTGCCGTATTTCAGCATATAATGGAATTTTCTATGTAACTAGCTTATTGTCTGTTCAAAGCTTTAACAAAAAGTGCCACATCTAATTTTTTGTGCTATTTCAAAATGTTTCAAATAGTCTGGAGGCTTCCATTTATCCACCTTTTTTTAAAAAATCACCTACCGTTTTCAGGTGTAACATTTTTTTTTCAAAGAGCTGTAAAACTGTTCCCTTTATGTTAGATAGCTTTGTCGCAGTCGACATAGATTTTTCCTCCTTTCATAAGGGAAGAAACTTTTCCCACTTGACATTTATAGGCTTTGCTATAGATTTTAAATTTGTTTTTCAGGGCTGTTGTGTTGATACAATCGGAAACGCAGAAAACTTACTGTCCGATCATAAGCATACCATTTAAGACCAGCGATAAGTCTCGCCATTCCTATTTTTTTTACTCATATTTGTCCTCATCCAAAGACAATGACCAATAAACTGTCACTCAGCTTTAACCAATACATCTGTTTCATCATTGATCTTCTTGGTAATAGCTGTGATATTGCTCCTGACTCATTAGTATGTCACTTCGCTAACTTTTCTTTGAAGTATTAAATGAAAGTATCACAGTATTCTTTATCAGATCCTTCATTTTTTTCCGCAGTGAAGTGATTCATAGCTGCGTTCAATGGAAAAACGAAAAACTTATTTTGCTGGTGCATGTGTTGACGTCTGTATCTTGAATTTCTTGACACCACTGTAGCACACGCTCAATGTCATACGGGGAAAACATGGATAGTGTCTAATAGGACCATCACCTTTGATGACTACTCAAAGGTTTTCTATCAGCTTGCCCTAGGTTTGTACTTTAGAGGGATACCAATTGTAGTAGCTTCTTCAAGTCTCACAGCTGTGTGGTTTCATGCTATTTAATCGGCAGTAGCAAATGGAACAGGTTGGACAAATGTAACCATTGGGGTGTCTTCCAAGCTTGTCATAAAACTGAAAATCTGCCTGAAAAATTCTAAATGTAAGTTATTTTTGTGTATGCAATTTGAACACCATATTACCATTGTGTTACCATTTTTGCACAGCGTGGACACTTTTATCTTTAGACCAAACCCAATTTCCGCCACAAACAAATCTGTTTCATCCATTTTTTTGTTCAAACTCGATTTCTCCAAAACATCGGTTAATTTTTTATCTCGAACTCTTCGCCATAGACTTACATAACGATTGTAAAACCTCTGTATCATTTGTGCAATAGTTATATTCCTTTGAGCGTTCTTATATTTTTTAATCAAACATCACAAAGTTTTCAAAGAACGTTTTTTATTATCTGATTTTCTACTTTACTACCTGAGAAAGTGAAATGAAGCTGCACGTTATTGCTGGCCACTCATATTTGCCATAGAAAAATGGTTTTTGAAAGTTACAAAATATATCTTGTTGTTAGCATAAAATTTCATGTTTTCATTTTTTTTTTCAAAAACTGAAACGAGTTTTCTAAAAACGCAAAACTATTTTTAATGTTTTTAATTTTATTTCTTACCTCTCACAGCTGCTATGAGCAAAAAAAATGCTAATAGAGATAACAAAGAAGTCATATTTCAAGCTTTGAGCCCTCTCAGCCTGGTCATCATGAGTATTTCTTGTAGCAGTCAAATTGTCTTTAAGCAATTTTTTCCTTCAAACAAAAATATGCATAGAACCTTTTTTATGGCTAACTAAATAATGCAGAGTATTTTCAAAAACTCTTAAGAATGTTTGTGAGTCATATTTTCAAGCAGCTGAAGTACAGACTTATTCCTACAAAATTATTTAATGATACAGAGTTGAGTTGATACAAATCTTGGTGGTCTCTAGCATAACCTCTTATCTATGTTTCAAATTTATATGAAAGTCACTTAACATAGCAGACTGAAGAACCAAAAAATGTTGGGTCAAAAATCGATAACCGTCGTCCAAAAGGTGTTTTCAACCATCTATCAAAGCAGAAACAACAGTGGTTTAGAGAATCTACTCCACATAGATTGATGGAAAACAGCACCAATTTACATTCTATGAGCTGAACAAAGTGTCAGGGAAGGTACACAATGTACTTCTTCAGTGTATCGAGCATAAAACTTTGTAATGACCCTTATAAGCATAGATGTGATACCGGGAATGCTATTCCTAACCTGACAACAATGCAATTATAAGTTTTGAGCAACCGGCTTTCATCATGCAGGAGAGAAAGATGATTTGCACTGATCGACAAAGCCGAGACCTCATCTCTAAAGTAAACTTTCAGTGGCACACCTAGTTTCCTCCTGAGTTTGTATCTTCCATCCCTTGCAACTTAACATAAAAAACCCTGCATACAGATGGTAATGGAAAGAACCCTGGTAGCATACAAATGGCCACTAGCAGCAACCACTCAAATCACCAAGGGCACGTGCTCATGGATGGATCACTGCTATTGAGAACGCAATCCAAATTGTTGCTGCAAAGATGGTTGAAATGTACACAAGCATAGCATAACAAGAGTTATAACCGCAGATGACCCTTGTAAACCTGACCCAGATCACAACCAGACCACTCACAGGTGCTTACCCATGAGGCAAACTGTGTGATAGAGTTTTCTAAGAATGCATCAGCCAAGAATTAAGGGACTTGTTACCATGCCACTATTCTGTATTCAGTAAACAAAATGGCAAAATCGGCCACAAAAAATTTGGCCACATAAAGAAGATGAAGCAGAAAGAAGTTTTATAGCTACTGAAGCAAGGCGTGACAGAGCTAGGCTCCTTGGACCAGAATATTTACCTATTACCACCGCTGCAGATAGACCATGGCTCAAAAAATTGTCCAAAGGCAAGGACAGGGAGAATTGAGACCACCAACAGAAATCTACAAAGAAAACCCTCAGCCACAATAGTTGTGAGTAGTGACCAGTGCCACTGTAAGTTGCGGCCATTTTTTTCATCTTTTGCGAAGCTGATAATATATCACCACTGGCGCTAATATAACGGTTTTTGTTCTCAACTACAAAAAAAAACTTTTCATATAGTTTTTTGCTTAAACAATATAGTCATATTACATAACTTATTGCCAATATCAATCGTTGCTAATTACTGGATTCATGTCTAATGCCAGAACAAGTTATTTGCATCAGAAATTGTGTTGATGGCACTACCCTTGTTACCAATACACCCTATTGTATATTTCTCTTCACACAAAAAAAAACTGATTAACAAACCGTAGTCAGCTTTGTTGTGTCAATAATTGAATAATAAGAAGTATGGCTGCTAGTTGTTATCATTTAAAGTTTTGAGTAGTTGAGAATGTACCATTTCCACTCAAGTACGGCTGTGCTTATATGCTATTGTCAAGAATTTGCACCTGAACTTTACCAAACAACTACTAGAGAGCATACCAGACAAAATAGGGCAAGACTATTGTCTGTACAATACTACTACACGTACAAAGTATTGCTACACCAAATCAGAGCTGCACCGAGCTGTACTGAGCTGGATCTATCAAGGGAAGCACTACTGTAGGTAGTGCCCACTTTGCTACCACCCACGATGTGCTATCTGGTACCACTGTGCTCTACGGAGTTCGGTACATAGCAGAAATACTAATAAGGCAACCTGCCGGACTAATAAGAAGTGGATTCAAGTATCACTAAGTATATTTGCTATATAATTGAACAATTGAACAGTTTAGCTTCTCGATATGAGCAAAAAAACAGTTCTACCATCATTGGCCATATATAACAAAATTTATCAAGTAATAAATGCAATCTATTTGAAAATAAGCATAAATGATTGGCTAAAAGTAAACGAGCTGAATAAAATCTAAAAGTAGAAATTGTACCTACACAAACAGGACTAACAATTTAACCCCACAGAAATTTGAATGGTCCAATCAGCAGTTAGTAAAAGTAAAGTTTCTCTATCCATTTGCTTCATAGATTCTCTTCATGTAGTTTTTTATGCAGTCAATGCCAACTGAATATACCCAAAGAAAAAATACATTTAGAAGGATCTCTCAGAGCAAAGGTGGAGTCAAGTGTTTTAATTTTATCGTAATTCCATGGTTTTGGTCTGTTTTCTTGGACACCTCTTTGATATAGACTACTTAGGTGTAATGTTTTGCTCCTCATCAGGATGTGGCTCGAATGTCGGAATTTTCTCTGTTTCGATGTTATCATCTTTATCCTCTCCTTCTTCACAGAATTTTCACATTTCAATCTTATAAACTTCTTACATGGCTTTTAAAAACGTTCAAATCAACTTACCTTAAGCAAACTAGTTACCTATAATTATTTTACTCTCCCATTAATTTTTCTTATTTCTTTCTGTCTTATTGCAGGATCTCATCATATAATATCATACGTTCACAACAGTTGAATTTTCATAGTTCTCTTTACATCGTTCACATTCCTAAGTTTCACATTCAGTTACTAAAGTTCTGTTCTTATTATACTACTTGAGCACATCATCAATATATGGTCCAGGAAACTCAACTCTAGCACAAAAAGGAAGCCCTTGTATCATATAGTAGTTACTAGAAGTGAGACTTTGCTAAAATGCATTGCACTGAAATGTCGCACTGTGCAGAAATATGGTGCTACATTTATGCACTTTAGGTCACTGCAAAAGAAAACAAAACTATTTCAGGAAGCCAAACAATAGTTTTATCTTAGAACCACAACTTGAATGGTAAAATTAAACCTACAAAACTACACCGCACTTCACTAAACTATTGAATTATGCGTGTCTGTATTTTCATTATGATCTTCTACATAGGAAGATGTGACAGAAAAAGTACCAATGAGGGTCCAGTAGCAGAGCCAGTCATGGAGCCAGACCCAGAACAACTGCCAAGGCGAAAAAACAATTGTAAGCTTGATTTACTAGCACAAAACGCCCAGCAGGCGTTGCTTTAAGGCCACTTTGAATGGAATAACTCTGTCTTCCAGACGTGAACTTGCAGGCAACAAGGTCCACGCTTGTGGCAACTGGTAGGCGACCTGTCTTTGTCCACAAGCAGTTGAGGAAGTAAGGAGAGGGAGTGAGAGCTGGGAATGACTAGTGGGATAAGATTATTTTAATGAAGGGCAATTGTAGAACTTATGATGAGCGAGCATGCAGATTCGTAGAGTATAGAGCTGGTGGACAGGTAGAACTTTTTTTGCGTTTGATCGCAGGAGTAGATGAGGGAGTGGGAGGTTTATGAAAGATTATTCTGAACAGTCTTTTTTGCATAACTAAAATCTTATTTAGATAACAAAAAATTGGTGCATTTCCCCAAGCTTTGATACCGTACAAAATTTTACTATTTATACGGCAGTTGTACAACAAGATTAGTGTTTGAGTAGGTAAGTAGGAAGATGCTAAATAGATTAGTCATAAGCTTTTATGTTGACTAACACAAGAAGACCAGTTTAGTGAAGGATCTATAGTTATAATAAGGAATTTGAAACTTTTGGCTTCAGAAATGGGGTAGTCGTTAATATTTATAGACTTTATTAGGGAAAATGTCTTTTGGGGGTTTTTGACAACAATGTAGTTGGTTTTTTTTTCTAAATTTAAAGTTAGTTTATTTATGTTACAGCATTCTTTTTACTTTATTTAGTCCGAGGTTAATTAATTTAATTTTATCATTCAGTTGATTAGAAGAAAAGAAGAGGTTTATGTCATCAGCAAAAATACAGATTTGAGAACTTGAGACGATTTCACTAAGTCATTTATGTATACTAAAAACAATTTAGTCCCAAAAATAGAACCTTGAGGAACTCCACAAGAAACTAAAACAGGCTCTAGGATACTCTTGCCCACCAAAATTCTTTGGTGTAGGTTGGACAAAGAGCTTTTTAGAAGTCGAATCACCCATCACAATGTATTTAGGGCAAAATTTCACCAAAATTCCAGGCACACTGTCAAGTTCTTCAGGTTTTTTTACATTTAGATAAATAATTTTTTTCAATACCGTACCTTCATCAATAGAGCAAATAAGAAATGTTTATAAGCAAACTTCTCGATTCTGATCTTGCAATATTCCTTTGGAATTGCCTCTGCTAATTTTGGCCCATGTTGAGTAAAATGCTGGTTAAAACTGGAGGCAATTTTAAATGGGAGAGTTTAGAATAATTGAATCAGCATCTTCGATTTCTTAAATTTCTGGGGTATTGTGAGAGATTTACATAAGATAGCCACCCCCCTTCTTCCTCCCACCTCCACACCCCCCTCCAACCCTTGTTGTCCACTGGCCAGCTAGATATAACCCCCGACCCCTTCCCCTTCTTACTAGATTCAAACTATCCCACGGAAATGGATACCAAGGACCCAGACCCTGTATAGATCCTGTATAGGACCTATACATCATATAGAACCCACCCCGGGTTAGCCTGGGTCTAACCCGGGTCAGCTACCGCGAGCCTGGGTCAAAAGAAGATGGAAGAGTTATCCTGGGACCTATGGAGCCCAATGCGCTAATCAGAAAGTGAATAGGAAGAACACAACGACCAGGAGAGCAAGCTAAGTGCTGGATATCCTAACAAGGAGTGGGAAAATACCTGCATGCCCTAATAATGAGTGGAAAAGACCCAAGCCAAAGAAAAGAGCGGCAAAAGATGCCCAGCACAAACTGCCATGTGCTCATGACTTTGATTGGTTAAGCTTGTATACAAACTTGTATTATGTATTGTGGGAGATTTTCATGATGAGTAAGTGGTGTCAGGCCCCTCCCCACCCCCATAGTAAACCCCCCACCCCTATGCCGCTGGCAACGAGTTAAAACCCTATCAAAGCTCTCCCCCCCGTAGCTGCTTAAATCCCCCTGAAAAAGGGATACCGGGTACCCCGGGTCTATACTGGGTACCCCAGGCCAATATCCCCCTGTAAAACTGAATGGTAGCTACCCCAGATCTACCCCAGGCCTTCCCCGGGTCAGGACCCTGACCCCGGGTCCAACCACAGTGATTACTAAAGCCTGTGTCCCCTGAAGTGAATAGCCTATGTAGAATGGAGACCGGAGCCTTCCCTCTCCCAGGAGCACAGCCGAAACACAGCATAAACTTTCCACTCCTTATTAGGAAAGATAACATCCAAAAGAAAAGAGCGGGAACTATAGCCCAGCCCCGAGATGCCATGTGCTCTCAATTCGATTGGTTTATCATGTTATTGTTATTTGTATTGTGTGCTATGATTGGCACCCTCTTTGTATTATATCTTGTTATTTGTCGTACCTTATAAGGTAATGAAACTGTCCTTTTCTACTCTATAAAAAGAGCTGCTGTGCCTTGAGCAGGCAGTTGTTATAGTGATGAACACCCTTTTATTTGTGTAGCAATAAAGTGTGTTAATTGATAGAAACACTAGTAATACGTTTGGGTCGAGGACCCTGTGCAGCTGTTAGCGTCTGTTTGGGATAGAAATTGAAGTTTGAGGAGATAGAGAAGGAGAGGAATCCGTTGTGTCAGTAATTGAGGGCTCAAATCTATTACAGCATTATGATTGCATTACTTTTTCTCTTATGTTCTACGGTTGGCTCACCCTAGTAAGGGGGTGAGTCTTCCTCCATTTCTCCTATAAAATGAGACTTGTTGTGTGTGTTAGAGTAGAAGTCTTGAGGAGTTTGCTAAATACACGTGTACCTTGCTAAATACGTAGATTATGAAATAAATATTGCTAAAGTAAAACTCCATCTTTGTGTGTCTGGGTCTAGGACCCTGTGAAGGTTATTAAAATTGATTCGGAGTGACTCCGAATTATATTGAAATAGTTGTTTGGAGTGAGCCCGTTGTGTCTGAGTAGATAATGCAAAACTACTGCAGTATTTGCTTGTTTCAATCCACAGGCTCGGTTTATTACATTCCAAAGTTTTCTGGGAACACGTTGATTGGTAATTATTATTATTAATAATTATGATTTCCATGTACAATATTGATATATTGGAAATAGATTTATTACAATAATGAAACACAGAGCTATTTTTTTAAAACAATGAAGATAAATGTTACACCTAATCAAGAATGAATCGGTTTGAAATAAACGTCAACTGGACTAGTGTAAAGCTGTTTATTCTTTGACTAGCTACCACTATCTGCTACTTCCCGATTCATCTTGCTAATAGTACTAATGAAGAATCAATGACACAATGACTGTTGCTGATGAATTGCTTACACACATGAAAATAATTATGCTCGCTACAACGCACACTGGATCAATGGATATTATTTCTTATTATTGTATAATAAAAATTAAACCCTTGGATCGATGCATTCACTGCCAATTGATGTGAATTTAACATATGATTAAGGGCAGATGTTCATTGATCCACATCCCGAAAACACCTAATGTCGCTGATTGGAAAAAAAATTTCAAGAGGTCAACTACATACGTTTTTACACAACCTGTGACAGTAAGTATTTGCACCAGAACTGATTAAACAGTACTTATTATAGTTTTGAAACACCCAAAACACAAATTTGTAACTTAGAGTAATAATAAAATAATGTTTAATAGAAAATAGTTTCTATGGTGAGGCATTGTACAACAAAGCAAAGGGTAGATCAACTTAGACAGAGTTTACACAGAGCTCGCTATTGATGGCTTATTTTACCAGTCCGTTAGCTTTGATGCTACATAACTGCTGACACATCTTAACAACATCAGTGCGGAGCGGTTACCACTAGCAACAACACATTAATTTGCAACGAGTGCAGCTTTTTGCGCAGAGGTCTCCGGGAGTTGGCAAAGCGTGAGTGAGTCCACCGAAGGAAAGGTCATTGCGTGGCCGACGATGTCCACTTCACCTCTAAAGAGAAGGAAGCTGAGCATAAGTGCCTCTTCCACAATGGCCTTTCTCAGGGCCACCAACCATTACTAAAGAGTTGAATTGTTCTAGTCTTTTAGTCCTCTAGTCCAAAACTTATTGTTCCTGGCTTGATTATGCAATTGGAGTTTAAGCAACCTCTAAGCTGAATGGATTTTTTTACCACCGATGAAACAAAGGCTGAAAGAATCAATCGGAATCGCATCTTTGCAAGGTTAAAATAAATCTTTTGATGCAAAATACGCAACGCAGTTGAAAGATGACAACTGCATTCATCGATTTCACAAAAAGATTAAAATTGTACAACAGTCGTGCTGGAGTGGTTTTGGTAAACACAACTTCTGAAGAAAACGGGCAAAAACCAGAAAAAGTCTGTATAAGTTTGGCTGAGTTGGCATTTCACCAAGAATCCCATTAAGATACAGCAGGCCAATTTCAAATGCGTTGAATTTGAAAGCGACGACTGTCCAATTCAGAAGATATACCAGCAAAACTTTGACAGAAAAATTTGCGAATGAGAACATGATAAATTCCTACACAAGAGTGGTTGTTAGTCTAACAGTGGAAGTATTGGCATTACAGGAGAATAAGTTTGAAATGAGACTACTCTATATGGATTCGTCTTGACAGGTGATTGTTCCAAATCACAATTTCACTTACTGAAAAAATGCTACTGCTAGTTGGAGATTCAGTTTAGTGCCAACACAACCGGGGGTTGTCATTGGTCCCCCAGTGTGTTGGAAATGGATGGCATTGACCATTTGTCTGTCATCGGCGAGGTTGTGCTCTAAACAAAGAAGTGAATATTGTAGGAAGTTTACTAAGTGTGGCCTTTATAATGCGGTGATAAGGTGCTTGATTCTTAAAACCTACCAAAAGTCAGGCTTGATGTTGTTTGCCGAATCTAATCTAATCTATTGTCACACTCAATGTTACTTGTATCTGACTTTCTTCCTTGTCTGTCATGATATCACTTTGTCACTAGTGGCGATAAGGCTTCCCTTGCTTTACTTGTAGAAACCATGTTTCAATGTGCGACTACTTAAAACTTTTAACCCTGCAGGAAGCATGGTGCAGAACTGGTATAATGTTAAATTAGTTAATACAACTTCACCGGTGTAAGACCTTACAAAAAATGAACTATATCTAAAAATTATCAAAAGAAACTCAGCAGACTACGTGAACAAACGCATTCACTCAATACACGGAAAACGTCTAAGCAAAGAACAGTTCAAGGTTTGGTTGAAAGGTAGTCTGAAATGGAATAGCTAACTCAGTCATCAGATTCTTTAATGCAATTTGTGTGCCCACCACAAGTTTTAAATCAATCCATCAATCATAAGCCATGCGGAAGCTTGTTTTGTACACCAGCATTTGATAGCTACCTAAAAAACGTTCCTAATAGTTGCAGCGATAAAATGGCGTCCTTGAAACCCAAGTACTATTAAAATTTCCTTTATTAGCCAATGAGCATGTAGCTACGGGGCCCTGATGGGTTACATATCTAAAGTGCAGTGTAATAATGCTACTACTAATAGTATTGCTAACCAGATTATGTAATGAAACTGTTATTGTAGATTGAGTTTAAAGAACTGTGTCAAATTATTAGGGTTTTACTTACTACTTGCAATCCTTCAATCATGTGTATGAATGATGAATAGTTAATTATTTTCTATTACACATCGCTATGCTGACAAGGCATTTTTGAAGTTCAACCGATCAACGCGCAGTAGCTAATTGCTCATTGGCTAATAAAATAAATTTTAGTAGTACACAGGCTTCAAGGACATCACGATATATCTGCAATATATAAGAATGTTCTTCAACCAGCTATCAAATGCTGGTGTACAAAACAAGCTCCCACATGGCTTGTCATGGATGGATTGAATTAAAATTTGTGGTTGGCACACAAAAGACAATGGATAATCTGATGGTGTGTTAGCTATACGATGTCAGACCTTCCCCAAACCAAACCTTTAATACGCGCCAAAAAGATCATAGTACTAATGGCGCTTTCGGCTACTTTTCAAAATCTTCTCCATCTATCTTTTATATTGATCTCGATTTTCTATATGTAGTTGTGGGGATAAGCCACAACTATAATCTGTGCTAAGCTGTTGCTGGTCTGTGGTGTTGTCTGCTGGTCACCCAAGTCAAGGGCGCAATCGTACGTGGCAAGTGCTAACTGACACTGGCCGCTTGACACAAATTGGCGACATGCCACAACAGGTACAACTTAAAAACACCCAACGGCAGCGAGGATAAAAAAATAACAGTGATAGTGGTGGCTCAACCAGCCTATCTACACAAAGTGACTACTGAGCTTTCATGAAACTTTGAAACGGTATAGTGGTATAAATACAGCTATTAAAAACATTTAGCTTTCCTTGGATATGATTGGACAAGTTTTACCTGAACATAAACTTGCCATGTCACCGTTCTGTAATTAAAGCTCTTATGGTATTTGTATTGTGTTGCTGCATCGTATACTATCGGTGAGTTGTGTTTGTCTTCTTAAATGATTGATTTACTCCTAATAAGGGAGTGATTGTTCACAATACACATTATCAAACCAGTAACTTTCCTGGTTCTGATCATATGATGCTCTTCTGCACACATTACATTGCTACATAAATTGTATCCACAAAACTGTGCATATCGTGGAGTTATGAATGGTTCTGACTCTTGGACTGTGTAATTGTTGGTTAGCCTCTGTGGCAGGGCAGAACTCGAAGTGGAAAGGAAGCATGCCAGTGCTATGCCAAATCCCAAACCACGTCGATTATTCTGTGCGACCAGCAGTTATGAATTTTTGTATTTTGATCAGAAAAAAAATCAGATTGCCAGTCTAATACAGACACTTGAAAAAAGTTTAAAGGGGCGTAGCTCCAAAGCAAATGCACAGAAACCAAAAAAGAAACATGCCAGTGTAGTCAGCTCAATGAGACGAGTTTAATGGTGTTTTTTATTGGTCTGTGCAACTAACCGTTAGGAATTTTTGTATTATGACCAGAAGGTAAATTGACCTGGCAGTCTAATACAGATACTTCGAAAACGTGTAAAGGGACATAACTCCAACACCTTTGCACGCAAACCAAAGTAAGGTCCAAAATAATCTAGCTGGATTCGACTCAGTGTAGTTTGAGGTGAAGTGAACCCACTACATAAGAATTTGAAAGTAACAAATACATGAGGTGTTTGTCTTTAGTCAATCTCCTTGTGTCTGTAGAGGTGTGCAAAAGTCTACAAAAGCTGTCAATCTGTAAAAAAATCAACGTTTTATAATGCAATTATTATCGCATCAAAATTATTTGTAATTTGCTTCTTTTTCATGGAATTGTATGTGGAAACTAAATCAATATGTATGAGAAACCACTGAACACAAATTCACCTAGATGTTTGCTACGCTTGAGAAAATGTTCAATTGTTGCCAAGCTCCAAGTCAAAAAAGATGCTCTTTTTACACCATTTGATTCAGCTAGGTTCACATGTGAGTGTACCATTTTAAGTTGTGTACTGCTTACTTATACGAAAACTCTGATTTTTAATTTCGCAATGAGCTGAGAAATACAAAATACCTTTTAATAAAACAGGCTTTTTTTCCGGCAAGCTCATTTAACAAAAAACATCACTGAACAGGCGAAAAGTTTATAAATGAAAGACTGAAGTATCCCATGCAGGGGCTGCTGGCTTTAAAATTGTTGGCAGTTCGAAAAATATAGGAGTGGCAAAACCGGCGAGTTGGAAAAATTTGCTAATTAACTGAGAGTTTTTCGAGTTAAAAGAGTTTTTCTTTTAAACTTTGCTAACCGTCTCTTTTACCAATCACTTTTTTTTAATTTTTAGGTTTTGTCAGTAAAATTTTTATAGTTTCATCATTACCCCAACTGCATATCTTCTTCTTACCAGCTTCTCCATGTCCTCTAAACGTTAACGTAGCAACTGCTCCTGGTGGAGCCAAGTTTAGGTACACCCCTCCCCAGAAATCTTACCATGTTGCTGTGGTTAGTGAGGCAGCAAAAGATTGCTTACCATCACATAACTGGCCAGTGACATTCAGATACATACTAGATGACCCAACAAAGTACTATATGATTAATGAAAGTCTAAAGGCTGAGTGTAACTTAACCTTTAAACTGAAAACTGGTGTGACAACAAGTATAGTCAAAGAAAAGCAAGAGAAACTAGCAGAACCATTTCAGTGCAGGTGAATAAGTCTATCGGAGGGGAAGATGGTGACAGGGGTGTAAGACAAGAAGTGCGCGCAAGGGTGAAAACTAAAGCAGTTGGACACCTAATGCCAGTGCAATATAGTAAAAAATTTATTAAGATATATTCGATTTTTGGTCACATTCCTAAAAGTTAGAAAAGCATTTGCAACAAGTTTTGTAAAGATTGTTAAATAGTTTCTATGGTAGAGGTATCACAACTCTGCGACTACCACTGCCATTACTGGCACAACTACCGGTCAGTAGCTGCTACCATAATCACTGCCGCTGCTGTGACCCTTTAACTATATTCTATTTACTATTTGGTGCTGGCTGGCAGCTGCATCAACCGCCTGATTTTCTGTTTCAATCGCAGTGCAGTAGCTATAGTTAATCTATACACCCGTTGAAACACGCAAAAAAATGTGATGTATCCCTTGGACTAGCTATGCTACATTGATTGATACTTTAAAAGTCTAAACAAAATAGGAAAATCAGAAAAATGACTGTCATGTCAATACCATCCATTGTTTTGGCACCACCTATGATCTTAGGTACATTTCCATTTAGCTATTTAAAAGCTTATGCCATGTTGCCGCCCGGAATGAAGTAACAAACTCTACCACAGTTGCGGTCCTTGCGTCAGTTGGAGTTGTCATACTGTACTTGCATTACTGTTGATAAGGTGAGTTTTAGATCAAAAGAAAACAGAATACGATTATCTAAAAATACTATCTAGTTATTTTTCCACTAGTCAAACCATCAAAGCAGTAATATTTAACTTCATAACAAAATAATGCTTTTGAAGTTTCAGTTTGGTTAACAGTTGCTCAAAAATTGTTTTTTGGTGTATTTGGGTTCACTTGTACCGGTATCAGTGATTAAAGAGTCAGGGCTAATCAAGTGATGCACGGATGAGCCCACCAGGGCTTTCTTGAGTTAGATTTTTAGGGTGAGAGTACTTGTTTTTCATTTTCAACAACATCATATAACATGACGCATTTGGCATATGACCTATTATTCTTGTTGGCGTTTGCTTATTTGTATCGAAAACTGGTGCAAGGGAATTTTGCGAGAGACTCTTAGTGCTCGGTGGGCACTGAAAATCAGTGGGTGAAAACGTCCTATGGCCAACTGGGTCCTCCGTGGTCTGCGTGGTAGTGATAGAGTGCGTTGAGGTGTTGAGTGTAGGAGCTGTGTTAGCAAGCTTGTACAGCATAAAAAGGCGCTACATAAACCCATATCAATGTGTTTTTCCCAACAAAATTGCAAAAGCTCAATCCTTTTTGAAAATTTCACTTAGGCTTGAGCATTCTGCAAGTTTCAAACATACTTGAGTCTTGCCTTGTTCATTGAGCAATGCCTGAGAAAACATTGGTTGCAATTGCCTGAAGAAGTAGCAACATAACAACTGATCCGAATCTAAGAAGTATTTATCGCTAGTAAGAATAAACAGTGACAATCCCGTACTCGATAATGTACGCTATTATTAGTTGCTGTCTCCTCAGCTGAAATAACATATATACTCAATGCCCAGTGATTACACAGGTGCACAACTTAGCTTTTACCTTGTTGACATTGCGCAAAGCAACATGTGTAGAACTGGTGTTGATGTAGCCCTGAGAGTAAACAAAGTTATGCTATATTGCAAATGTCTAAAATTGTTTTGATGAATATTCAGTACTTGCAACCTTAGGAGTTCCGTACCAAAGCAGCTACTAAGTCTATTTTCAGTTTCTCAGATAAACTTGGTTTTTATAAAAATAATGAGCAATAAATTGTTTTTGTTTTTGTGAAATTAGTATCATAAAAAAATGTGCTTGTAAATGGCTAATTAGCATCACACTAATGCACTTCTGAAAACACCATATATTGCAGTATATTTTGGTCTGTTGCCACAAAATGGTACTATGCTCAAGCACCCTACCTCTCTCCAAAGGGGGAACCGCAAGTATGGCCAGTGCAATTTACTTGAGTCATTTTATAAACTCAATACAGAGCCCACAGTTTATTCTATTTCTGTGCTGCTCTAGGGAGGCTATCCTGAAGAGTGAAATAGAGAGAGTAAGGATCTCGGGAAGCTAACCTCTAGTGTACATTGGCAAGCGTAAGCGGGGTGGACAAGTGCATAGGGTATATGAAAACTCCAGCCTTTTATCGGCTGCAGCGTAGGAAGTGTAAATTGTCGTAGCCGTTGAAACATCCAGAACACAGAGGGTAACCAATCGCGTGTACCAGAACCAAAATAAACAAATAGTAAGGTATGGCTAAATAAAATCGCAAGTAAAAAAAGTGCAAATAGTCAAAAGGAATTAGCGCTCATGAAAAAAGGGGGGAATTGATGGTTGAAATGTCTGCTAGTAAACATTCCTGCCTTCTACTTACTTTTAGGGATTGACATAACCTGGTGTCAACCTTTCTCTCCATCTGGATGTTGTTAAACCCTGAACTTGGCCTACTGAAACTTGACCACTATTTTCAGGATGCTGGGCTAAGTTAGTTCTTTGGTTCTTGCTAAGAAAATTTTACCACCAGCCCTGCAGGGGTCACAACCAGCCCTGTAGGGGTCGCAACTGGCCCTGCCATGGTCAGTACTAGCCCTGTGACACTTTTAACTCAGAGTAGGCAGCGCTGCTTGCTCTGGTACTTGCAACAAGGCTAACGTGTTTTCAGTTGCTTGTGTTGAGCCAATGCCAGAGGGTGTCACTGGCAAACAGAAACTGCCTTTAGTTACCTGAATGCCTGCCAGAGTGGGTGTTTACAGGCTTTGTTTATAAAAATCCACCGCAATATGTTGGCATGAGGTCATAATAAATTCAATGATCACGCTTATATTATGTACAACAACAATCACAAACCAAATGCAAGTATGTTAAACAACTCCTTTGTGTCTGGAAGACTAGTATAAATGGTTACTGGTAACATGGCTTGCACTGTGCATAGCGACTGGTTATGTTATTAGGTTACCAATCGGGGTGGTGAGTGGGTGGGGAAGGGACTGACTTGACTAAATACCCTTGAAAATCTCCCACAATGGTGATTAGAACCCGAGGGACATGTTGGGCACAAAACCATTGTTAGATGACGAAAACAGTTTCCACTTCAAAAATGATATCATTTCTTCGTAGTGTACAATGTTGCGAGTATTTCGGGAAAAAAAGCGTATGTTGAGAACTTTAGTTCAGGACTGAACAGACCTAAACAGTAATCCAATATACCAATCTGCAACTTGAAACTTGCATAGCCGGAATACAAAAAAAACTGTTTAAGGCTATCCTGCTTTTAGGATGATTTTCTGTAAATCTTGAAATAATTTTGTGATTATAGAACTTGAAGTCCTTTCACCACGCTTGAGCCCAAACACTCGAAAACTGACAAACCCAGCGACTTTACCATCATTGCCAAGTACTTTCATGCCACCAACATCAACTAAACAGTCCTTCAAATTTTGAGAGCAGTTTAAACAACATTTAATTGGTCACCCACTACAAAGTAATCCACTGAAGTCCTGGAAAGACTGTGTAAATGAGTTTTCTGGTTCACTTATCATTTATTTTGCTAAAAGTCTGAAAATGAATGCATCATGTATGTTATTTAAGAAACCTGATGTGAATACCTAGCTTCAATTTCTGTTCAACACACTCTTACCACACCAATTACGTATCACATTAGAAGAAGTTTACCATCATGTCAGGTTCAGCTCTCTACCTAAAGTTGTACCTCCTTCAATTGGTTTATAATAATCTTGGATTTCGCGTTCATCATTTTTCTTCCATTGTCATTATTACATCTGTATTCACCTGAATAAAAATATCCACCAGCAATGATCCGGTGCATCATCTTGTTCTTTGAAGTGTAAACTATTAGTTTTGAGGCTGAAAAACTGATTGAAATTTATGCTAGACCTATCTGTCATGTCTTTAACAATCGTTTCAATTTATTGCCTTTAACTATTTCACTGGTTTTTAATAGTTGGCTCGAAATGATTTCCTACAATACAAATGCTTCCAGTGGACTCTGTGCTTACTTCGGTCAAACATCCATTCACATAACTCCAGCTTGTCTTTACGCGCTGGTATCTGCTGCTACAAGGATGCAGTCAATAAAGCATTGAAAGCTTCTTCTGACAGCTTTTTTGGCGCATTGCCAAACTTCTTTAAATGGGGTTGTGACATTAGGAGTTATCTCTCTTTGAACTTTCTACATCCAACCGGAAGTTTCCATTGTTCGTAGTATGAAATATAGTTACTTCATGAAGACTCGTGACAGTTTTTCCCTGATAGCTTCCATGTTGTCAATTGTATACTTTAATGACATGTCCCTAAAAACACTTCAGGCTATTTTTAAAGACAGCAGCATCAAATCTATCTGCAGCAACAAAGATTTATATTTTTGTTACATTTTTTTCAATTATTATTTATTACAGTTGTTATCCATGGAACTCCGGGGCTTGCCAAAAAAAGTAACAGAGACGATGCGTCCTGTAATAAAAACTATTTGTAGCAATATCCGGTTGCTTGCGAAAAGTTCAATGTCACAAACCCAATTCATTGAAACTGAGGGAAAAGCTAGGTTATTACTAGCATATTTAGTAACGGGCGCATCGTCTTTCTTCTCTTTTTCGGCAAACCTCTGATGCCCGTGTTATCATTATTCTAACTATTTTTTATATAGTTATTAGTGAAATCTTTTTTTATTTATTATAATCATTTATAATTATGATTCTACTGTTTATGATTGCTATTGTAATTATTAAGGTTATTATTGAATTGTTATTAGATAATAATAACTATTATAAATGATGCTTCTTATAATTTTGTAATAATAAATAATTATTATAGTAGTAACAACTTATTATTATTATTATCATCATCATCGTCATCGTCATCGTCATCGTCATCGTCATCGTCATCGTCATCGTCATCGTCATCGTCATCGTCATCGTCATCGTCATCGTCATCATCATCATCATTATTATTATTATTATTATTATTATTATTATATTATTATTTATAATTATTATATTATTATTTATAATTATTATATTACTAAATCAATTATGATTAAAAAAATGAATAATTGATTTTATTATTATAAAACATTGTCACCACATTAAATTCTCATTGTCATTTATAATAATAGTTTCATAGAGGTGTAGATAGATGCTAATGATTGATTACTTGTATTATTATTATTTCCCACACAGATACCAGAAAATCCATTTACACGTAAACGTTGCGTTAAATAAGTTAATTATCGTTGGTGTCTCATCGTATTTATTAACTACTGTACCAACGATCGTATATAATCTCTGACCGCATCGTGGTTATTTAATGATTATTATGCTCTATTGCTACACTTGTGTGATTAAAAACTTATGTACCTGTAATCTGCTATAGCCCTGTGAGCTCCGTGACTTGTTCAATTATATCAATCGCATTGCAATAGCCTGTTTATTCTAGTTTAACAACTCAACTCCGTATTTCTGCATTGTACTCTATATGAAAATTTCGACATTTTCCGGTTGGACTTACACCAGCGCCCCCTGTAAGGGGGATAACCCCAGTCACAACCCCATTGCAAGCTTTGTTCAATCATTTTTTTTTAGCTACAGTCTATCTATATCTGTTTCAACCTTACTCTGTTGCTTACAACTACTGTACAGAAAAAACAAACCAGCAAATTCTTTGCATGTAAAGTATTAGAAGCCGTTTGTCATGATCAATTGATAAACCAATAGTTCTGCAGTTTCAAAACACTACACTAATAGTTATGACTTTGAAAATGTTCATACATGTAGGTTTATTCATGGTATTGTGAAGTTATCTGCAAAAATCCTTCACTTCGGACAAAAAACACTCGCATCTCTTCTTTAACAACAGGAAGCAATTGGTAGAGGCTAACAATAACTAATCTACTGGCTCTTGAGCCTATCGTTTCATTGGTTCACAACGGAACAATCAATTCTTCTGATGAACACCAAGTCAAATGAACTCTTCCTCTCCAAAACCAACTGGCTGCCAGCTGGAATGATCACAAAGTCTTGTTACTAGGTTTTTGTTTGCCCATAATTAACCAGGTGTGCAAGGAGAATGCAAACATAGAAACGTTTGTATTCTGCTCTCACCTACAACTTCATTGTATAGAACTATGAAAGTTAGATGGTTCTTTGTCATTTTGTGTGTGAACCTAAAATGTGTCTTACTTCATTATACTGGGAGAGTTACAAATGATAGGAACGTTCATTGATCAATTTCAATGTGTCACCATGGCTTAATATGCCATCTACTTCCAGACAAAGAACTTTTAATTATTTAGGATTGATTCAAAGAAAGATCAATCAACAAACGTAATTTTTTGTTATTGCAGATGGTGGGAGTGTTGAATCACCAATTCTATGTTGGTTTGAACTCAAACTGTTTTGTACCATTATGCATAGATTGCAAACATCATTTAGACTTAATTGTTCTTGAAATTTTGTTGTCTGCAGCAGTGACTGCTGATGCCCATACAATATATACAGTCAATTAATTAATTTTGGAAGTATGGAGCTTAACGAAACAAAAGATAGCACAACTTTCTGTTGAGTTGCCAAGAGAGGAGAAAAAAAAGGGTGAAACTCAGAGGGACGAGTAGGGGCAAGGTCAAACATGGTGGTGTCGAGCAGTGCAGAGAATAAAAAGTAGAGCAGACTTTAACAGATGAAAGAGATGAGAGATTGGCTTCAGGAGGGAAATTAAGTGAGAGGAAGAGTTAGGTAAAACAAAATCAAGTGGTATCTACTGTGTGTACATATAGAGTAAAAGTGTTGCAAAGAGCGTTGTAAAAACTAATTATCCTTAGCGATTACTTGCAGAAGAGTGAAGTTTGGATAAAACAAAAAAAAAGGTATTCTAGAGGTGACGTTTGAAGTCGTAGCTCTAAAAATATTACACCAGCTAATTCCGTAGTTAAATAGAATTTTCTAGTGTACTTGGTGTTTAGTCTGATTGCTATGTTGGCTGACAGCCAGCTATTGATTGTGTGTACCAGTAACGTGGCTGGCACAAAAGAGCAGATGTAGCAGACTTCCCTCAGCTAGTGATGTCTACTTTCTTCTGATTGGATGATTCAAACTAGCACTAATTGTAGTGATATTAGTGCTACTGCTTTTGTGATTTTGTATCTCTTTTACTATTCCTCTTCACCTGATTTTGTGCAATCAAACAATTGTCTGTGATATAAACCGCCTAAATTACATGCATTTCTTTATGAAATAGTTGCATTGCATGATCAGAGCAGACCTGTTTGTGAGATAGTGTCATTCTGATGTCAATAAAAATTGGTTGTACACAGGTTTGTTGAATATAATTTTTCTGGTAATTGATTTTTCATTGCGAATTCATAAGTTTGATTCTTTGCAAAAAATTTTTTGCATTTTATTTATTCACCAGATTTAAAAATCAAGTCAATGCACAGAAAATGTGTTTATTCCAGTAGCTTGATGCACAAAGGTTGTGCCTAGTCCTTCCGCCTAGAGCACCAGGTACCAGTATCCTACACTATACAATAATTGTGAACCAAAATTTACTGTATGGTTGCCTCACCTGGTCAGCTCTTCAAGCCTGAGTTTATAAGCATGTTTCGGAACTGACATGTTTGGACTAGTAAAACAAATGCTCAAGAGCATTTTAAAAATGTGTCCCTTGCCTGGATGAATGGCGCAGCATTTTTTGAGAAGCATTTTTGTTTCTAATAGTGAAAGTGGTGTATTTTTTCACAGGGAGTTGTGGTACCTTTTAAAACACTGTTCCCTCATCGGAGTTGTTTTTCCTTCGCATCAAAGACTGCTTACTTGTCCTAATGAAGTTACTAAAAATAGTCATAAGCTAGTACGCACTCACTTTTCATTGTGTTTGAAAACAATTATTTATTTGAAGTACATGCGGTTACACTTTTCTCAAATCAATCAGATGTTAATGAAGTTTGTAAAAAATAGTGTGTTCTATGATTACAACAACAATGCTGAAATTTCAACTCTGATGTTTTCATACATCACAAATAAGTTTTGTATTATGCTAACTCAATTTTTAATTTGTTTTTTGGATATGAAAATAGAGTTTTGGCATGGATCTTGAGATATTGGTCCTGCAAACTATCACATGGGGGCCATTGTGAGTATGTTATGGCCAATGATCCCTGTCGTTATAACAGAACTATCTTGAACAATGAATGACTCTATCCTTGTTTAGAGAATTGCAGTAAATGGATTCAGTGCCGAAAGTAGGTACATCAAGTTCATAGTAGATTGTGTTAATATTTTGCATGTCCTAAATAAAACAGAGCATGCCAGGGACAATATAAATCCCGCTTCTTCGCTTTTGCATTTTCAGCAATTTTATTTATTTCCTTTTTCCATTTTCGAATAAAATAGTTTCGTGTTCAATTTTCAAATATGTGCCTCATGTTTTTCATTTTATGCATAAAGTCATTTTGGTTCCAATAAATAAAAAGTGTCACAATACTTGTGCACTTGTTTCAGTTTCTTCCGCATAGTAGAGTGCCAATGGCCAATGAAAACACATTTTTAGGCCGGCAGACATCTTATTTTTCAGTCATTTTAAACTGGCGAAACTTACTAGATTACAACTATGTAAAAAATAGTAGCTGTCCTGATCAGAGCTCAATATCCAAACAGGGAAAGCAAGCAACTGCGCAGTTTTATGGTTTCTTGTAATGACATGCTATGTCAAAGCACCCAATAGCAATCCATGCTGCGCCATACTATGACTACATTGAAGTAAGTCTTTGTATTTAGGCATTAAAACACTATTTATTACAAGTGTATTGGTACTCAAATCCACGCGGCAAAAACCGATGTTCAATCACACGATGACTCATTGATTAGATTGATGTCGCGTCTCTAATTTGTAAAACACATGCTACATTGATAAATTCCAGTGCAAACTTCTATGAATTTTAACTACTTTACATGAGTTCTTTCATTAACACTTTACTTATAAGACAATCAATCTCGGGATGTTCTGTATACCAAATCTGTATCGCAATTGGCTATTGTAAAGGATATTCCAGATTGAAATGCCTATTAAGAAACAAACTGTGCTGGGTTTTAGCAACCATTCTTTATAACACACTCTTGTGTCACCCGATGCCATCACACAAGTAGAGCCTACAAGTAAGGTCGAATCAAACATTGCTAACAGAATATTAACTTCAACTGGAAATCTCAAGGCAAAAATCCCAAAAAAGTTCAACTTCAGCAATGTACATTTAAACAAGTCAGCTCCTTCGTGCAAGCTTTTTTCAGGTGATTAAACTTATAAGTTATATGGATGTCTTGAAAATAAAAACCAGTTAATTTGCAAATGGAAAGAAAAGCATAAAGTTTGGATAAAACTCCTGGATATCGGAGTGTGGTTAAGCTTGAAACATATAACTATTGAATCCAATGCTAAATCTTTTCATGTAGCATCACAGAAAGCGAGCAAAGAGCCTTTTTCTCTTTTAAGATAGTGTCTCTGAAAAATTTATATGGAGGTCATCTAGCTTGGCTTTGAACAGCGAAACTCGATGATGCCTCAAGTTATGTGTAGATGAAGACCTTTAAGAATGGCTTCCTTTTGAAACTCGAAGCCACTGAAGCATCTGCAAAGTAGTTCTTTTTAGAACTACGTACAAACAGTTGAAGTGGTGAAGGTAGGTTGTCATGAACCGAGAGATCGTGTCCATAAAAAAAACAAGTGGATAGGTTTCTTGCTGTGACCAAATATTCTCCGCCGAAGTGAGAATCAATAACAACCAAGAATGAAAACAAAAACGGGCTATATAGTCTTTCTTTCAATGTATCTGAACAAAATGCTTTTGATTTAGTTTCCTTTAGGTGTTGTAGTAAACGTTCTCACTCACTTTGGATGTTTTTGGTTTGACTGAACTAACGTTTTATATTTTTTTAATCAACTTCTGTCAGTCTTCAATAAATAAAACAAAGATTTTTGCAAACTGGTATTTTGCAAGTAGTATGATAGGAGCAGATTGCTTATATCATTTGTGCAAGCTTACTCAATTTATTCCTTTGTTTCTCCCTATCTATGGCTCTTGTGTCGTTTTCAGCTTTTTATTTCAGACCATATTCATTTTTCGGGTGCTAATTTGATCTTCGATTTTATTTTTTGCCTTTGCCTCGTAAAGATTTTGGTAAAATATGAAGTTAAACTTTTGTGCAAGTGTATTTCTTGCTGTTATATGGCTAAATTTGTTAGCTTTTGCATGAGTAAAATTTTTGTATGAGTCACTGTTCCAGGCTTGGTGGAAACATCAATGAATTAAAAAAATATTTCGTTACTTTTAAGTTGGTTTAAATTGTTATGCATACTTGGTGAGAACTTTACTTAAGTTGTGAAGCATTTATCAGAAATTGTTCGCTACGCATAATAGCTGTGTTAGTTATACTATTACTTATAATAATTAAAATAGTTGTTTGGGTAGTAGCTATGATAGGAATTATTGTAAGTGACTAAGCAGGAAAGAAAGATAATAAGTTTAAAAAAAGTACTAACTGTAAAACCGAAAACAGGTCAATTAATTTTTTATAAAAAAAAATCACAAGTATGCAGTAATGAAATGTATTAGTATAGTACGTCAAGAACAAACAAAAGTAGCACGTTATAGATCAAAGTTTCTGCTATACTTCCTCACACTAAAACTCAGGAGACTCCATGAAATAAAACATTCCAAGTCTACTAATCAAAAGAATGAAAGGGAAAGTTTTAGATAAAAAATATGAGTGTTCCTACCAAACGCTGATGGTTAGTTTTGAAAATGGTAAGCCTCTGCACACTTGATAGAAACTTGCAAAGGGAGGGGGGAACGAATATTCCACTATAATCCCACTTTTAACAGTTTTGACACAGTCACAGTAGTAGTAGTATAGGAGCAGATCTCTTTCATGGAGTCTACGGAAAAGGTCTCTTAGTTCCAGATGTACTTTTAGTTGGCACCAGTTACCATGAGTACCTGAGAGGTACCTTTTTGTGTGCACCAGGTGTTATAACTTTGAATGTTTGCTAAGTATTTATTGTGTGTGGTTTGTTTATACTGTCATTTGTATGTTGATTTAGATGCATGGGTTTGTACGATAATTTAAATTGAGTAGATATCCGTCATGGAGATAAGTTTCTCCTGGTCCGGAGTGTTTTTTTGTCAGCACAAGTTACCATGATAACCTGATTATATAGTTATATTATATAAGATAAAATATTAAAGTTTTGTGTTATTTTTCTGTTACAGTTTATTTGTATAATAGGGAAAATACAATGAATAAAATGTTTATAACACTTAATATAAAGTTTGAGTTTTCATAAAATTTTGTACATAAAGTACATAAAAGTTTAATGTAGTATTTGTAATAGTTGAGATAATTTTACAATGAATAATAGAAATAGTCTGCTAGTCATCATCAGCGCTGAATAAGGCTTAAAAGTCGCCAAAATCCTTGTGTAGGAATTCTTCAATATCAGCTTCGACATATGATTTTGATGCCGCCTCATTGTATTTTGCTTGATCGCAATTCTGTTCCCAATCAGTGCTACTGGATGAAGAGAGAAAGACGACGCTGTGGTACGCATCAGCATTTTCACTCCTTTTTTTCCTTTTGCAAATAATCCTACCCGGAACATACTTTCTAGCTTCTTTGACATATATGTTTGGTAGGAGAAGTGTTCTCACCTCTCTCTTTCCTTTTTTTTCCAACACATAACAAATGCAATTTACGACATATTCCTCTCCATTAAATCGACGAGGAATGAATCTTTCAACAACATCGATGTCAGGAAAAACCGCACACTGTTTGAAATTACTGAGATATTCGATGTAAAAGCTGAGTTTGAGCTTATCCCTTGTCATCATTCTCATTGTTGCACTGATTGACCTGTTGGTACAAGTTGCTTTCACGCAAAAATCGTTATATGGTGTAAAAGGGATTTCGGGCAGAGAATGTTGTTTTCGCGCAAAAAACCCTTTATGACGTGTGTGCAGATTTCTGCGCGAAGAAATTTTCTTCCATGAAAGAAAGCTATACATATTTTAAAGGGATTTTTCGCATAAAAAATATAAAGTTTGCGTGAACAAAACAACATTCCTCGTCTGCAAAAAAAACTACATTTTTTGCCCTTGAAAACCCCATTACAACATATAAAGAATTTCGCATTGAAAAAAATTCTATTCGAGGAAAACTATTTATATATTATATAAGTATTTTTGCGCGAAGAAAACAAAAACTCCTTTTCTGCAGAAAACACGCTTTTTTGCGTGAAAAACAAAAATGTTTTCCCAAAAATCCGTTTAAGACATGTGAAGATTTCCGTGCAGAAAAAACCATTTATTTGCACAAAAATCTATCTATGTTATTGAGGAATATTCGTGCAAACAAAACAACGTTGTTCGTCTGCAAAAAGAGAAAGTTTTTGCGCGAATAATCAACATTTTTAGCGCAAAAAACTCTTCATAATATATAAAAACTTCCAAGTGAAAGTTCTTTTATTCTTGTGCATAAGAATCTCTATGTATTGCAAAAGGATTTTTGCGCGGAAAACACATTTTTTCGCGCCGAGAAAATAACACTTTTCGTGTGAAAGACAATATTTTCTGTGCGAAAAAACTTTACAACATATACTAGTCTTTCGCGTGAGAAAAATGATGTTATTTGCGCAAAAATCTTTGTATACGACATAAGTTGATTTTCGTCCAAAAACAACATTCTTTATGTGAAAACAGTGTTTTCTTTGATACAGATCTATGTTTTTGGTTGCGTTGAAAATTTTGCTTTGCGTGCGGAAACCCATTTATAATATATTTGACAGTTTTTTTCACCAAGAATTTATTTTTTTGCGCAAAAATATCCATATATAACACAGGGAGATTTTTGCGTGAAAACAACAATCTTCTGGTGAAATAGAAAAGTGATTTTTGTGACAAGGATTCATGCTTCTTTGTGACAAGGAAAATTTTATGTTGAGTGCCAAAACCCCTCAATAGTATATAAAAGAGGTTTTCGCGCAAAGAAAAGTTTTTTTGTGGGGAAATATCCATATATGTTTTTCCTTTCTTTGTATCATTCATCGCTTTGAACTCGGTCAATCAGTGCTACTGTTTTCACACAGAAAGTATCCACTCCAACAATCACATCTGAACCAACAACATCTACTACAACTACTAGGAGAACTCTCTGCAATAAGTTAAGTAATAAAAATTAATTCGTTCGCACTAGTTGAAGTACTCAACTTGCAGAGCTGAACAAAATTGTAGAAAATTATAAATGATTTTTTAACGTTAGTTGAAGTACACAACAAGTAGTGCTGAAAAATGTTAGGAAATACTTATTATTTATTTAACAGTAGTTGAAGTACTCAACTAGTAGCGCTGAAAAAATCATTACTTTAGTCCTAGTGGTTTACTATCAGTACTATGCCATTTAAATACAGATATGTGTAACTATTTATAAGTTTTTTTATCCAATAAAAAAACAGAGAATAAAATAAATGAGTCCTTTTCAATTGTTATTAGAGTGTAAGTGTAAGACACGTTACCGATTTTCGCTAGCAATGTTTGTATTATCAACAAAAATTGGGTCCAACTGCTGAAAATTTTTTGATATGGAACTTTTAAAACTAAAGCTCTTAAAGAATGATACTGTACAGGAATTTCCAATGTGTAATGGTATCTGTCCACCTGTACAGCGGCCCACGTTTAGTGAGTGTGTTTAGGCAGTGTAGCGAATGACTTTAGCAAGCTCAAGGTCGACAGACTAAACTGGTCAATCAAGATTTGCAGCGTTGCAAGCTCGTGAGCTATACACAGTGAGGAGTTGCCACAACTGCCTCACTTTCCACTGATTTCTGGGTCGAAAGAATAGCTGTGTGGGGTCGAACTAGCAGGTGGAACAATCGTTCCAGTATCATACGCCCGTAGGTTGTATGCAGTGTAAGTCGATTTGACTGAAAACTTTCTACTGACTATTGTTCGTGCTGTTAGCCAACTTGTCCTAGTAGCTGCTTGTTTATTTAATTGTTATGTGCTTGTAGTTACTTTGCTATGCTTTTGCTTGTTATCTGTTCTTTGCATGTAGCCACTTGTGCTGTGTAGAGAGAGATTCATCAAGCTGTGGGAGAGTCAGGTTAACTCTGATTTTATTATTGAATGCACACATATTTATACAGTATAATAAAACAAAGGCAATGCACAAGTATCCGTAGAACAAAATAATAGGCTATGCCATCTGGCCTGATTGGCCAATAGAACATATAGAGGGTGAGCCCTTGTCACGGCTGATCTCACAGCGCCACATGTGTATATTTACAGAAACAATATATGCTATGGTAAATAATAATAAAATATTTGTAATGAATGCTTAACTAGGTACAGAGTCGACTGAGATTGTTACGTTGGTCGATCGTTTCCCCAACAATACCACAACGGTGATTCAAAAAAGAACATTTTCAACGACTACAACAACATCAACATCTGCCAAATGTTCCTGCTTCTATCAAAAACACTCATATAAGAAAGGGAACCGGGAGAGCATCGAATAATCAAAGGATGCAAAAGTCTACAAGACCAAAAAAGATAAGCTATAACACAGTCTACATGAAATTTTTGTCTGGCCTGTTTTATATATTTGTGAGGTAAATACTTCTGTACGTTTTTTCTCAAAATAATGGTATAACTATTCAATGCCTGTCTATGATCATGTTTCTCTTATATAATACAGTTATAATGCTGTAGCGGATGGCAAGCGCGCAAAACCTAGATTAGTATCATTACTAGAACAGTTCCAAGCTGACACACTATTACTGATCACTCTATTTTACCATTACATTTATATGTGTTGTTATGGCAACAATCAGGCATGACCAGTTGCTGGCCAATACCCTTTGTTCTATTGTATGTTCTATGCAACCAGCAGGCGTAGCATTTTACTAGCAATATCTTTTGTTTTATTGTGTATGCTCAGCAACCCTATTGTATCAATATTAATGTATCGAAGAATGAAGTCAGAGTTACCCTTGCTCTCAGAAGAATCCTGCACCTCACTGAAGAATAAAAAACACGCAGCAGAAAGGATTACCCCGACATTGGCTCAATCGACCACCAGCATTAGCGGAGCTCTGCCGAAAGAGTGCTCGATCAATTATTGACCTTCAACATTATGCTTTATGCTCAACATTATGCTAACATTGCTTTCACTGGCAAGTTGGTCACCAGCCGGTTTGGCACTCCCGATGCTAACTTCAAGAACAAGACTCGCTGATAGGAAACTACCACGAATTAAATAACCTGGAAAGTGTGCGCATTGCACTCTATAGCGGTTAGTTCACACAGTGGGAACTGTATAGGTGAATAGCTACCGGTTAACACAAAAATTCTCTACAATACAACACTTCATTTGTATACAAAACTCAAACCCCCAATCTAAATCATCATACAAACCCTAACAATAACAACCACTGCGCAATAAATACTTAGTTAATCGTACAATTACAAACTGAATTAATCAAAATAAAAACTTGTCCACAAAAAAGTACCCAGGTTCTCATACCATTTTGAAAAAATACTCAAACCTATGATCTAAATTAACATAAAAATCACGATATAAACAAACCCTACACAATGAATACTTAGTTTAAACATAAATATTAGGAATTAAGTTATAACACCTGGTGAACACAAAAGGTACTTCACAGGTTCTTATGTTAATTGGTGCCAACTAAAAAACAGTTAGAACCAGGAGAACCTTGGAGTCCCTGACTGAGATTTTCAATGGACATTACTACTAGCAGACGTTGGGCAAGACTGTGGCTAGTCAAAGAAAGGGAGCAGACCTTTTTGCCGGGTCCTTTAAGCATAGTAGAATTCCCCTTTTGCCCCCTCCTCCTAAGCTCATGTAGCCCCACCCCTCCCCCTGTCGATAGCCATTAGGGCTATTTCTACCTCTCCATTTTTGCCAATACTGGACAGCAACACACCCATTGCTGATCTCCTTTCTGTTACTAAACCCCAGCCAATCCCCACCGATGCCTCTATGCCGACCTTCATTGCTTAATTGTTTGGATAATTTGCTGTTTACTTTAACTTTGCGGGTTTGTTTGTATTGGCAAATCAAAAGATTTTAGTTTGGGCTATTAATGCTGGTCTGTGAAACCATATGATGGTGCTGGGATGACATCTATCGGTCCTGAAGTCCTGAGATATCTTTGAGAATTCTTACTTTTCTTCAGTTAACTGCTATGTAAATTCAATTTAATTTGATTGTTAAATGTTAATTAATAGTTAAATGAACATGAAATTTTGATTGTTTTAAAATTTTAAACTAAATACGTAAATAAATGACACAAATTCTAAAAAGAAAATCCTCAAGATTTTCTCAAGAAGTCTCAGAAAAATTCAAGACCAATAGATGTCATCCCAATACCATGACAGTAAGAAACTAAGAGAGCACCATGCATTTATTCCCATGCGTGTGTGTTGAAGAGTTTTACCAAAAATGAAGTCCATAAAAACAGGGTAAAAACCATGAGTGACATATTTGACACAAGATCAAGTGGAGGTTGAAAAATGCTTGGGTACAATTGATGGTCACTTTAAAAAGAGATGGACTGGTATGAAGCAGAAATATTCAAAAGCAGAAAGAATTAGTGGGAGGTGGTGCTACAATGATCATTAGCCACACCTGTCTTTATACTTGAAATTTATTAAAGATATCTGTAAAAAAATGTTCTTACAGGGTTAGAGACTGCTTGTGAGATGATTAAAGATTTATATCAATTATGACAATGACACAAAATGAGACAATCAGATGAAGTTTTTTCTGTTGAGTACATAAAGCCGCATCAAAATGATGAATTTTGGTAAAAAAAAGTCAAATATGCGAGGTGTAAAATTTATTTTCAAGAAATAGAAGCGAATGCAGTAGTTGAGTTTCCTTTTTTCACCATGCTTCAAGAAATTTTCAAGTTTGTGCAAAAAATTTCAGGTCATGAAGGCTACTGAACTAACCTAGTGATTGCTAACCATTTTTCTGCTACTTTTTGATGTGAATGAGAATGAGTGAAAAGAGCTCTTCTTTAAAACTTAAATTTTGCAATCGACACCAAAAACTGTAGATGCGCTTTATACTAAATCAGAAAGCTACTCAGCATTGTAACGGAAAGCCCCTAACAACTGTTACAATAACTAGTTACAGAAAGGTCATAAAACGAGGGCTACACCAAACTGACTATTAGCATCAGTCTCTATATGCTGTTAACTTGTTAGCGAACAGCTGGCTTTACCTCATCAATTGTTTTTACAGGTTGAACTCATTCTATCAGACAACCTTTAACCTGATGTCAGAAATAAATGAAAAACCTGTCTTTTAAACTTACCAATCCTCCTCTATAAAACTATTTGTACCAGTTTGAAAAAATGACACTCAACTTAGTTCTGCTGATACTGGCTCTGGTTGTTACAGCTACAACAGGTAAGACAAAGTTTTCTCACAATCAAAGTCTAAGCAAAGATCAAAGTATTCAGACAATCTTTTAAGTTGCATTTAAGGCATTTTTAAATTTTCATTGATTTCTGGAGTCTTCTGTATGAACTTATTTTAACTGCTAGAAAGCAAATCTTGGATTTTCCAAGTGTGTATAAGAATATCCCCATGAAAAAGACTTGAATATATAAAGTACTTGGTATGTTGCTGCAATTCAACTCTATTTTCCCAGGTTTTATAAACGACAACCAGAACGTATCAATAAAAAGTTTTACTAGTTCCTTATCTGAGAATGACATTTATTAGACATATTAATCTATTTCTGGTTTTTCATAAAATGCATACAATTCAAATTCTCCAGCCCTATTCTTTTGCAAAAAAAATTTATTCGGCGTACAGTGTTTTCTAAAAAAACTTATGAAGATTGGGCAGATTTATGATTTTATTTGTTTCGATTGTTAGCAGTTATTTACTTTTTTTTGGGTCAAGTTTTTCAAATGTGAGCCAACTTATGTGAGTAGCATAATATGGGCAAATCAAACCACCTATGTTAGCTAGCCTCTAAGGTTGAGCTCCACTTTACACCCCCTGGTAACATGTGGTTTCTCGCATCTGCATTGCTCAGTTGCAAATTCTGTTAAGTATAATGAGTTTGTAGTATAGTATAATAGGTGATACGTTTATAACAATTGTTATAAAATCTAAGTTTTGATAAGATATTAACATTAGACATGAAAAAATATAAGAGCTTAATGAAGTGCGTACAATAATGATTAAAAATAATAGCTCAACATAACAACAAACAATAAATATCGTCAACACCGATAACTACTTCGAACTATCCAAAGTCGACATTCATGAAGCTGACAATATCCTAGTTTGTAATCCATTTCAGCGGCTCTGCATCGTATTTTACTTGACTGTGAATTTTTATCCATTCAGCGCTGCTCGGTGCGGAGAGGAAATTACATTGTAATAAGTAGTTTTATTGAAACCCTATGTCTTTCCATTGTACATCAACACACCTGGAGCGAATTTTCTAGCATTTTCGACTTATCTTTTTGATATCAGAAGTGTTCTCACCTCTCTGTTTCCATTTTTCTCCAAGATTTATTGGATGCAAGATGCTAGAGACTCTTCTCCCCGGAATCGCTGCACAGGAATATTTCAACGATGTTGCTGTAAGAGTAAACTGTACACTTGGTGAAACTGACAAGTTACTCTACATTGCAGCTGAGATTGAGTGCATCCTTGGTCATCTTTCTCCTTTTTTTCAGCACAAGCAGAAACTTTTCTCTGGCTTAACCTTTCCGTGGTAACACATTTGATATCCTAGCAAGAGATATCGACGGTTTCTCTGGAATCATAAGCGTTATTAAAATGGCACATTCTAAAACCTAATTGAAATCAATATCAAAAACATCTTACATCTTTGAAGTTTATCCAATTGATCATTACACTATAATTTTTTCGACGGAGCACAAACGTTCCAGTGCACTTGGTTTTCTCCGTACCACAATACGCCTAGCTGAGAATGTTGCAGTTTTAGTATGAATTTATGGACAAGCAAGTAACACATATTTTTCCTCTTTTAACTCAATGGTAATCATAAACAGTAGACACAAATGTAAATAAAACGCTCACTAGTTTTTTTTTTATTTACAGATGCATCAATAGAAGTGAATTCCACTACGTAGAAATTGACACATGGGTTTTAGTGGGTTGCTAGAAACATTGGTAAAAGCAGTTGGTTTACACTTTCGTACTGCGTTAGACACTGGGTTGAGCTTTTGAGGGTTTAAAAGATGGGCATGGTATGAACAATGCAGGTTTGCTGCCGAAAAGTGCTAAAACACTCTAAAAGAACACCAGGGTTGCTTAAAGAGGGATTCACGAGAGATGGAATCCTCACGCTCAACTCTAAACCCTACTACGGTTGGGGTGAAAAAGCAAACAAGTTTAGTTTGAAGGCTCAAACAAAAAAGTAATAATTTAAGCAAACTCAGCAAACTGAACGTGTTGATGACAAAAAAGTTGTTTAAAATAAGCTATCAAGGTTTTGTAATGAGAATTGGAACGAAAATAAATTACAGACAAATAAAACAAGGTCTCACATGTTTTTATGCTTGAAGATGAGTAGTTGAAATTACTAATTATTAACATTACTAACTATTTTCTATTAACCTTCAGTTATTTTGTTTGCACATGTCTTAGAAATTATTGTAACGGTTATTTTCCTTCCTATTTCGAATACAGTACATTTATATTAAAAAAATACAAACATTCAGAGTAGAAATATGTTACAAACAATCAAAATAACAAAACAAACCCTGAAATAACGTAGTAATCACTGTAAAGACCTGTGTTCTGATCAGTAGAAAAAAATTGCATAACTGTTGGAACAACGAGTGATGATAGCGTTTGAAAAGTTCCAACCTTTTGCAACTCACTCGCCTTCCATCCTTCGAGAGTCTTGGCTGTCTTGAGAACTTTATCAGCATAGGAGAGTGTTTGATTTTGACATAGTTCGCTTCTTTGTTGTCGGCTCTTTTGCAAGAGAAATCTCTATCTTAGGAGTTATTTTGAATGTTTTGTGCTTGTTTTCTGTTGGATTTGAATTCATAAAAATGCGAGAATCAGAAATTCCATCCATAGTATTCTAAAAAGTAAAGATTAATGTTTGAAATAATATAAATAAAACATATGGCTTATATTTATTTATAAAAAAATTGAGCTCTTCAAGTGAATCTAAAAAATTAACTATTTGATACTTCACATCATATCCAGACTATTTTCAATCCTTTGTAGGAAACTATAATTTATTAAATTTTACCTTAGTGCCGAGAGTCTCCCTACTAGTTACTGAGAAACCTTTTATTGCCAGTCGTAGATGATGTAGTAGATGTTGCTTCTTTGAATGCTGTTGTTGAAGTGGATGATTACTGTCTGAAAACATCACTTCTTAAATAATCAAAGTTGCCCCGATTGAACTGTGTTAGTTCAGGCAGAAAACTATTTTTTATTCCCCGATATGTATAGCAATACATATTGTTTCATTCACGTGAAAACTAAACTTTTATCTAGTCTAAAAAGAATTATTTCTCGCGCGACAAAATTAATTTTTATTCGCGTGAAATTGTGTTACTTTTTTCCAGTCAAAAATAAGTTATTTTTCACCCAGAAACCTTTGTTTCATTCGCGTGAAAACGAAGTTTTTTTCAGATTGAAACTGATTGTTTTCCGGGTGACAAAACAAAATTTTTATCTGCCTGAAATTGTATTGTTTTCAACTAGCAATCTATGTTTTATTCACGCGACAAAATTGCTTTCTATTCATGTGAAACTGTGTTATTTTTCAGCTAGCAAACTATGTTTCATTCACGCGAAAACAAAATGTTTTTCAGATTGAAAATGATTGTTTCCCACACAACAAAATAAGTTTTTATTTTGCGTGAAATTGTATTGTTTTCTGGTAGAAAACTATGTTTCATTCACGCAACAAAATCACTTTTTATCTGAGTGAAATTGTGTTATTTTTCAATCCAAAAAATAGTTTATTTTCAGCCAGAAACTATGTTTCATTAAAACGAAAACGAAAATTTCTTCAGATCGAAAATGATTGTTTTCCAGCGACAAAATAAATTTTTATCAGCGTGAAATTGTATTGTTTGCAGGTAGATAATTTTGTTTCATTCATGCGAGAAAATTACTTTTTGTTTGCGTGAAATTGTTTTATTTTTTCAAGTCCAAACCATGTTTCATTCACACAAAAACGAAATTCTTTTCAGATTGGAAATGATTGTTTTCCACGCGACAAAATAAATTTTTATTCACGCGGAATTGTATTGTTTTTACGTAGCAAACTGTGTTTCATTCACGCGACAAAATAAATTTTTATCTGCGTGGAATGGTATTGTTTCCAAGTAGAGAACTATGTTTCATTCACGCAATAAAATATATTTCTATCCTCGTGGAATGGTATTGCTTTCAGGTAAAAAACTGTGTTTCATTCACGCGACAAAATTATTTTTTATTCGCTTAAAATTGTATTGTTTTCAGGTAGAAAACGATGTCTCATTCACGCTACAAAATAAGTTTTTATCCGCGTGAAATTGTATTGTTATCACGGATATTAAAGGCTTTTCGCGCGAGTCTTTTCATTGTCCTCAAGATACTTCAATCAGAGCAACTTTGGGTATTTAGGAAGCGTTGCTTTTACACAGAAAACATTCATTCTGACAACAGCGACTGAAGGATCAACATTTACTGCAACATCCACTAAGTATAGAGGGTTTCTCTGTATAAACACACGAGTACTTTTCATTGTTCTCAAGGCATGACAAGCATATTCACTTTAGCTATTTAAGAAGTATTGTTTTCACACAGAAAGCTTCCATTCCAACAGCAGTAACTGAAGGCTCAACATCTACTATTCCATCTACCAACTACTAGGAGATTTGTCTGTAAGGTAAACAAAGAGAAAAAAAACCATTATTACTACTAAATGAGCCAGTCAACTCACCTCTCTATGTGTTATTTATGTTTAAAATTAATTCTAAAAAAATAATAAACAATAATTCACGTAGAGCTTGTGATTTACCTTCAGTATTTCATGTTTTAAATACGGGTGTATATAATTATTTATAATTTTTTTGGTTACTTTTGCAAAAAATGTTTTTATTTTAGCAGGAGGTGTGGAGATGGAAGAGGAGGATGGTGATGTAAAAATTCAGGAGGATTGGGGATGGCTCATGAAAAATCATAATGTTATCAGACTTCCAAACATTGATGATGAATACATAGATGATGGATACATTGGTAAATACAAAGATGGAACGGAGAATGGACTTGAAAATACTTGTCAAGAAAATCCCTCGTTTTTTCAAATTTCATCATCTGCTGAAAATACTATAACTCTTAGTAATCGGTAAGTTTTTAAACCATAAATCAATAGTAGTAGAGTATTTTTTTTGCTTATTTTCTGTATAGATCCCATAATTCAGAGTAGAAATAATACGAATACAGCTCTATTGTAGACAAGAGTCAGAATATCAGGGGATAAATGTAAAAGAGAGAGTTGGGATTCTATCTCATAGCACACAGTAAGTTTTTAAAACTAATTAATAATAATGTTTAAGTCATTTTTTTGATACATTTTGTACAGAATACATGTTCTAAAACAGAAGTAATATGTGTTAACATCTCTATTGTAGACAAGATTCAAATTATAAGAGAGTAAATGTGGAAGAAAATCCAGGAATTTACCCTAAATGGAAATGGCTCGAAGAAAATCTCATTTATTTTCGTTTACCTGGTGAAATGGTTAATCAGATATGTTTTGGTGTTGAAGGTTCAGCACCAGATGCTAGCACGATAGTCAAAGATATGGAACCGATTGTGGAAGATTTAGTTGAAGAAAATGAGAATGAGCCAATGATGGAAAATGAAGGAGAAGAAGGAGGAAGAGAAGGAGGAGGAGAAGGAGAAGGAGGAGGAGGAGGAGAAGGACAAAAAGAACAAGAAATGAAGGATTTAAATTTTGAAAGATCTACCCTAGCATCAACCCTAGGTATTGCCGATTATAGTACACCTCCAACTTCTCTTGATGAAGAATGGGATGGTATGATAGCTAGATATTGGGGCGCTATGAAACCAAACACAGAGCTGGAAGACTCATAGAGCTTTTAAACGTAAGACTTTGAGATGGGATTCCAAGAGATCAGGCTGATATCTACCAAAATGACTATCATAGCTCAGGAGCATTGGAATTGTTGAAAAAAGTTTGGAGACAATTGAGTTCGAAAGCAAAAGTCAACTGTAGCGTAGGTTGCATATTGGAAAATAAAAACGATGGCGAACTTTGATACTTTCACTCATCATCAACAACGCTACTATATATCCGGGAGCTAAATTGATTGAAACCGAAGGACAGCTTGCTGATTTTTTTGTTGATGTTGCAGAGACTGACCGTTGTACTAATAGCTTGAGACAAGACCAAATACGACTTGGAGGTTGATGCGGATCACAAACATGACGTTTTATTCTTACAAGCTACTTGGAATGGGGAGAGTCGGTTCACCACCAATGCATTTACCCCCTCGCCAGACAACAACAGACACATACGGGCTATGTTCAAAACCCAGAAAGGAACACGAATCACTGACAACTTTTGTTTTTCCAGATATCTAGCATTGCACAAAAAAAATGCAAAACAACAATGGATTCACAAAAGATCCAACACCTAGTCAGACGAAATATTACGTAGAACAATATCGTAAATTCATTGATGGTGATGCTGCTGAGAATCCATCAATATCGAGGTGTAAAGAAAATCGTAACAAAAAAGGAGTAACAGAGTCCGACTTATTGCTTATGGAAAAAACATGTCAGCTGAAGATAACGGTGTTTTCTCTAAATGAATATATGACTTCAACAGTTATTTGGAATTCAAATTTCTGTTACAAGGAAAACCTATATCTGGATCTTTATGACAATCACTTCAGTCTCATCACAAACTTGGAAGGATATGTCAGAGCCTACACATGTCCAGCAATGTTCTACTTGTTTTGTTAGATTGGGAAATCTGAAAAGACACAGATGTTCAACCTCAGACGCAACAACTATGCAGTTTTTCGGGGGGCAATACGCTCGTAGTGCAACAATATTTCAAACTAACGATTCAATTCGGGATGGATATCACGTCGGATGATTCTTTGAGATACTATCGGTTTTTTGCAACATTTGACATAAAATGTTTGTCACCCGATTGTGAAAGGAATAAAAATACAGACACTAACTTTTACACTAAGGAACATAAACTCTTGAGCATTTCAATTTGTTCAAACGTACCAGGCTTTCAGCACCCACGATGCAATGCCGATAACGGAGATGATGATGAGTGCGTTGGAAAATTCATTCAATGCTTGGAAGAGATTACTGAAGAATCGTATAACGAGGTGAGAAAACAATTTTCACACATCATATAACGAGTAAAAGATGAGTTACAACGACTAGAAAAAGCTGAAGAAAAGTTTCGTAGTGATCTCGAACAAAATCGATTTGAACAGAGAACAGGACCTGAGAAAGTCCTGGATGAGTTGTTAAAGTATATGAAAAAGCTTCTTATTATAGGATTCAATTCACAGACCTATGATATCAACCTGATGGACAACAACTGCTTCAAAAATTGAAAGGTGTCTCCGACAAAGATTTTGATTTTGTTGTAAAAAAAGGAAGCAAGATGCCTGTTATCAGAATAGGCTCTTTTTTGTGTTTAGATTGTACAAATTTCATCGCTCCCGGATACAGCTATGAAATGTATCTCAAAGCATACAAATGCGAAGCCGGAAAAGCATTTTTCTCTCATGGATAGATGAAAGACTTGACACAACTTAATCAAAAAAATATACTTCCAAGAGAAGCAGTACATTAAAACAAAAAAGCATCAGTGAAGAAGAGTACGTAATTTTTCAAAAGGCGTGGAAACATAACAAAATGAATACGATGAGAGATTTTCTAAAGTGGTACCACAACTTGGATTTAAAACCATTCCTTCAAGTGTTGGAAAAACAAAGAACAATCTACAGAGCACATGGGATTGATACGTTGAAAGATGGTATTTCTTTACCAGGATTAGCAATTCGATGGATGTTTAACAAAGCTCCCCAACCTTCTCCTCCGTATCCCTCTTCATACTTGGATTTTCATGAGCTTGGTAACTCATTTTGCCAGACTCCCCAAACATGTCTGATTGACAACTTCAATGCGGAACTTTATCATCTAATAAAGAAAAGCACAGTTGGCGGGCCAAGTCTGGTGATGCATAGATATCACGAAAAAGGTAAAACTAAAATTAGAGAACATTGGTTCGGAAAATAAGCAAAAGTTTGCGATAGAATCTATGGAGTTGATGTAAATGCACTCTATTTATGGTGTATGACGCAATCAATGCCTACTGGTTATCCTCGAAGAAGAAAAATGGAAAAATCCTTTGCTGCTGAACCAATGAAATTTAGTAAGGTAGCGCATAGCTGGTTACAGTACCAAATGTTTTCAAAAAAAATCAACATCAGACATCAGCTCAATGGAGGAGAAGTCGCTCTTGGACAAACAGGATTACCAGTTGATTGGTTTTGTGTTGAAAAACGAGTGGTCTTTCAATTCCATGAGTATTTTTGGCACGGACACAACTGTTCTTATAACAAAGTTAGACAGCAGGAGCTTCAACCTAGTGGAAAAAATTCAATAGCGAGGTTGTATAAAACTACGGTGAAAAATGAAGAATATCTCTGAGCACTAGGTTACACCGTTATCTCGATTTGGGAATGTGAGTGGATAAAATGTGTAAAAACTCATACTAATCTACTTAAATTTGTCAACACATTTTAAAATTCTTTCTATCCTAAAATACTTGAAAAACGGCTGTCAGGAAGAAGTGTTGGAGAGATATTTCAATAAGAGGATTTCTTTGGATTTGTTGAATGCGATATTGAAGTTTTGAGGAACTGATGCTCTCTAATTGGTAACATGTTTGGAAAAATGATATTGCTAATGAGTCTGTTGTTGAAATGGTACTTGAAACAAGGATTGAAAATCACCAAAGTCTACAAGCTGATAGAACATATACCTAGAAAAGCTTTTGAAGCTTTCGGAACATAAGTTTCAGATGCTAGGAGAATGGGTGATATGAATCCTAGTCAAGAATTACTCGCTACTACTAGCAAGTCGGTAGGAAATGCTGCTTATGGAAAAGCAATCACTGATAAAGAAGAACATATAAATATCAAGTTCGTCAAGGGCACCAGAAAAGCTTAATTTGGTATCAGAGGGAACAAATTAATTTTTATGGAAGATATTGCGGATGGTTTCTACGAAATCATAACCGCTAAACAATTGGTAAATTTTAAAAATAATTATACTCCATACAAAATTATATTCTTAAAGTTTACTCTGTTAATCATTATATTCATCATTTCAGTTAACTATGAATGTTCCAGTACACTTGGGTTTCTCCGTACTACAGTATGCTAAGTTGAGAATGCTACCGTTTTACTACGACTTTATGGATAAGTAAGTAAAACCTAATTTCCTACTATTATCCCTCTAGTTAACTTAAACAGTAGACTTAGTTCCAAATAATCCAAACAGTGTTTTTATTTATAGATATCTTGATAGAAGCGATTTCCAGTACGTTGAAATGGATACAGATGGGGCATACATAGCTCTGAGGGGAAAATTAGAGACACTGGTAAAACCGCTTATGAAAATAGTTTTATAACGAATACGGCAATTGGTTCCCACAACCATACTGTGACAGACATAGGGAATAGTTTTTAAGACCAAAACAATGAATTCAGAATGGGTTATGCATGATTGTTGCGAAAAGTGCTAAAACACGGAAAACGAACACATGGATTGTTCAAGGAGGAGTTTACCAGAGACGGAAGTGTCGCGCTCAACTCGAAAAATCCTATTACTGTTGGGGAAAAAAAGGAAACAAGTTTAGTTCCAAAAGTTTAAACAAGCGAATTAATCAATTGAACAAAGACAGTTATCTGAATGTATTGAATACAAAAAGTCATTTACAGGAAAAAAATCGTGGATTCATAGTGAAAGATAAAAACATGTTAACATACAGTCAAATAAATCGAGGACTCACATATTTTTACGCTACAAGACGAGTGTGCTCCGATGGACTATCTACCGAACCTATTTCCGCTTAATAAAAACCTTCATTATAGACTTTAACTTTTGACAACAATTACTATATATGGTAAACATAGACATATGTATATAATGATATTATCGATGTGAATATGGATAGAGTCATAAGTCCGTATCGGAAGCTACTGAACTAAAAAATGAAACAAATCTTCTCATTCTCATTCAACTTGAATGTGATGATGTTTCTTGTAATGGCATTAAATATTTTACAAATTAAAAAGTTTTTATAGTCTTTAATACTATATTTTTCAACCTACTACACTTTATTATATAATTTATTACATTCGCTATTACCATATTTTAACCAAATAAACATACCAGGATAACCTTCGGGATAACATCCAGCGCCCTCCATTCAACATTATCCACCATAGTAATAACACCCATTCAAAAAACTGGTGCACACAAAAGGGCACTTCATTTGGTTCACTGGGAACAGGGCCATCAATTACATATAGGCAACCAGGATAACCCTATAATTCAAACCAATTACACCCATGCTAACTGATGAGAACAAAATACCACCGAAATATGAAAACATTATCACTTAACTCATACAATAAATACTAATCTACAGTTAACATCAAGGCTCAAAAAAACACACATCAAAGCACATGGTAGCTGGCGCTAACAAAAAGGCACTTGGGACCAGGAGAACCTTATCTCCAGGAAGGAAAACTGCTCCTATATTACTACTAGCAACAACTATAAAGATAGTGCTTGATCATGAAGTACTTATGGTCTACTTTTATTAACCATTCAAATAAATCTAGCCATATTAAGTAAAAATGCCTTTTTCATCCATTTTTTCTTACGCTGCCTGGATTATTGCAAATATGGAAAAGTTATAGTAAATTCTGGCTTGATACCACAGAATCACACCAAACTCAAGTACTCTTCCTCTCTCCAAAGGGGACATCGGCGGAATCGATGGTGCCACTGGTTCAAATGACTCTAGGAACTAGTAACGAGAGTCCCCCACTCAAACAAACTAGTCTGATTGCTGTGGTATGAATACTCATATAGGCTGGCGCACAAGAAACTAGCATTGTCATAAGCCACCTGCGTGCTAAGAATGCAAACAGTAAGCAACTAAGTGCACAGAAAGTGGTTTGAACGAATGACAATAAAGGGTTAAAAATAGTATCAAATGAAACAGCAATCGCGAATGATTAAACAGAACGAGCTCCCTAAGATAAAGAGATGGAGTTAATGGCTGAATGTATGCTGATGTACACTCCCATCTCCTGATAAGTCCTAGGGCTGAACTATCAGCTCGGGTTTTCTCTTCCTGTCACTTTAAAAGTAGGTATGGTATAGACTTGACCTTCTGGCACCCTAAGGTTATAATTACGGTGTTAGGTTGTGTCCTATTTTTGACCCCAGCCAATTAAGGTTTCTAGCGACCCAATAAAGCCAAATTTACACTATGCGACTGCGACTCTTTTGAAGTTTGCCGCTTGCGACTTGGCACATGAAGCTGGCGCGGCTTCCTGTGGAGCTGCAGGGTTATCAGAGTCAGAGATGCAGCAACCCAGCAGTGTTGGGTTCAAGTGACAAGTCGCAGTAGTAGTAATATATGAGCAGATGAGCCGAAAAGACCAAATGTTTTTTTTGTGGCATTAATGCCCAGGGTGAATGCAATGGGTTACGGCGTTGATTAGAGTCGCCGAGTTAATATTGTATGGCATTTAGGTTTTGATAATTTTTTCACATAATTCGAACTCATATGGCATCTAGATTTTGAGCAGTCATGTACATATACATAGCTATATGCTTATTCATGTTCATATTCATGTCTACATTGAATAAAAATAAAACGTATGACTGTATATATTTATTAAATATTGAGTATATATTACAAATTATATACTTGATAAAGTTCTAACATAGCTTCAAACGAAAAAATAGATGAAGTTATACATTTGTCTGTTTGAATATACCTTAATATGTCTGTCTTAAAATTATATAGTAACTCTTCACTCCATTGAACTTTAATTAAACTTTGAGTGAGAGCTTTAACCCATGCCTTTCTTTTAATTTTTTTCAAAAGATAATTTATGCTTACAGAGTTCGACATTTTTAAAACTATCTCAAATTTGTTTTGAATCGTGAGTCTTAATATTCTTTCATGATTGTCAGCATATTTATGTGTTGTACGTATCGGTGAGAGTTCTCCATATAACGAGGCTAGCGTTAGCAAATGCTGTGTCATGCATAATGCTATAACTTGTAATGTCATCCGATATCCGACCTTTTCCTGAACAGTGACATTTTCTTTTATGTGCTTACGATATATCACCGGGAGGAAGTCATTTACTCTGTATGTTTTTGAACTCATAATGAACTAAAATAAAAAAGTTATGTATTAGTATAGGATGATTAAACAGTGTTGCAAAATAATTACAAACTTTTTATTTTTTTTTACTTTCTATTAAATGGTGTTTTTATTAATTCTTACCTTATCACCAAGAAATCAGCTGTACTAGTTGATGCTCCGGAGGTTATTGCTGGAGAAAATGATTTCTATGCAGAAAGAGCTGTTCTTATAAACTATAAGCCACACCTACTCATTTAGCTTATAACCATTAAAAACACTCACGCAAAAACCCTATCATAATAGTGTTATTTGCGTGAAATTTTTCCTGTTTTATTCGCGTGAAGATAATTATTTTATTCCCGCGAAAGAATCATTTGTCTTTTCGCGTGAAACTATGTTTTTGTGGTGTTTTTTTGACTCGCGTCAAAAATGGTTGCATTCGTGTGAGAAAAGAGACTTTTATTTACTGTTATTCGCGTGAAAAATTGAATTGTTTTTCATGTTTTATTTGCGTGAAAATAATTATTTGATTCCCGCAAAAACATTGGTTTTTATTCGCGTGAAAATAACTTTTTTATTCCCGCGAAGACATTTCTTTTATTCGCATGAAAATAAATTTTTTATTTTCGCGAAAACATCGGTTTTTACTCGCGTGAAAATGAGTATTTTATTCCCGCAAGAGCATTGTTTTTTATTCGAGTGAAAATAAATTTGTTAGTCACGCGAGAACATTGGTTTTTATTCGCGTGAAAATAACTTTTTTATTCCCGCAAAAACATTGGTTTTTACTCGCGTGAAAATAATTGTTCGATTCCCACGAAAACATTGGTTTTATATCCGCGTTAAAAAAAATGTTTTATTCCCGCGAAAACATTGTTTTTTACTCGAGTGAAAACAAAATTTTTTATTCCTGCGAAAACATTGGTTTTTACTCGCGTAAAAATAAATTTTTTATTCCCGCGAAAGCATTGGTTTTTATTCGGGTGAAAATAAATGTTTTATTCCCGCGAAAGCATTGGTTTTCCTTCGCGTGAAAAAATGCTGATTCATAGATATATTATAAAGAAGGTTGACACGAGTAAAGTATTCATAGGGTTTAATCAGTGCAACTTTAGCTATTTAGGAGCCACTGTTTTTACACAGAAAGCATCCAGTTCTACAACAGAACGCGGAGAAGCAACATCTACTAAACCTTCCATTGCAACTACTAGGAGCTCTCCCTCTTCATAAAGGTAAGAACAAAAAATAATTATTTTCTGTTAGCTAACACAACTAGCCGAAGGTTTTTGACCTATCTATCTTTAAAATTAATTACAAAGAATTAAAGAAAATCTTTGTTTTTTTTCAGAATGAATACTCAAGACGAAGGAAGCCAATCGATGAATGTGGAAGCGGAATTCCAGCAAACCCTTTCCCCACCACCTTCTCCTATCTTCCATATGCCAGAAATTCAATTGGTGATTGATGAACCGGAACATCAACAAGATTTTACTCCAGTCACATCTCCCACTAACAAGCTGTCTTCAAAAAGAACACCTGTGATGAAACGAAATTTCATTGATCTGACAAAAGATGATATTGAAAATGAATCGAACTGCAAAACACGAGTTTTGATGGATGTTGGAGACGATACACTTTTTCGTCACATCAGAATACCCTTTCAAGATGCCGGAAGTAATGAACTAACCACTCTCACCTACAAAAGCGCGGGGTTGTTAAACTTTCTCTCTCCAGATAGTCTAGAAAAACTTGAAGAATCCATGCTAATCTGCGAACTACCAATACCAACAGTTATGGAGGTGTTATCCGTTGAATTTTGTGATGAATCAAAGTGTACCATCATTTACAACTATCGAAAGGATAAAAAAAAAACTCGAGTGAAGAGCGATGTTTCAACCGAACTAGGGCAGATTGTTAATAAAGCTAAGCAAACACGTTCAATTGTTTTAATTTATATGGGAGAAGGAAAGACAGGAGAGGCGATTGTTCGTTCTGCTGATTGCCACGAATGTCATTCAAAGATCAACGATCCATTCAACTCATTATACGGCAAGAGTATTAGACAAATACAGGTTTATTTCAGCGTTGCTCACCTGCATGATTTTCCATCAGGAAGTGTTATGGCTTATGAGAATCCTGGAATGCTAAGAACATGTGATACTCGTTGGAACAAGACTGCCGATATTCTAGAGGCTAATTACAGATGTATGGTAAATGGAGAGCTACAGATTGGAGATATTAACATCCCTGCTCAAATAGCTTCAGCTGTGGTGTCGGAAAAAAGCGGTGTTATCGTATTCAAAGGACAAAGACAAACTACGAACAGCACGGTTTTCTACGATCTCATTCTACTCTCGGCTCTCCAAGCTTTCATTCAAGCCTCCGAACTGTTTGATACTTTGCTACAACACAACTTCCTCTCCTACTTTGATGAAAATGAAAAAGAGAAGTGTCCAGAACAGCACATCGAAACCTTAATCGATAACACAAGGGACGTATCTCGTCTTCTATGATGGTAAGTTTCATATCTATTTACAGTAGGTTCCAAAGTATTTTTTAAATTAATTCATATAACTATGTATGATAGAGTCATTAGTTACTATGTCTTTTAGATATAACTAAAAAGTGCTCCTGAGGAAGAAAATGAGAAGATCTTATTTACATTTTGCAAGAGATGAATTTTTCGACATTAGCTTTGAACATTGCAAACTAATAGTTTTTGTAGATTCTGTAGTATTTAGCATAAATACTGAGATAAGTTGTATTTTATTCATTTTATTTGTTATAACAAACAAAATTCCAATTTAATAATTTACTTTAACAATTCACTTAGTAAATTAGTTCCTTCTACTGTATTATCTTGTATGAACTTGCAGTTAGGATAAGTCTTTATGATAAATCTCCGTATTGAGTGATCTCTCATCTCACTATCTCCTATATCTGGTAAACTTCTAACAGTTTCATCCATACTCCAACCTCTACCTAAACGTAAAACAAAAACAAAAACCTAAACAAATATATCTGGTAAACTTCTAACAATTTCATCCATACTCCAACCTCTACCTAAACCTAAAACAAAAACAAAAACCTAAATAAATATATCTGGTAAACTTCTAACAATTTCATCCATACTCCAACCTCTACCTAAACCTAAAACAAAAACAAAAACCTAAACAAATATATCTGGTAAACTTCTGACAATTTCATCCATAGTCCAACCTCTACCTAAACCTAAACCTAAAACAAAAACCTAAACAAATTTATATAAATTTGTTTAGGTTTTTGTTTGTTTTCTTCCAAAGTGATCTAAATCTGCGCAACACCAGCGTGGATTCTATATAGCTTTATCCATTTTCAATCAACTGGATAAATGTAGTTGTGACCTTCCAATGCCAAACTGAGTTGGGAGTTTTGTATAGTAAGATTCACCGTAACTTTACAAAGATGAAGTTCAAATTTATCAATTCTAATCTTCGCTCCTCCTGCTGGTGCTTCATTTGCAGCAAACAAGGCTAGTTTGCTGAAGGCACGCTCAAACTCCCGCTGCATTCTAGGACCAGGGATTATTAGTTTTTTTTGCTGAAATAACGCGAGATGAGGTTTTCCAGTTATTTCTATTACCTTCCCATTTCTGATTAGAGCCCTCCTCTTTTTCTTATCTGCAGTTTTGTGATTACTAGCGTCTTTGCTAGCCGAATCATCATACAACCATCCTTCCATCATACCTTGATATTTCTTTCTGTCTGTACTGTTTTCGGGTAGTTGTGAAAAATAGGAGCGTAAACCGTAATTGTTAGCGTATTCAACAGTAGTTCCTTCTATCGACGTTTTCAACTCGCTGAATAATGTGTGCATTGAATCCCCCATCACACAACTACATCATCATCATCAGTACCATCAATATTGGTTCCATCATCTTGAACAACTGTGGCTTCAACTTGCAAAAACAAGTTGTAGAGATCTGAGTAATGTTCAGTGCTCCCTGACAAGGTTAACTCAATACTACCATAAGGATCTAGCCTATCAGGTCTGATGACAACGTGTTCCGAACTCTCTACCGATATGTTTGTTGGCTCCGTAGCAAACACATCCAACGATGGATTTATGTTGTAGGAAGAACCTTCCAACTTATTACCTGTTGTTCCATTTAGACTAGCCATAGTTTGCGAGTGATGATTGCTTGAAGCGTTATCACTTAATGAACATAAATATCAAGCTCTGGTGTCTTTATACCGCATTCTGTCGGTATTAAAATATGGAACGTTTACCAACACCTCTCCTTTTTTTCCACCTCTTGTTTGTTCCCGTCCCCATTTCACACGATCCGGGCAAACTGCTCTGAGCACATCTCCCCCAGGATCATTTAATTCTGCCAGTCCCCTCTTCTTTGCCGATAGTAGTAATATATGAGCAGATCTCCCTACCAAGTGTTTTTTTGTGGATTACACCTTGTAGTTGAGGCAATGGGTTACGACGTTGGATGAATTTGCCGAGTTTATATTGTATTTTACTTGAGGGGCATTTGAGTGGCATTTGAGTGGCATTTAAGTAGCATTTGAGTTTTGATTATTTTTTTACTTATTTTGAACTTATATGGTATATAGATTTTTAATGTATGGCATTTTAAGTTTTTGATAATTCTAGACATAATTCAAGTTTATATGGTATCTTGAGAGAGAGGAGAGAGGAAAAGAGGAGAGAGAGGAGAGAGGAGATACATCTACATTGAAGTAATACATTGATTAAAAATGAAACAATGTGTGAATATATACATTTATTGTATAATAAGTAGGGTTACATAAAGAGAACATATTAAATATTGTGAGCTTGAAATAGTTCCAATATCATTTCAAATGAAAAAATGGATGATGAGAGATTTTCATCCGTTTGTATGTATCTACATATATCTGATTGAAAATGATATAATAATTCAGTGGTCCATTGTATTGAAATCAATTTTTGAGTGAGCTCTTTATTCCACACTTTTTTTTGAATTTTCTTTAAGTAATCATTAATACTGACAGTTTTTGACATTTTTACAACTGTTTGAAAATTGTTTTTAGTCATATGCTTAAATACTTCTACTGGATTGTCAACGTATTTATGTGTAGTGTATGGTCGGTATTGTACCCATACAGAGCACTACAATTTGTAATGTCAATCAATGCATAGTCTTTTTCTTTACAATGTTGTCATTGTTGTACTGATGTTATAACTTAGGAAGGAAGGAAGACTTCTGTTCTATGTACTTTTGATTCCATAATGAACTAAAATAAAAAGTTACGTATTAGTATAGGACGATTAAACAAAAATGTAAAATAATTACATGAATTTGAATTATAGTTCTTTTTACATTAGTTAGTTAACATTATATAGTAAAGGGGAGTAACTCACCAAGTTATATTGTTCGGTTTGTTTTTTCTTGAGCATAATTTTCATCAAATGTTTGTGATTCTCTCTCTTCTATCTAAAGCAAAACAAAAAAACAATTGCTTTATAAAATAAATTCTATCTAATTGGAAGTATTACTTATATCAGTTAGTTTACATTAAATAAAAAAACACTCACTAGGTTGTGTTGTCTGACTTGCTTTTCTTGAATATAGTTTTCACCAGGGGGTGTTGGTTCTCTCAAAGATGTAGAAGATGTGTTTCCCGCTCCCATTGAAAGCACTAAGACCTTGTTCTCAACAACCTCATCTGTAGTAAAGTACTTCATCTGGTTGGAATCATCAAGTTTGTTGGATAGGTTTTGAGCCGTTTCTATCGCTTGTAATGCTGTGAATGTGATTATATCATGTCGATGATAACCAAATCTACTAACTTCACAATTTCTTACAAGTATGACTCCTGTTCCAATTCTTTTGATGTCGCTAGCATGTTTTTCAGGTATATATAGAACCCCCATCATCAAACCATCGTATTGCAAACCTCTGTAGTTTACCAGTAGCGCATCCATCACCACTTCTCCATTAGGTAATGTTAACTGAGTTGATATTTGAGGAGATTCAAAACTGATTACACTTCCAACAGCAAATTGAGAGAGTGTTGCGATACGAACCATACTGATCAACTGACTAGGTGTTTTTTTTTTTATTAATCTACTTAGCTGTTTAGCTTCCTCAAGGGAAATATTGGATGGAAAGTTGATAGGGTGAAAGATTGGAAGCTTGTCTGAATCGAATCCCATAAAAACCACCAGTTTTGGAACATCCGGTTGTGTTGGAGCTAATTTGTTATAATCCTCATTTCTCACCATGGACCTCACTTGCCGTCTGTTGCCAAATGTTTCGACATTGTAGCGGATAATGCATATGTTTTTATACACATCCTCAGCTGGTCTTTCGATGGAGATTATCTCGAGAAGTGATGGTGTTTGATTTAAGTGAAGTGGTTGAAACCTTCCAATCATTACTCTGTCATTGGTATCGCAAGAATTGAGCAAACTAGCAGCATTTTTTGACAAGCAGGAAAGATGAGAAAGAGATGGTGCTTTCAAAGTCCAAGCATAGTCAATCGTTTTATTTCTATCCGAATCCCATGGCTTTGGTCGAACTGTTTTCAGTTTCCTTTTTATTATATGTGAATCAGGAGGGATATTTTCTTTATCATCAGAGTATGGTTCGAATGTTGAGAGAAATGAGGTATTACGGTCTTCATTCATATTCAGAGCGTTCAGTGAAAAGTTGGAACTGAAAAGAGAATAAAAAATATGTAACAGATGGTTGGAATTTTGAAAAATATTTGAAAAGAATAAACTAACTAGATATTTATAAAATAAACACATAATCAAAACCAAAATAATTTTTCTGATGTGTTATGGTGAAACTATTTGATCTTTTATTAATATGTTGGAACTGAAAAGAGAGTAAAAAAATATGTAACAGATGGTTGGAATTTGAAAAATATTTGAAAAGAATAAACTAACTAGATATTTATAAAATAAACACATAATCAAAACCAAAATAATTTTTCTGATGCGTTAGGGTGAAACTATTTGATCTTTTATTAATAAGAAAAAAATATTGAAACATAAAATTAACTTTCTGAAGTATTATAGTAAATCTAGTTGAAGTTTTCTATCAATATATGTTAAAGAATTATTTAGCGATTCTCACCTTATTGACTGAAAGTCTTTCTATAGTTTCAAGTAAATGTAGTAGTTGGTGTGTAGATGTTGCTTCCTTGCTAGCTATTGTAGAACTGGATGCTTTCTGTGTGAAAACACTGGTTCTTAAATAGCTAAAGCTCTACTAATTAACCCTATGAAACCTTCTTTATAATATATCTATGACTCAGCAGTTTTTCACGCGATATTCCCGCGAAAGCATTGGTTTTTATTCGCGTGAAAATTATTTTTTTTACTCCCGCGAAAGCAACGGTTTTATCCCTATTGAAATAATTGTTTTATTCCCGCGCATTGGTTTGTATTCGCGTGAAAATAAAATATTTATTCCCGCGAAAGCAACGGCTTCCATCCGCGTGAAAATAAACTATTTATTCCCGCGAAAACATTGGTTTGTATTCGCGTGAAAATAAAATATTTATTCCCGCGAAAGCAACGGCTTCCATTCGCGTGAAAATAAACTATTTATTCCCACGAAAACATTGGTTTGTATTCGCGTGAAAATAAAATATTTATTCCCGCAAAAGCAACGGCTTCCATTCGCGTGAAAATAAAGTATTGATTCCCGCGAATACAAACCAATGTATTCGCGGGAAAATAAAATTTCTATTCCCGCGAAAGCAACGGTTTCCATTCGCGTGAAAATAAAGTATTTATTCCCGCGAAAACATTGGTTTGTGTTCGCGTGAAAATAAATTATTTATTCCCGCGAAAACGTTGGTTTGTATTCGCGTGAAAATAAAATATTTATTCCCGCGAAAGCAACGGTTTCCATTCGCGTGAAAATAAAGTATTTATTCCCGCGAAAGCATTGGTTTGTATTCGCGTGGAAATAAAATTGTTATTCCCGCGAAAGCAACGGTTTCCATTCGTGTGAAAATAAATTATTTATTCCCGCGAAAACATTGGTTTGTATTCGCGTGAAAATAAAATATTTATTCCCGCGAAAGCAACGGTTTCCATTCGCGTGAAAATAAATTGTTTATTCCCGCAAAAGCAATGGTTTGTATTCGCGTAAAAATCAATTATTTATTCCCGCGAAAACATTGGTTTGTATTCGCGTGAAAATAAAATATTTATTCCCGCGAAAGCAACGGTTTCCATTCGCGTGAAATTAAAATGTTTATTCCCGCGAAAGCAATGGTTTGTATTCGCGTGAAAATAAATTATTTATTCCCGCGAAAACATTGCTTTGTATTCGCATGAAAATAAAATATTTATTCCCGCGAAAGCATTGCTTTGTATTCGCGTGAAAATAATTTTGTTATTCCCGCGAAAGCAACGGTTTCCATTCATGTGAAAATAATGCTGATTCATAGCAGTGCAACTTAAGCTATATAAGAAGCACTGTTTTCATACAGAAAGCATTCACTTCATCGTTAGTAACTGAAGGAACAAGATTTACTACATCATCATCTACTACAGCACTCCTTCTTCATCATTTGAGTTACATAGGAAACAGCTGAAGTTCAAACAACTATGTGTATAATTCATCTAATTCAAAGAAAAACAAGTCTTCATTTGTGATGTGAGTATTTATATTTTGTTTTAATTGTAATCAATTTAAACATGAAGACATTTTCTGGACAAAAAACAAGATTATTCACTATTTAAGATATCAAAAAACGCTGTATGTAAGTTTTAATTATGTTTATTCTTATTATTTCAGGACTTCAAAATGAAAAAAGTACTCCTTCATCCGAATTTTATAGAAAGCAGCTGTCAAGTTCAAAACAACTAGGAATATCATTCATTTTAACTCAAAGAAAGACAAGTCTTCATTTCTGATGTAAGTATTTACATTCTATTACAATAGTAATCAATTCAAGTATATTGAAAAAAATTCAAACCTTAGTCTTTTTTTTATTTTTTGCTATAAAGCATTATCATTTTTTTTTTAGAATAACAACGAACTAGATTAAAGGGAAAGAACTTTCCAACAAAACTTCAACTTGAGTAATAACTGAAGCTACTACTTGTATTATATATAAATAATGTGTCGAGTAACAAACAACAGATATGTAGCAAACACTATTTATAATGAAAAAAAAGAAATGCAAAAAACTCGGAATTGCTTTGAAAATACTAAAGACTGCGCTGAATGGATAGATGATAGTTTACTCGTTACTTCGTCGTTGTTTTTACAACGAACTTTTCCTGATACCACTGCAATAACTTATGTCGTCGCAACTTATCCGGATAATCACTGTAGTCTTTTGTCATTAAAATTACAAAAAACTATTGCGCAACTTTCACCAACGGACTTTTTCAAGTTCATCTACAATGAACTCTCTTTTTATGAAAGAGAGGCTTTAATGCTTGATGAAAGTTATCGAAGAAAATCATTTCTTACAAATTGGAGACGAGTAGGTAAACATTGTGGTGAAAACATGTCTGGAGCTGGTTTCTATAACCTTGAAAAAGACAACGCTGTTCGATGTGTTTTTTGCCAAGGGGTATTACTAAACTGGAAGGATGAAGATGAACATCCGATGAAAGAACATGCTAAAAGTTTTCCGTTTTGTCGATTTGTTAGAGGATTTAACACTCACAATCGTGTGTATAGACCTAGGAAACTACTTGCAGATGAAATGAAAAACATCTCAATTGTCAAAAGCTATACGATGGAAGAACAAAAGACCAGAAGAGGAGAATTAACTGCAGAAGTATTACCTCTAGGTATATCAATTGATCGTGCTGACACACCACGTTTTGCTACTGAAACATCTAGAGAAGACAGTTTCAAACAATGGAAGGGTAAAGTCTCCATGAAACTCCTTTTCAATGCAGGTTTCTACTATACTAAGTTCGGAGATAGTGTAAAATGCTTCTTTTGCTCAGGTGAACTTAAAGAATGGGAAGAGAGCGATCTACCGTGGGAGGAACACTGTCGATGGTTCCCAGACTGTTATTTTTTACTCGGGAGTAAAGGTGAAGAGTATGTTGAGGATGTTTACATGCGAACGGAAAAAGGCAAAAGATGTAAGCGACGGGTTGAAAAATATCGAGAAAAAGTAAAACAAATAACGCACAACAATGACACCGAAGAAATGAAACTTATTTGCAAAAAACTAGGATACAGTCAAAACGATATCGAACAAGTTTTAGTGTCAAATAGAAAACCTTTTGAGCGAATAGGTTTCATGATTGAAGCCTTACATGCTTTTGAAAATGATTTTACATCTGTTGAGAATTCATCGACACTGTTAAAAAATGATGCTAAATCAATTGATTCGTTAAAAAAAGATAAAGATCAAACTAAGCAAAGCAAACTCGCTCAATGTGTGTCTGAGACGCATGAAAAAAAAATAATTGCAAATCATATCTCTCTTCCATGTGGTCATCTCATTTACTGTAGTGAGTGTAAGGAAAAAGCATTTACCGAATGCTCATCAGAAGTAAAACCTTGCCCAATCGATGGTTGTCAGGTTGAAACTAAAGCATTTATGAAGATCTACATGAGCTAGCATAAAAATTAACCTCAAAAAAAAGAAAAAGTAATGAATGGTTAAATAGGTATTTCAATTTGAAAACGTATCATTCGAGTTTTGTAATTTAACGGAATAACAACAATTATGATACGTGTTGAAGACTTTGCTCACCAAGAAGCTTCCGATGCTATAGGACCTAAGACTTTTTTGGCTGAGGTTTCTGATGAAATGTTGAGGATTTATTTTACGGAGGAATGTGTATACTGTGTACTATGAGGGAGTTTTTACAAGCAAGCAACCAATCTATCGCTACTAAACTGTTACTGTTCACACGTTGATGACAAATGTATCACTTGTAGAAGATATGCTGAAATGGTTGAAGGTGCTACACCTACCAAAAAAGAATTGGGTGATGCTATCGACTGGATTGATAGAAAAAAAGTTTTGAAAAACGCTAAAATGGGTTTTTTGGTGCATGACGAATGGATTAATGCTTTTTTGGATCTTTCCACTGATGATTTGAAGTCTCCCTTTTTGTTAACAAATTTGAGAGCACGATTAAATCCCTACCTATTACCTGCTAGTCAAAGCAAACTGGCTTATCAGCGTCTAAAGGATAAATTACTTGCGATAGCAGAAGGATATCCATACGCTCATACTCTTGATGAAAAAGAAGACTCAGTCAACCCGATAATAACTATTGATTCGACAAATATATCTGAAGACTCATAAAAGAACTGTTACAAAAAAGTTGCTTCATTTATCTCTGAACTACAGCAGAAACATGAGTGGAAAAACTCAAGGATTCAAGTCAATTGGTACATTGGCTGATTTTGTTCCTAAGTTCATAAGGACTCATTTTGAGCACATTCCTTTAGAGCGTTCGAATCCTCTTTTTGTTCAACTCATTACCGAAGAAGTATTTTATTTTGTGTTAGGATTCAATCTAGTTCGTAAATCAATACAAAGCATGCTTTTGAGCTGTAATTGTATTTCAAGAGCAAATCCTCTCGAATGCTTAAACTGTTCTAGGAGCTTTGATCCAAAAGTATGCTGTCCGCAAGCCAAGTTGATAGATTTTGAAGATCTCAAAAGAGCGATCGAACTGATTGATATAAAGCAATGTTTGAAAGATGCTGAGCTGGGTGATTTGATAGATATTTTGATTTTAAGAGGTTTGACTTCATTTCGCTGGACAGGAACACATGTTCTTTTGTCTCAATCTCGATTGGAACCATACTTACATTTCGGTAACCACTTTGATGACATTGTTTCACGTCTTCAAAATCGGTTTAGAGAGCTGAACAAGCCACTAGCCACTTACGTATAAATAGAAAAAACATCAAGAAAGAAAGTATTCAACTTTCAACACTGAAAGCAAAAACATTTTAAAAAATGAGCTGCGTATTTATCTTGCTACTGGCACTAACATTTCCCAATGTTAGTGGAGTATTCTATACCAACGAAATTGATGAATGTATAGCCGGAGCTATGGATAAAAATGATGTCTTGGTTTTTTCACCTTTCGAAAGGACTATACGATATAAAGATGAAAATGGAAAATACTGTGTGCGACTCTACCCTCCTGACTTATTATATTGTGGTTTTTTCATCCCTCAAAGCGCTTCTTGGATCTGCAAGGACACAACTTCTACAGATTCTGTGTCTTGTGATACTACAATAAAATACGTTTTGAATCAAGAGGAATGTGAAATGGGTATTACAAATAATACGGAAGGACTTACTCAAAATACAAAAGTATATCGAAATGGGGGTTTATGTGCATTTCACTACAACCACAGACGACTGATCTGTCCAATAAGAAGACAGTTTGAGACATTCAAATTTGCATGCATGCAATGCGCTCATTCCAATCATTCGATCAACAAGGAGCCTACAGATACCCCGACCTGCAATACACCAACAAAATACACTCTGAATCAGGAGGAATGCGCAATAGGGGTTAAAAATAATACGGAAGGTCTTACTCAAAATACAAAACTATTTTGGAATGATGAATTATGTGTATTTGAATACAACACCTCACGTTTGATTTGTCCACCAACAGAAGAGTTTGAGACAACCAACTTTGCATGCGTGGAATGCATTCATTTGACCAACGAGAAGCCGAAAATAGCTACTGTGATCACTAACATCAATGGTATTGAAGGTGTAAATTTGTCATTTTCGAGTTTTGAAAGTTTGAAATCTATTCAAAACAAGATTATCATCAGCATCACATGTCAAGGAGATAACAAAGACAAATGCAACCCCAAAGTTATATATATAGAACTTTAGTTGGAGCATATTAACCAAAGTTCACCAACATGCAAGACAGTTAACTCTAGATGATGAAAGCATAAACTAGGTTAAAAGTCTCTCACTCTGAATAAAAATGAGATATCGAATCTATCTCCTATTATTCCCAATCCTAAGCTGTTATTGTCTTGTAACAGAGATTAAACCATTCAATTTATCTCATAGAGCGTCCGGATGTTTTCAGGGAATTCTTAATATGGAAGCAGTTGATTCAGTAACTCGTATTTTAAGAAAAAACTTAAAATATCGTATGCAAAGACTCACATGTTTCATGGAACCTACTCTCCGACGTAGAAGCTGTGACACTTATGATATGTGGCCTCAACACTACTTTGTTTGCAAAACTGATGAAGCGTTAAATTACATCCGTTTATATGATGAGGGATTACTACCTACGATTCGAAGAATAACTTCAATAATCACCATAACTCCGCAGACAACAACAACAAAAACTACAAACAAGCCAGTAGTTCCAGCTTTATCACCATCAATTTCATCTCTTCCACAAGCTCTGGGTTTAGTCGATTTAATTTTGGAACAGCCAAGCCCTACAAACTCTACTATATACAATTCTGAAGAAATCGAAACTACTACTGATTGTGTGTGTGATAGATACATCATATGCGAAAACAATTCAGTATCAATTACAAATTCAACACCATCGATTTATAGAGTTTTTAGTTATAATGATTTGGAGGGTTTTTCAAAACTTTCTCTGTCTATATCGGAAAATAGTAAACTTAAACTTGAAGAAAATCTTCTCATCATCGTTGAACCTGAATGTGATGATATTTCTTGTACAGTCATCAAATACTTTACAAATTAAAGTAGATGTATACAAATAGATGAATATCTAACTTCATCCATTTTTTCCATTTGGGATCATGTTTGAAGGTTTTTCAAGATATTTTTTTAGTAAAAGCTTATGCATTGATTGTCATTACAAGTTGTAGTGATTTGTATTATTTAATATTTACTGACTCCAGCTACATTATATGACATTTTCCCTACTTATTACACAATAAATGTATATATTCACATATTGTTTCATTTTTAATCACTGTATTTATTCAATGTAGATACATCTCCTCTCTCCTCTCTCCTCTCTTGCAGTTATTTCCCAAATAATGTAGATTTTAACCATCTAGAGGTCTAATTTGGTGATTTTCTAATATATTTTATAGCATACCAAATACTCCTCTCTCCTCTCTTGCAGTTATTTCCCAAATACTGTAGATTTTACCCATCTAGAGGACTAATTTGGTGATTTTCCAACATATTTTATAGCATTTAATATACTTATTATGTAATGTAAATGTAAATATAGCCATAAATATGTACATAAATTATCCATATATACATGAATGTATAGAAAACTTAAAAGTCTCTCTCCTCTCTCTCCTCTCTCTCTCCTCTCTCTTCTCTCCTCTCTCATCTCTCCTCTCCCCTCTCTCATTACAAGTTGTAGTGCTTTGTATTACTTAGTATTTACTAACTCTACCTATATTATACAAGAATATTTTCCTACTTATTATGTAATAAATGTATATAATCAAATATTGATTCAATGTAGTTATATCTCCTCATTCTTCTCTCCTCTCTCTCTCTCAAAATATCATATGAGTTCGAGTTATGTAAAATAATTATCAAAACTTGAATGCCATACATTCAAAGTCTATATGCTATAAGTTCAAATCAAGTAAAAAAAATAATCAAAACTCAAATGCCACTTAAATGCCACTCAAATGCCACTCAAATGCCCCTCAAGTAAAATACAATATAAACTCGGCGAATCCATCCAACGCCATAACCCATTGCCTAAACCCCAAGACCTAATCCACAAAAAAACACTTGGTAGGGAGATCTGCTCATATATTACTACTGCCGATGCTGCAAAGCTATGTCCATCGATGACATCTCGCCCGCCATTACCACCTACAGAGAGCGCTCTCTTTCCCAGATTAATTGCCCCTCTGTTCAGCATTGATGTTGCAGATTTGAGTATAGTTGAAAAAATACTACCAAGTCCATTTCCTCCCATCACCCGTCGTCTGCTATACACTCCAATTCCACTTCCAGCTTGCATTTTGTAGTACTGATCAAAAAAAATCTTTCGAGTCCTCAGGGTTGTATCGTACCAAACTCATTATAATTGTTTTTCTCTAAAGTGAACCGTCAACACGACTTTCCCACCATCAAACAGTATTCGCTGACCATCGTCACTCGTTATAAGTACTTGGATCAGATCACTATTTATTGATGAAGCATTGACATAGTGAGGATTTTTAAATTCTTGATACACAACACTATTCTTCTTTCCTTGAACCGGAACTACTTTCAGTAAAGGTACATTCGTATCTCCTACCATTCTGTTATCAACAATGTTGGAATAGACATACAGGGAGGTTAGTCTGGAAATTATATCAGGAGGTGAAACATTATTGTATCTACCACGAGGATACGTAGTTTTCGGTTCAAATCCAAAAATATGTGCCAGGTCTCCGGAAAAGCTTATGGTTGCATCAGGATCGCTGTTAGTTAGTAAACTGGTGTTGGTGACCTTGTTGTAGGAGATGGTGCATTTTTTGTCTATACCCATTTCACTCATTCTATTTCGTATATTCTCCTCAAACTCCTCCAAACTATCATATCTTCCATTACCGATTAAGATGAAGGACTTTTCGCTTCTGCCAGAGACATTAGTCTTTTCTAGATATATTTTCCCTTCGATAACGTTCTTCCAATTAATAGAATAACACATATCTAGCAGACCTACCTCCCATTTACCACCGTTGATAACCAAATATTTATACAGTCCGATTTATACTGTAAAATCGGAATTGCTGTTATCAGGAAACTCTTCAGCGCTAGAGTTCAAGGGTAAAGTTATCAGCATCGACATTTTTCCAACAGATGATGAATATATCAAACGTTCTTTCCTTGTAAACTATTCATCCACCCACTCGTTGAGCTTTTCTCCGTACCCTAATCACTTAACCAGAATCGGTCTTTTACCTGTTCTCGTTCTTCTTTCCAATATCTTTTCAAGTTTAGTAAGTTTAGGTTCAATTGATCACAACTCTATGAACGGACGTTTCGCCTTGAATCCATATAGGATGCAACATGCTAATGTTGATAGTATTGTAATGAGAGTTGGTGATTGTCCAATCGGAAGGAGATTTGAGCCAGATTATGCTAGAGAGGTTTTTGGAAGAGAATATCATCAGTTTCTAACCACTACTGGAACTTTGCTCGATGGTGATAGTCTTGGTATTACGAAAGAACAATACAATGATGGCACTACGCTTTATGGATTTGATTTCACTGGCGATTTTCTTAAAGAAGGATTTCACTCTATGAAAAATGTCACAACAAGTGTGGAAATTTGTTTTAACACTAACACGCCTGATGGGTTATCCCTGGTAGCATACTTTGTAAAAGATGGTGTGTTGGAGATGGATAGCATTCTTCAATTAGCTATCGCGGGAGACGCAGTGCTCTAAACAGAAAAGCTAGAGATCAATACCATACAGATTTGTTCGATCTTATCTTCAGACGATTTATGTCAAAGTGTAGGGATTCGTGTTGGAGCTATAGATCCGCTTTGGAAGCAAATTTGCACTTTTCCAAAAGGAAGTTTCAGATTCAACACCCATTATTCTCACCAGCCTGGAGAGCATTGGTTGGCTGTGTATGCTAAATATTCAGAGGTGGATTTTTTTTACTCCTTTGGACGTTCTGTTTCCTTCTACCCAGATGTAAATGAAATACTAAGTATTCACGGAGGATATGAAACAATACAAAGTAATGAAACACAACTACAAAGTTTTTTGTCAACTGTCTGTGGTGATTATTGTGTATACTTTTGTTTACTGAGAAGTAGAGGTTGGAGTATGGATGAAATTGTAAGAAGTTTACCAGATATAGGAGACAGTGAGATGAGAGATCACTCAATACGGAGATTTATTATAAAGACTTATCCTAACTGCGAGTTCATACAAGATAATACAGTAGAAGGAATAGATGGAGTGCATATACAAGGAACTAATTTACTAAGTGAATTGTTAAAATAAATTATTATAATGGAATTTTATTTGTTATAACAAATAAAATGAATAAAATACAACTTATCCCAGATTCACAGATTGATGATTCACACAATTCTGAAACTCGTGGGTTTTTTTACTTTTTGCAACTCTTTTTTGTAAGAGGTGCCATCAATCATCCCAGCCAAATCTTTTACCCTATATACAACAGGTTTTTCATCGGTAAGTACATCGGTGATTATAGAAGCCTCAATCGTCCAATTCGGGGTGTATCCTCTTTCAAACGCTCCTCTTGCCTTACTTATTCTCACATAATCCCCAATCTTTATTTTTGCTTCTTGAGTTAAACTGTGTTCACTTCCTTCATACACACGATCCCATACAAGTTCCTGATTCTGAGCATTCACATCATTTGATCTCATACCTATAACACCATGAACAGTGTTGTTGCATGCATTAACCATTTCTGGTAAACCATCAATGTATCTGTCATCATCTTTATAAGTCAGATATCTGTATATCTTCTCTTTTAAAGTTCTGTTGAAACGTTCCACCATTGATACCTTTATTGTCTCATTTTCAGTTGTAAAGCGTTCGATTTTTTTTTCCGCCAAAAGAGTATTGACATTAACATTGTCAAACTCTTTACCTTTATCGGATTGTAAAGCTTTATAGTTTTCCCTTCTAGTATTCCTCTCAATCCTATGGCTACAACCTGTCCTGATTAGGAGATGAGTGGCACGGCCCATCCTTTTCTAGATAGAGAATCAAAAGCAGTCAGTAAAAATGCTGTATTATCATTTTCTTCTTTTCGAGATCGAACATCCATCAAATCTACCTGAATCTGTTCTGCCATTCCAGCTTCAATTGTAGGACGACGCTTAAAATTAGTTACAGCTCTTTTATGTAACGTGTAGGCATCCTCTCCACTCAACCATTCACAAATTCTTTTTTCCCCCTCTCGTTTTCTACGAGCTTTCAGTAAAGCTCTAGCTCCTCATAGAGATGTGCGTAATGCAGGATTGTAATACAGCTCTTTTAGCGTGTCGATGTCCATGAACTAGTACCGCGAATGACCAACCTTTTCTTCTCGCTCTCCTGTGCTTGTTGTGGGGATTTTCTGACAGTTGTGATTCCTTGAAAAGCTAGCAAGCTTTTAAATTTACTGTAATTGGTATTTCCCGATTGTATTTTACCTCCTTCGGTTAGAACATCTCATAGTATAGTTTTTGAAGCCTTAGGATTCAACCAACGTTCTCCAATTTTCAGTCTGTTCTTCTTCGAGTCGAATCTACCAATTTTACTCAGATTATTCAACATTCTGACACCAATCGTTTGATCGCTCTTTTTTGTTGTTAAATCAGTTACCTTTTCTTCAAACTCTTCTAAACGATTGCTTTCACTATCATTCTCTACTTCTCCATCAGTGACAAACGTATTTCCAAGTAGGGTTCAGTTTTCACTATCAAACAGCTTTGTTTTTACTGATTCTAACCTGATGTCATCATCAACATTTGGTGAATGGACTTTAGGTTTATCATCAATAACTGTGCTATTGGCCAAAAGAGAAGTATGTTCTATCTTTTTTTTCTTAATGGGACTCCAACCAACCACTTGTGCCTGATTTTGATTATTTTTAATCTTTTTGACATCAGACAAATACCTACTCAGGTTTTGAACATTTTCATCTAACTTTTCGTGTGAGGATAAGTCAGAATCCTGAGCTGTTTCCAGTAGAGCATTTCGCGTTCTCTTCATATCTTTCACTGTTATAGCTTCCATAGGATTATAATACAATGGAGGTCTGGTCTTCTCTTCCTTTACCACTGTTTTATTCTCATCTTTTCCATTAATCTATAGTATTCGTTTTCAGAGAGTATAAAAATACGTCTGGAAAATGTTAAAGGTTGACGATTCATCCTTTTATTGATGATAAAACAGATACAATAGGAGTTATAATAGCGTCCCAAAGATTGCCTCTACCAGTCTGAGTCAAAGTTTTACGTTTATCATTAACTGTTCCTCTAGCACTTAGTTTATGTAGTTCCTTACTGTAACGCTAGAACTCAATAAAATGCTCAGAATCAAGAGGAACATTGCCTATTATAATATTTTTAACACTTTCTATCAATGATTGAAACAGATCCGAGTTGGCCTTTTCGACTATAGCAACTTTTTCTCTCTTACTCAGATCATCCAGAGCTAAAATCGTCATTCTATTCCGCATCATTCTTGTTGAGACTTTCATCTTTATTTGCTCGCTCCTCCTAGTCCTCCTAGCACACTTTTCAATATCCCAGGAACTACAGTGCTGATAATAGGTCCTAGTAGAGCAGATAAAAATCTTCCTTTTTGCAATACAAATTTCTTATCATCTAACGTTGATCTTCTTACTAAAGCGCTAATATCCTCTGCGTTCCGCTGCAACTGATTATACTGAGATGTTGTCAATGGTATCGTTCCGTTTATAATAGCTTTAGCGCATTCCATTAGAGTCATAATAAGCTCCTTTTTTTTGGCTTTGGCTATAACAGACTTTCGAATAGCAGAGGTTGCATTGTTGAGTGATAACAACACAGCAGCATTTCTTTTTAATTTTTTCTCCAAAGCTTTAGTCATTATAACGCTTTCGTGTTGCGTCGTTGAATAACAAAATATGTGTGAGATGAAACGAATAGTAATTGTCTTTATATCCTTTTACTTGGGTACATATAATATCATAGGGAGATCTGATGTAAGTTTTCTCAATAGTCTGTGTTGATCATTTGTTTGCTGAGTCGTATCTATTCGTAGATAAGAGTATGGTTTCTTTGTTGCGTCTTCAAAAGACTCTTGTACATATTTTACTCTTGAGGGAAAACATTGTCGAGCCAAATAGGAAATAAAAGAAGCATCTCTAGGGTTTTTAAAAAGAAAAAAATAATGACTATTCAAGGAAATTGTACGATTTCCTTTTAAAAACAGATTCTGAACAATAAAAAATACACATATGTTTAAATTATGACCATGTTTTGTATACAAAGCATTGGCATCAGCTTTACCAGAAACTTCACCCATAAGATCATCAATTATCAACCATCGATTTTGTCCATCTCTGGGAAAACTCACTGTTATATATATATTGCCTTCATGAAAAATCACTCCTGGTACATCATCAAAGGCTTTTTGAGAGGCTCCATAACAGTAGTGAATTTCTGTTGGTGGAGGGTGAGCTGACTAGCTGACTAGCTTCAATCAATCGTAAAATAGCTTGTGTCTTTCCCGATCCAGTTTGTCCTGCAATCATTGCCGTAAAAGGAGAACGCATCCTTGGGTCATAATCTTCAGGTTTCCCATTCATCATAAAAAGATGTTCATCAACCAACAGTAGTTTCATTTATGATTCCAACAGGAGAGTTTCTCGCTTTTTGTATTTCTTGCATTGCTTCTTCATACATACTAAACTCAGTAACACCTCCAAAAGTAGAACATCATACAACAAATACCAAAAGTAGAACATCATACAAAAAATACCAAAATCATCATAACTATCAACGCTTTACGCTTCATACTTGGTAAAACATCTAGCATATCGCTCGTCTTACCATCAACAGTATCAACTTCATTCATCGGTCTCATCTCAACATCATCCTTTGTCGACATCTTAGCTTCCAATAACAATACAATCATACCACAATTCATTTTTATACAATGTAAAAAACCATCAAAAAGTCAAATGCCATACAAATCTCTCAAGATGCCGTATGAGTTCGAATAATGTAAAAAAATTATCAAAACTTACATGCCATAAAATATTACCTCGGCGACTCTATTCAACGCCGTAACCCATTGCATCCACTCTGGATAGTCACCCCACACAAAAAACACTTGGTAGGGAGATCTGTTCATATATTACTACTCGCAGTGTCTTCATAGCCACGTGACACAGTTTAATCAATTGAGCTGCTCTATATAACGGCTCCAATATTTTGTTAATTCTAGCCTAAATATAATGTAAGCAATGATAGTTATAAGATCGTAAGGTTATTATTAAATAATGAATCATTACCAGCATGTACAGGATTTTGGGTGTTGCGGTAGTTATACACCTGTACAACTCCCCACAATCACAATGCAAAATCTAAGTGGCTGCTTTGGCCCTTTCTGCTAGTCAGTCGGTGCTAAAGTGGTCGACTTGCCTATGTCAAATATTGTGTGAGTCGAAATTCTTGGCGCCGTACTTCGGCTAGCGAGAATACACAGCAAAGAGTCGAATTGACCGATCACCTTCCGCCAAGTTTCTACTACACACATAGTCGATAGTGCAAGTCGTAGTCTGTATATTGTGCTCTTGCCTGTGCTATCCGCTGTAGTCATTATAGTGGTTATCAACATCTGAGAGTCAGGGGAACTCTGCTTTATTTTATCTTGACAAACATTTAAATAGAAAAAGGAGACAAAGAAACGTAAGTCCCGCCTTTTGTTGCCAATCAATGTTATATAATTATATCGCACGAACTAGATAAAATAAATAGTTAGTAATTATAAAATATATAGTTGCTTCTCTTAAAAATGTCTATGGTATATAATTCGATAAAAAATACATGTGAGGGTAACTGTATATATGTGTTGCCTGGTAACGAGTGTTCGTAATGGCGTCCCTTACACACTTCCCCCCATTGGCGGTACTCGGCAAATAATAGAACTGGGGCGACATATATATTTAGGGTGAGCTCCTCTCTCGCTAGATCTTCTCTTTCAGTTCCTCTACTCTTTGTAGACGGGAGTAGGCTTCTTTGGTTATTTGGTACAGCTCGTCTTCATGTCTTGCTATCGTTCTACGGTTCTCCTCTCTCCTTTCCTCGTCGACCTCCTCATGGTCTCTCTTGGATGGTTTCCTTACTTCTCCTCTTTCTACTAGCTCATGTTTATCGGCTCCTCTAGGGGGTGTACTACTTCTCTGCCTCTTGCTGTTAGGAGCTACTGTTAGTGTTTTAAGCTTTACCACTTTCTGTGGTGGTTCGGCTGCCTTTGGCCCTAGCCGGCGTTTGATGCCACTACTAGGCGTGTTGTCTTTGATTGGGATCGGCGTCCCGAATGCGGTTGGTTTATTCCATCTTATGTATTTGCAGAAGTTCTCGTATGAGGCGGCATCCACTTTGAACAAGGGGCGAGAGTCTCCTCCATGGACGAGATCTCCCTCTTGCTGGCGAATGTGTTTCAATATACTGTCTCGTGAGCTGCTTTCCTTACTGCACTTGCAAAAGTAAAAGACGTAGTGCTGTCGAGGGTGGTATACTATTCGCTTCCTTGGCAGCCGTAACCGACAGATGGTGCACTCCCATTCATCTGTCGTTGCAATTTGTTTTGCTGCTTGTTTGATAGCCTGCTTGGTGGCATCCGTCACCCATACTTCAGTTGGCTTGGAGGTCGGGGGAGGGGGAGTAATAATCTGTTCTTTTTTCACTCTGCATCAGGCAGCTCCTGGCTCTGCTACCTCCACTCTCATCACTCTTGTCGGTGATATTGCGTTGTACATCTTAGGTGTTGCGGTAGTTATACACCTGTACAACTCCCCACAATCACAATGCGAAATCTAAGTGGCTGCTTCGGCCCTTTCTGCAAGTCAGTTGGTGCTAAAGTGGTCGACTTGCCTATGTCAAATATTGTGTGAGTCAAAATGCTTGGCGCCATACTTCGGCTAGCGAGAATACACAGCAAAGGGTCGAATTGACCGATCACCTTCCGCCAAGTTTCTACTCCACACATAGTCGATAGTGCAAGTCGTAGTCTGTATATTGTGCTCTTGCCTGTGCTATCCGCTGTAGTCAGTGTAGTGGTTATCAACATCTGAGAGTCAGGGGAACTCTGGTTTATTTTATCTTGACAAACATTTAAATAGAAAAAGGAGACAAACAAATGTAAGTCCCGCCTTTTGTTGCCAAATAATGTTATATAATTATATCGCACGAACTAGATAAAACAAATAGTTAGTAATTATAAAATATATAGCTGCTTCTCTTAAAAATGTCTATGGTATATAATTCGATAAAAAATACATGTGAGGGTAACTGTACATATGTGTTGCCTGGTAACGAGTGTTCGTGATAGCGTCCCTTACAAGCATTGTTGACATGTGTATTTATTATTTTTCTCATCAAAAGAACCAAACTATGTATGTTCAAAAATAATAAATAATTCATATTCAGAATAGTTATCATTACTATTTTTGATTCAAACACAAAAAGAACGTTGAACTTTCTTCAAATTATTATTCAATTTCAGTAAGTGGTATTATTATTTATAGATAAAGAAAAATTTCATATTCTAGATAAATAAACAATCCACATAGACACATAAAGAACTACTGCCTGTTAGAAAACTGGTAATATATGAATCACAACCCATCAATCAAACTGCATGAGCAGAAACGCAATAAATTATTTTAGCTAAGATGGACGGAAAACTCCGAATTTGCAAAACTCGAAAATTTAGGGTGTCGCAGCAGTGTAAATGGAACATGAATCCGCGCCTGCAAAAATCTCTAAAGTCGGAGTCACCTCGTGTAAACGTGGCTTAAGGGCTACCACTGGCCTAGTAAAGGTCACCAGCGACCCAGTCGAGATTACTACTGGCCATGTCACATCTGTAGTACAAGGAAAGCAGCACTTCTCACTCCACTGCTGGCAACAGGGACAAACAATTGCCTGTTTCTTGTATCAACACAATGCTAAATGGGTGTCTCTGTCCCACAGAGACAGCCTCTAGCAGGTAAAGGCCTGTGCAAGTCAATGTTCACAGGTTTGGTGCATACAAATTTACCACACAATTATGGAAATTACTAGACCCTTTTGCCTAGTCAGAACCAGCTTTGTCAGTAGAGTCAAAATGACATGCAGCTAGCGAAGCAGTTTTGTGGGAACCTTGACCTTTCTTCAGGTGCAACCAAAGTGGACAGTTGCATACAAGCTACCAACTACAAGAAATCTGCATACATCAGAAAACACTGTCCAACATAGATGATATTCAAAAGTCATAAAACAGTTGTAGATGATACAAAAAAGTCTTCAACATATGTAGATAATACTAAAGAATCACAAAAATAAGTGCATGGTACAAAACAGTAATCAAAAGAAGCAGATGATGCCAGGAAAACATCAAAAATACATATGACACATGGGGTTAGCATTTTAAGTTGTAGTTGATGTCAGGGCCAGTTTGGGAATGAATACTGTTGATTAAAACCGAATTTCCACCAGATCGGTGAACACTAGGATTGACATACAAGAATTGATAGCTGGAATTAGGAGTAGTGACAAATTTCAGCATCTTCAATTTGAATGCATTGGCAACTAAGTTTTTTTTTGAAACATTTAAGAGTGGTTGCAGAAGACAACAGATGGGAACTAGCTGACACCGTCACCAAACTCAAACAGGTACTGACCAGAAAGCCCCAATTTTATGGCAGAGATAAGCGCCCTTTGCTCTTACTGATGGGGCATTGAGAAGAAGTAAGAGTTGCGTTACATCACTAGAGAGGATTCCTTCAGTTGACGCTGCAAATCGGGTGAAAGTGAGTTGCTCAACCACTGGTCAGGTGTTTAGGACAAAAAGTGACCAGTGCTGATGCACTGGTTTTGCCAATGACAACATCCCATTGACTTGATAGGGTTGCAAGCTTTTATAGGTAAGACAAGACATTGCGGACAGTGAATTCTGGATTTATCCTCTATGGCAAACTGCGCACTCAGTTGAATGGCAATCTTATACCTTCGCAGTGGTCTTCTCTGTAGAAAACTTTCCTTCAGCTGCTGAAATCAACTGTGACATGGGTTAGTGTTTGATGTTTCGAACCACCGACACAGGCCCCAGAAATGAGCCAGCATGAGCTGTGCTGTTGCATGTTCAAGGAGACAAGGAGCAGAGGATACCAGAGATTCATCAAAAATACAGACCCCGCACGAGCTCTGCTTTTTGTGTTGCATTCAATGTCATGACCAGTTTGGGAACATATAGTGCAGACTAAAACCCAATTTCCACCAGACTGATGGACACTATGACCAACGTGTTAGAGAGGATGAAAAGAATTAGGGCTGGTGAAAAATTTAGTTATACTCATTTTAAAGGCATTGATAACTAAATTGATTTTAGAGGAAGTTCAGCGAGATTGCAGACAACAACAGATGGCAACCAGCTGATACAGTCTACAAACTCAAACAGGTGCGGACCAGAATGCCCCAACTATGTGGCCAAAGGAAAGTGCCCTATGCTCTTACTGACGAGCTGCTGAAAAGGCGTAAGAGTTGGGTTGCAAGACTACAAAATATTCCTTCAGATGACACTGCATAAGCATAAAATCGAAGCTCTAACTGGAAAAAAGTGCACTACTCCGCCGCTGGTCAAGCGTTAAGGACAAAAAGTGAGCGGTGCTAAGGATACTGCCATTGCCAATGCCAGTGGTCCACCGACTTGAAAGGGTTGCAAACTTTTACAGGTAATACAAGATACTACAGATAGCAATGGAGGCCATCATGGGAGGTGGCTGCCATGGGAGGAGGCCACCATGGGAGGACGCTGCTATGGGAGGAGGCCACCATGAGAGGAGGTCGCCATGGGAGGAGGCCACCATGGGAGGAGATCGCCATTGGAGGAGGTCACCATAGAAGAAATTAACCATAGGAAGAAGCAGACTTGAAGCACAACTAAAGAGTGGGGATAGGGAAAAAAGCAAGAAAATTCTGGATTATATATATTCCTTCATCGCTGTAAAAATGGGCAAGCCAGCTAGTAAATACATGCTTGTATAATGTACTCCAAAATTTAGCTCAGCATTCACAAAACTCACCAATATCCTTCACACTTCGCATACTCCCGAATGTGTTATTACCAGTTCAAATCACATCCATTTTTTTTACGCATAAACACCATTGGATGGAATCTTCTATGAAATTGTTATACGACAATTTCTTGAAAACACGACAAGAGTCTACACATTGATTAATGCAGACCTGAGCGATTATACAGGTGAACCAATAACGTACCCCAGAGGGTGTTGTTATTATACAACTCTTGCAGCTAGATCCGATAGAGAGTTTTATGACTACTCTGATGAAAACAACTTTTACACAAGTATGTATTCGTGAAAGGCTTGTTTTAGAAGCTAGCAAAGGCAGCAACCAGTAAAAAGCAGCCTCACTGAAAAATATTAGTTTATCATTGATATGTTTTAGCGTTCAAATTCATTCCTTTTTAAATGTTTCTAGTGCAAAATAAAGTGGCACTGAAACATAGAAAATCTTAAAAAATGTTACCTAGTATTAGAGGGTACTTTAACTACAAAATTTTACATAAAGCATGAATGCTTCTGCAGCAGCAAACAATCGCATATTTGACAAAGATTTAATCTCTAGACCTTCAGCAGCTTCATATAGTTAAACGACCAAGCACATTGACTGTCGCAGTCATCAGACATGGTAGGTATGCTGTAATGCCTCTGTGCAGGTCCCAAATCAGATATGTGCTGTTTTCTTAGGACTAAAAAAGAACGCAGTCCGTGCTTGAATTACTGAAAAATAAAACGTAGCAACCAAAATATTATGTAAAAGTCAAGAACGCGGGTGATGACAGAAAAAAAATCAAAATATTCAAGTAATCTTATGATTTGAAGAATTACCATTTTGTTTCAAACCGAGTGTGGAATTAAACTTGGTTATCACGCTTACTGATCCATGCTATTAATTTTTTTACTCAACAGTAGCATTGATTTGGGATTTATGGCTTGATTGAATAAATATTTGTGTTTAATCGAAAGAAAAAAAACACAGCTAAAATTATGGTTTCAATTCCCTCAAAATATGGCGCTGTCTATCAGTGACGTAAGGTATATGGCTGTTTTAAAATCTCATTTCAAAGTTTTCATCCATTGATGAGATTTAGTGAGCTCGTTGTAGCTGCAGAATGATAGAGGTCTTGAACTGAAATTCTGCTAGCACGCGTAAAATTTGCTAAAACTCTGATAAATAGCCGAAAGGGAACAGTAATAAAAGAAAATTGACAAAACCCTGCGAAAGAGCAACTTACTTGTTGAAAATACTTTCACACGGGTGTCCAAATGAATATTTTTTGTAGAAAAATTGTTAAAATTCAACTCGTTGCCAGTTAAGACACAAAAATCTAAAACAAATTTAATTAGTTTCATTCTTTCTACTCAAATTAGTGTGAGCAATTTTAACATAAAAAAAATTGTTTATTGAAAGAAATTAAACTGGAACCTAGTTTCTTTCTGTTGATGACTTCTGGTAACCCAATATGATGATAGTGTGATAAATTTTACGTCGAGTGGTCACTGCCCTAGCAGCCTGTGAGTGGTACTTGTTTGCTGGGAGCATCAACCTAATCTGATGTCCCTTTGACTGCACGTGAGATGAGTCATGAATGCTCTAGCAGGTTTGTCTGGACAAGCTTGTTGACGGCGCTACCGACTACAGCAGACAGGCTGTAGGGAAGAAGCTGGATAAGGGATTTCTCCTCTACTACTAGGGGCTGTACTAACCTAAGTGAAGTAATCATTACTGATTGCTTCACTTAGGTACGAACTATTCAAATGGTGGGATGACTCACCATTAATGCTCCAGCCTGTCAGTGCATGTAATTAACTATCTTTATAATGTGCCTGCTCACTCATGTGTTGCAATCTATGTTGTATCAGAATGGGCTGATTTCTAGCAGCCAATCATATGTGTTAATTTTCAACTACATTGTTTACATATAACCTATTATAATTGCACTGATATTATCTCAAAGACGCAGAGCGGTTTTAGAGTTTGTACAAGAAGGTTGCTTGTGCAAATACATGCATTGTTCTACAATCAAGTGATTGATACTTCAAACTATTTGTATTTAGCCTGGCAGGTTGCCTTGATAAACTGTCTGAGTTTTTCCAGACCAGCAGAACCCAGTGTGCTCGGTGCACATTCAGTGATAGAAACGTCAATACTACTGTTTTAGTAGCGCTCTCTAGTCCGGAGTTGATTCTGCTCAACCCGGCACAGCCCTGCATAGCTGCTACCCTGCAATGACGAGTTGCTAATAGTGAGAGAAGCTCAATTGTTGGCAGCTCTTGCAACCTGGGTACTCTCTCTAGTGGTAGTTCAGTTAGCGCACAGCAAAATCCTTCGCAATAGCCCCTCCCCCCCTCCTCGCGAGAAAAAAAACCCAACTATGCAAGGGACAATTTACATTCAAATGTACATTATACCATGCTATCAGGTTGTTCAATCTTACTGTGACGTGAAAATGCCTTGATTCTGTCCAGAAAATACCTTTCAGAAACAGTTGTATATTTTACCTGTTTGGAACAATCTTGTAGCTCCACTTGGACCAGCCAATGTGACAGTGGTAGCTACTTCAGATAAAATCAAGTTTGCTTACTCTTCGCGAGCTGATTCTACCCATGATGGTGTGTTGGTGGAGGCTGCTGATGACTGCTCTCCATCCGCTAATTGGCCGATGTCTTTTAGTGATGTATTGCGAAACCCCAGACAATACTATGTGATAAATGAAACCATAGACGTTGAGTGTAACTTAACTTTCAGACTCAAATCTGGTCCCGCCACAAGCAAGGAGTCTCTCATTGTTAGACACACCCCAGGTAATTTCCCTGCACTAATGCCTCTGCCACACTAGCCATAATATAACCTGTATCGGTCCTTTCAACATGCGTGATGGTACACCCAGCTTAGGATAAAGCAAGATGAAAGGGATTGATTTTCCATCTCGTCTGTTATGCTGTTGTTGGCTGACAAATCAACAGCGATTCCACTTGGCAAGGTTATATCGATTTTTGAGAGTTTAGAAAAATAGGATACGTTTTTGTTCTAGTTGTACATATTATGATGATTTCATGATTATCGGTGGTAATCAAAAACTGACGCGGTCATATAATTGTTCAAATCATTATTGTCCGTGTTACAAAAAAGTTATAACCAAATAATTGAAAGGCATAAATCTCACAAACAATAATGAACCAAATACCTAACAATAAAAATTCATTAATCACTTGATCGATATTGGTAATGATGGAGAATCGGTTTTTAATGAAAATAAATATCAAAAAATCAATAAAAAACAAAATATTAATCTACTCTTATTTGGTTGATCGAACACTACGCCCACCATTTCAGTTTTCAGTCAGGCTTTCAATCACAATACTCTGGCTCTGAGTACGAAAGATAAGCTCGTGCGGCAAAGGCGGGTATAAATCTCGTTCACCTCAAAATACATTTATATTTTTATTGTTTCTGCTAATGCTAAGTGTCAAATCGTATTGCTAAACTCTTATGTAAAACAAGTTGTTTCAGTGCAGTCGTTAATGTTTAACTTTTGATAAGAACTCAAAATCTTCTAGTAGTAGTAATATATGAGCAGATCTCCCTACCAAGTGTTTTTTTGAGGATTAAACCTTGGGGTGAATGCAATGGGTTACGACGTTGGATGAATTCGCCGAGTTTATATCGTATTTTATTGTATTTTATTTGAGGGGCATTTGAGTGGCATTTGAGTGGCATTTAAGTGGCATTTGAGTTTTGATTATTTTTTTACTTATTTTGAACTTATATGGCATATAGATTTTGAATGTATGGCATTTAAGTTTTGATAATTCTACACTGAACAAATCCAATGATTAAAAATGAAACAATATGTGAATATATACATTTATTGTATAATAAGTAGGGTTACATAAAGAGAACATATTAAATATTGTGAGCTTGAAATAGTTCCAATATCATGTCAAATGAAAAAAGCAGATGATGAGAGATTTTCATCCGCTTGTATGTATCTACATATATCTGATTGAAAATGATATAATAATTCAGTAGTCCATTGTATTGAAATCAGTTTTTTGAGTGAGCTCTTTATTCTACACCTTTCTTTGACAAAAAAGAGGTATTTGGTGAAATATTCTTTCATTTCATTCAATTTTCATTAATTTTTTTGCAAAAAGAAATCATTCTCTAAATGGTTAAATTTCATCTAATTGTTCAAATTTACAAAAAAACCAGACTATTTGGTAAAAGATTTTTTCATTTCATTAAATTTTTTCTCTAAATGGTTACAAAAAAACAGGGTATTTGGTAAAAGATTCTTTCATTTCATTATTTTTTTTCGTAAAAAAAGAACTTATCCTCTAAATAGGAAAAATTTATCTCTTTGTATATCTTTACAAAAAAAACAGGGTATTTGGTAAAATATTCTTTTATTCTATTCAATTTTCATTAATTTTTTTCAATACTTGCTTAAATATGCATTATTCAGTATTTTTTTATTGTTAGGTAATCAACCTATCATACAAAATTAGTTTTCTTGAGTGAGGGTTTTATCCCACATTTTCTTTTGATATTTTTTTAAATGAAAACAATCTCTATCTCTGAGAAGTCGGAGTATTGGGGTAGAAAACTTAGACATGATGAGAAGGCTATGGATTTACCCATTCAAGAACAAACCATTTTCGATGGCAATTTCAATTCTGAAAACTAAAATCAATGTAAATTGTTTTTTCAAAATGCAATCATCAGAAAGCTTTTGTCATGATGATGAGGAGGTTATGGATTTACCATTGAAGAACAAAAAACCATTTTCGATGGCGACTTCAAGAACTGAAGTATGTAGTATTACGTAATCATTTTTTTTTTAAAGAAAAAAAATTGTTTTTTCAAAATGCAAAACTTCTGTCATGATGATAAGGAGGTTACGGATTTACCCATTCAAGAACAAAACCATTTTCGATGGCAACTTCAATTCGGAAAACTAAATCAATGTAACTTTTTATTCTTTGTCTCCCATGAAATTGTTCAAATGAATTAGAACTGAAGTATGTGGTATTACATAATCTTTTTAAAGAAAAAACACATCAAAATCAACAAATTACACCTCTAGATAGTTAAAATTTACAATATTTGAGAATTATTTGCAATAGAAACATTAAGCATACTTGATAATAACAAATTTGAGTGTTAAATTTGACTAATTGATTCAATGTTATTATATGAATCTTTTGAAAATAAACATTTCAATGAAAACATCATATTTAGTTTTTGACACACTTGAAACCATTTTACAGTAAATTTCACCATCAATATTTCAGAAATGTCTACTATTATTTACAAGAAAAATGTGGTATTTGGTAAAATATTCTTTTATTCCAATCATGACTAATTGATTCAATGTTATTATATGAATCTTTTGAAAATAAACATTTCAATGAAAACATCATATTTAGTTTTTGACACACTTGAAACCATTTTACAGTAAATTTCACCATCAATATTTCAGAAATGTCTACTATTATTTACAAGAAAAATGCGGTATTTGGTAAAATATTCTTTTATTCCAATCATGACTAATTGATTCAATGTTATTATATGAATCTTTTGAAAATAAACATTTCAATGAAAACATCATATTTAGTTTTTGACACACTTGAAACAATTTTACAGTAAATTTCACCATCAATATTTCAGAAATGTCTACTATTATTTACAAGAAAAATGCGGTTGCGGTATTTGGTAAAATATTCTTTTATTCCAATCAATTTTCATTATTTTTTTGAGCAAGGATGTTATCCTACAGCATCCTTTTAATTTTTTATGTTTTAAAACAGGGTTTTATTACAAAGTTTTTTGATTTTCTTCAACTTTTTTAAAAAAATAATCATTAAACTATATAGTTTTCGATATTTTTTAAAAATATATATATATGGAGATTTTCACTTTATATTCTTTTATTCCATTCAGTTTTCAATAATTTTTTGAGTGAGGATTTTATCCTACACCTTCATTTTAAATTTTTTATGTTTTAAAACAGGGTTTTATTATATATATATATATATATATAGATTTTCACTTTATATTTACAAAATTTTGCTATTTGGGAAAATATTCTTTTATTCCATTCAATTTTTATTAATTTTTTGAGTGAGGATTTTATCCTACACCTTCCTTTTAAATTTTTAATGTTTCAAAACAGGGTTTTATTAAAAATAATCATTGAAATATATAGTTTTTCGATATTTTTTTGAAAAAATATATACAGAGATTTTCACTTTATATTTACAAAATTTTGATATTTTTGAAAACATATTCTTTTATTCCATTCAATTTTTATTAATTTTTTGAGTGAGGATTTTATCCTACACCTTCCTTTTAAATTTTTTAATGTTTTCAAAACAGGGTTTTATTACATAACTTTTTTTGTACTTTTAACTTTTTTAAAAAACAATCCTTAAAATATATAGTTTTTGATACTTTTTTTAAAAAAAAAAATGTCAAAAATCACCAAACTACCCCTCTAGATGAATAAAATTTACAGGGAAATAATTGTAATAAAAAATATCATATCTAGTTTTTACATTCATAAAACTACTATAGCTTACGATATCAATGGTTACAAAGCGTTTTTCTTGAACAATATCTTCCTTGTTGTTCTGCTGATATATTATTAGCCTCAGCGAGTAATTCTTGTATTCCGTATTCTTTTAGATCCGATAATTGACTAAAATACAAAAGTTATTCATTATATAAATAAATTTTACCGAATTTGAATTTTACTCTTAGCTACATTAGATAGTTTACATTATATATAACAGGAAAATAACTCACTGAGTTACATCATTCAGCTCATTATTTTTTCAGGGAAAGTTCTTTTATTCTGTTTTCTTTTTACGATATAATGGACTAAAATAAAAAGTGATGTATTAGTATAGCATGATTAAAAATTAATGTGAAATAATTATAACCTTTTGTTGTTTTTTTTCAACTTTTATGTGAAAAATACACTGATTACATACGAAATGTTTAACAAAAAAACTGTTCATGATTTGGTCATTTATGTGAAAAATTAAACATTTTTGTGAAAAAATAAACATTTTTGTGAAAAATTAAACATTTTTGTGAAAAATTAAACATTTTTGTGAAAAATTAAACATTTTTGTGAAAAATTAAACATTTTTGTGAAAAATTAAACATTTTTGTGAAAAAATTAAACATTTTTTTGAAAAAAGTTAAACATTTTCGTGAAATAATTATAACCTTTTGTTTTTTTCAACTTTTATGTAAAAAGAAACTGCACTAATGACACAAAAAAATCTTTTTTAATCTGAAATATACAAAAACGTTCACAAATTGATCATTTACGTGATAAATCGTTTTACTGTTGTTATTTATATGAAAAAGAAAAATTAAGTGATTTTTCATTGTAAGAATATGTACAGGATTTTGGTTGCTATGGTAGTTGGCACACCTGCACAACTCCCCACAATCACAAATGCAATTGAAAGTGTTCTGTTTGGCTCTTTCTGTTATTAGTCAGTGCATGCAAGGGTCGACTTGTTTGTGCCGAATATTAATGTAACTAGAAATGGCTGTTCGGCCGTTTTCGTAGTCAGTCGGTACAACAAAGGTCGACTTGTCTGTGCCGAAATATCGGGTGAGTAGAACTGCTTGGCACCGTACACCGACAAGCGGGAATACGCAGCAAGGATCGAGTTGATCGATTGCTTTCTACCAAGGTTCCTTACTACACTGATAGTCGGTAGTGCAAGCTGTAGTCTGTATCCTGTGCTTATTGTTTGTGCTACTGACTAAAGTCTGTGTAGTAGTAAACAATCATTTGAGGCTCACAGTTGCTCTGACTTTATTATCGATGACAGCCATATTTATGTACATGGTTATGTAATAGAAAACTTGTATACAATAGAGGCCACACCTTACACATAAGCAATTGGTCAGAGTGTGACAATAAAAACAGGTGGGTGGTACAAGAAGGCTCGCTCGAGTGAGTGCACATGGTGTACATATACGTTTGTGTGCTTAAGGTAAAAATAATAATAAGTACATAGAATGAATAGTGCTAGAGCGTAAACATAGAACTAGTTAATTGGTAGGTAGTGCGATTGTTCGTATGGCGTCCCTAACACACTTCCCCCCATTGGCAACATTACGCCAATAAAAAACTGGGGTATGACATAGAACAACGTTACGGTAATCAGTTTCTTACAGTGTGCTTTCTTCTTTCTGGATCTTCTCCTTGAGCTCTTCGACTCGGTGTAGCCGTCGGTACGCTTCTTTGGTGATTTGGTACATCTCGTCTTTATATCTTTTAATACGCTGTCGTTTCTCCTCTCGCCTCTCCTCTTCCCTTCTGGGCGATCTATGCTTTACTACTGTGTACTGTTTGTCAACCTTTGGGCAGGGGGTGCCCTCCTTGATTGGGTCGTTGGTTGTTTTTACTCCCGACAGTTCTAATTTCATAATCTTGGAGGGTGGCTCGTCGGAACGTGGTCCCAATCTGTGCTTGATGTTGGTGTTAGGTACACTGTCTTTCGTGGGAATGGGTGTGCCGAATGCTACTGGCTTTCTCCATCGTACGTATTGGCAAAAGTCATCGTAGAATGCTGCGTCGACTTCAAAGAGGGGTCGGGAGTCACCTCCGTGGGCAAGGTCCCCATCTTGCTGTCGAATGTGTCTTAAGATGCTGTCTCTTGAGCTGCTTTTTTTACCGCATTTGCAAAAGTAAAATACATAATGCTGCCGAGTGTGGTAGATGACTCGTTTCCTCGGCAGCCGTAGTCGACAGACTGTACATTCCCACTCTTCAGTTGTGGCGATCTGTTTGGCTGCTTGTTTGATAGCTTCTCTTGTGGCGTCGGTGATCCACACCTCTGTTGGCTTGGTTGTCGGTGGTGGGGGTATCGTTACTCTCTCTTTCGTCTCTCTACATCTGGCTGCTCCCTGCTCTGGTATCACCACTCTCCTTATTCTAGTTGGAGATACGGCATTAAACATCTCCTTCTGAGGTACCCGACTCCTGCTCTGTCTCTCTTCCCTTGCCACTAATCTTGCTGCTACGTCGGCATCCTCTTCAATCGATATGTAGCCGTCATTTTGCTCAGCCATTTTTTCTTTAAATGAATTAATTACAGCAATTATCTTCTGGAGATCGCTATCTAGCTGTGGTGCTGCCGCTGGAGAGAATGATTTTTCTTTCCCGCAGTGTTCGTTGTTATCAGCTCTATCATTGGTTAATTTCTCCTCCCCTTCTTTTGTTTCAAAGTCCCACGTGGTATGACGTAGTGGCTGGGGGGCGTCGCTATGGTTGCGTCTATGTTGTGGACGTAACTCTATGCTTTTCTGTTGGGGGGTTGTCCGCCCTTTGCTCTTTTCGTCTTTTATTGCAGTTTGCACCCCTGTTTGGGTACCCCCACCGACAACGAGTGGTTGTTTTGTCAATGTTTTCATTCCTACTCGATTTTTGGTGTCTTGACTATCTGTCCACGGTTTAGGGGTAGTTTTTTCTGCTCTTTCATCTGGTGATGGTTTAGAATTATTTTCTTTTCCTCTCGCATGATAACAGTGGTAGTCAGTGAACTTCACTGGCTGCCTTCTGTTTCTTTGTGGTCTCTCTGGAGTGGGGTTAGCTTGACTAGGTAGCGCCGGCCAGTTTTCATCATCCATCTGACTTGGTCTCTCAGCTACCTGTTCTGGAGTCACCTCGCTTCCCTGGGAGTGGTTGGCCTTGCAACTTCTGTCCTTTCCTCCACTATTTCTGCTGGTGTCATGGGTTCAGGTTCTGGTGGCGTTGCTACTGGGAGCTCGGCTTCTTGGTGTGTTATGTCCAGTGGGTTGTGGGCTTCTGCTGCTGTCGGGGGTCTTGGCCTAGGGGGCGTCGGCTCCCTTAGGGGTTGTCTTCCCTCTCTCTGGGTTGGTTGCCTCTGCTTGTAGGCGCCACGCATGTTAGGTCGCACTGCCTGTTCCCTGCTGGTGGGTGCTCGGCCGACAGTCCCTTCACATGTCCTATATAGTTTCAGCCGCCGGCCGTTCTGCACAAAACCTTGGCCGTCCTTTTCCAATCGATATGTGTGGTTAAGGTAGGCGTGTGTAATTGTGTACGGCCCTATGTAGCTGGGCTGTAATTTTGGGTTGCTACCCTTTGTTCTTCGACGGTTCTCTATAACCACCAGGTCTCCTTCGTCGAACCGGGGGGGCTCTCCCGTCTCCTCTTGCCGGATCTGGTGCTGCTGTTGTCTGACATAGTCATGTGCCACTTGCAGGTTCTCCTGGACGTGTTGGGTGTGTTCTGTCAGTCCATGGCTGCCTAATGTGGGGGGGGGGAACCGGTCAGCTGGTCCGGAAGTCGAACCTCTCTGCCAAGCATCATCATGTTTGGTGTTTCTTTTGTTGTTGAGTTGGGGGTGCCTCTGCATGCACGCATGATCTGGGGGAGCAACTGGTCCCATTCGTCCTGCCCCTTTGTCAATATGAGGGTTCTAAGGGCGTCCCCCAGCGTCCGGTTTTGACTTTCGACCATGCCATTCCCTTGCGGGTGGTATGGCGTGGTCCTGGTTTTTTGTATTCCCCAGAGTGTACACAACTCTTCTAGTATGACAGATTCGAATTGTGCACCCTGGTCTGTGTGCACCTGTTCGGGCAGTCCCCAGTAGCTGAAGACGCGCTCGTCTAGTGTGCTGGCCACTGTAGGTGCTGTGGCATCTGGTATGGCAATTGCATCTTGCCACCTGGTGAAGTGGTCCGTCAGTACCATTATCCATCTGTTCCCTCTCTTTGTAAGGGGGAGGGGGCCCACTAGGTCCACCGCCAGTTTCTGGAAGGGTCTCCCTGCGTATAGCCTCTGGCCTTCTGGTGGGGTGGGTTTCTTGCTCTTCTTAGCAACCTGACATATCTCGCAGCTATTTACCAGCCTGCGGGTCAGAGCGGACATGCCGGGCCAGTACCAGTCCAGCATCAAGCGTGCTCGGGTCCGGTGTATCCCGGCATGAGCCAGTCGGTGTGTTTCCCACACGGTCTTCTGTCTCCAGGATGGGGGACAGACTGCACAGAACTTAGTCCTGCCCTGTTGGTCGAACCTCATGACCAATACTTTGTCGGCACGGATGCTCATAGCTTCCTTCCTGTCGTACAGGATCCTGAGTTCAGAACTGCCTTCTTCGAGCTCTCGCCGGGTCACGGTCCCTGGTGTCTGTACTTCTGCGTACAGCCTGGCTACGGGGTGACTCCCGTCCTTCTGTGCTTGAGCCAACTCCTTCCCGCTAGTAGTGGGGTTGGTAACCATGAGGTTGACTTGTCCGGGTGGTGTACTTTGTTGTAACTCTGTGTGAGTAGGGCCACCATCTCTTTGCTTGACTGCGTTGCACTGTTTGCAATCGAGGCACTGTTCCTTCCTGCTAAGCCCGTCGGCGTTCCCGTGATGGGATCCAGCCCGGTGTTCTAGCTTGTATTTAAATTCCGCCAGGATTTCTAGCCACCTGGCTATCTGGTTTGACGGCTCCTTGCGTCTACACAGCCAACGGAGAGAGGAGTGATCCGTTCTTAGCTTGAACTCCTGTCCGTATAGATAGGGACGGAAGTGTTTGACGGCCTTTACCACCGCCAGGAGTTCTCTGCGGGTCACGCAATAATTGCGTTCGGCTGGTGACAGCGTCTTGCTGTAGTACGCAATTACCCTTTCCTTTCCGTCCTGCACCTGTGATAACACGGCTCCTAGTCCTACGGCGCTAGCGTCCGTGTCTAGAATGTACTGGAGTGTGGGGTCGGGGTACCCCAACACTGGAGCTCGGCTGAGGCCGACCTTTAGTCGGTTGAATGCCCGCTGTTCCTCTTCCCCCCATGTCCAGGGAATACCTCCTCCGGTGAGTACGGTCAGGGGTTTTGCCGTCGTGGCGTAGTCCGGCAAGTATTGTCGGTAGTATCCGGCGGTCCCCAGAAATGCTTGTAGAGCACGGACGTCCTTGGGTTCCTGCCATCTCTCTACCGCTGCGACCTTGTCTGGATCCGTGGCTACTCCTTCTGCACTGACTACGTGGCCCAGGTATCTGACCCGTTGGCTCAGAATCTCGCATTTCGAGGGCTTTACTTTGAGGTCCGCTCGTTGGAGGCGGGAGAGTACCTCTCCTAGCCGCTCTAGGTGTGTGGAGAAGTCTGGGGCTATGATGATCACGTCATCGAGATACAGGAGTAAGGTTTTCCAATGTAGTCCCTTCAGGACCCTTTCCATCAATCGCTGGAACGTAGCGGGGGCTGAAGTGAGGCCAAATGGTAGCACCTTCCACTTCCAGAGGCCGCTTCGGGTGATGAAGGCTGATTTGTGCTGGGCATCTTGGTCTAGTGGGACTTGCCAATAGCCGCTGGTGAGGTCAAGGGTGGAGAAGTATTTACTTCCGGCGAGTGCATCTAAGGAATCGTCTATCCGGGGAATCGGGTAGGCGTCCTGCCTCGTGACGTCATTTAATCTCCTATAGTCCACGCAGAACCTCCATGAGTCGTCCTTCTTCCGGACAAGCACGACGGGTGAGCTCCATGCCCCGTCTGCTGGCTCTATCAAATCTTTAGCTAGAAGCTCTTTCACCTGGCGTTCCGCCTCTGCCTCTTTTTCTGGTCCTAACCGGTGTGGTGGACAGCGGATGGGTCGGGTTCCTGGCTCTGTCGGGATGGAGTGCTCGGCGAGGTGTGTCCGCCCAATGTCGCTGTCGTTCCGGCTGAACACGTCTTGGTATGTCAACAGGAGTGTCCGTAGTTGGCTCTCCTCTCTGGTGTTCTTACACCCTTGTCGTGCCTGTTGGAACAGGGCCTGTAGGTGGTCGGGAAGATCACCATGCATGGGTCCGGCTTGGGGTTCTCTGGAGTGAAGGGATTGTACCTCCTCTCGTTTGATGCCAGTGTATGTGCCTATTACTTCGCCGGCCGGTATGTGGAGGGCGTCCTGTGTGGGGTTGATACACCGTACTAACACTCGTCCTCGATTGTCTGGTGTGTTTACGCTGGCAGCGAGCAGTAGTCCACCCTCTATGCTCTCGATTATCCCTTGTTCGCAGGGATCTCTGTCAGTGAGGTGACAGGAGACGGTAGCTTCGGCTTGAGGGGGTATGCTCGTGTTCTGGCGTACCTGAACTTTGGAGATCAAGTTTCTCCCATGCCGGTCCGTGCAAGTCAGCTCTTGCTCCTGGATTCTTAGGACGGGTCTGTCAAATCCCATTTGGCAGTGGTGGTTAGTTAGGAAGGGCATACCTAAGATGATGTCTTCATTCACTTGACTGACGACGAACGTCTCTTTGTACTTGACTTGGCGAATGCGGCCCGTCAGGGTGATGAGTCCATAGAACGGCAAGCGAGTTCCATCCGCCATCAGCCCGTGTGAGTCGTAGTCTTGCAGGTGTCCTTTCACTCCGTTCGGCAACTGGTCGAATATTCGCTTCGACAGTAGATTTGTATTACAGCCCGTGTCTATCAAGTAGGACACGGCTCGTCCCTCTATCCGTCCCGGCAAGTAATAACTGGATTTGTAGGGGCGCTCAATTTGGTTGAGGTGAACAGTCATAGGTTGTCGGCCGACTTCTGGATCTCCCGGTGGTGGTGGTGTCTGACTAGCTTTGTGTCGTGTCCGCCTCACCTTTGTGGGGGGTTCTGTGAGTTCCTCGTCTTCTTCATCTGTATCCTTTTCTTCATCTATTAGGGGTGTATACCTATTGGTTAGCGGAACAGGGGCGGGTGGTGTAGGCGTGCATCTGGGGCGCCTGGTGCTTGCTGGTGCCTCTGTTCGGTGATGTTGGCGTTTTTGGGTTTGATCTGGTGCCCTGCTGCAACGAGTAGGTGGCCCTACTGTTGCGGGCCGTACCCGTTTCCCTGGGCGTTGGTCCAAGGAGCCGTCCTGCATTCTTTTCTCAGGTGCCCTGTCCTTTGACATCCCCAGCATCTTTTGAGTGGGGGGTCCTTGTTTTTACCCTTTATTTCTGCTACCTCGCGACTCAGCTCGGCTATGCTTGCTATCAACTTCCCCAGAGGGTCCTCTACCTCCTTGCAAGCGGTCGGCGGTACCTCTTCTTGTTGATCTTCGTGTACCACCCGTATGTTGGTGTGTGTCAGCGGCTGGTGCTGGATTTGTAAAAATTCATTGCCCGCTTGTATGGCTTCCTCTACTGTAGCCGGCCGGATGGCCAGTAGGTGTCTCTGTAGGTATGTGTGACCTAGCGTGCTTTGAAATGTTTGTAGCGTCAGCTCTGTTCTATTCTGTTGGGGGAGGTCTTGATATGCTGCCTCTATTAGTTGTTCCACTGTAAGAGCGTGCTCCCTTAAAGTGTCTCTTTGTGGCTTCCGGTAGTGCATAAGCTTGTTCTGGGCTTCAGTTCGGGTGAGTCCGAAGCTGGCTTGTAAGGCTTGCATGATAGCCTGTAGTGTCAGGCTACGTCCACACTGTTCTGCTTTGCCTAGCAGTGACTGTCGGAGGTGTATGATTGCCTCGTCCTCTGTCCATCTGTTGGCTCCAGCTACTTCTTGAAAGCGCTGTAAAAAGTAGTTAACATCTCCTTCTCCATTGAATTTTGGAGCCTGGAATTTGTCCTTGTTGTTGGTGACCGTCATTCTATCCAGAATGTTGGTAAGGGTGCCCATAATGTGCATGGGTGCTCCCTCTCTGTCTGTGCTGACCGCCCTTCGTCGGTTAGCCATCTTTCTGTCACTTTATTGCCTTTTTGTGTACTGGTGTGGGAGTTATCTTCTCTGGGAACTGTCGGAATCCCACTGCTGCCACCACTGTACAGGATTTTGGTTGCTATGGTAGTTGGCACACCTGCACAACTCCCCACAATCACAAATGCAATTGAAAGTGTTCTGTTTGGCTCTTTCTGTTATTAGTCAGTGCATGCAAGGGTCGACTTGTTTGTGCCGAATATTAATGTAACTAGAAATGGCTGTTCGGCCGTTTTCGTAGTCAGTCGGTACAACAAAGGTCGACTTGTCTGTGCCGAAATATCGGGTGAGTAGAACTGCTTGGCACCGTACACCGACAAGCGGGAATACGCAGCAAGGATCGAGTTGATCGATTGCTTTCTACCAAGGTTCCTTACTACACTGATAGTCGGTAGTGCAAGCTGTAGTCTGTATCCTGTGCTTATTGTTTGTGCTACTGACTAAAGTCTGTGTAGTAGTAAACAATCATTTGAGGCTCACAGTTGCTCTGACTTTATTATCGATGACAGCCATATTTATGTACATGGTTATGTAATAGAAAACTTGTATACAATAGAGGCCACACCTTACACATAAGCAATTGGTCAGAGTGTGACAATAAAAACAGGTGGGTGGTACAAGAAGGCTCGCTCGAGTGAGTGCACATGGTGTACATATACGTTTGTGTGCTTAAGGTAAAAATAATAATAAGTACATAGAATGAATAGTGCTAGAGCGTAAACATAGAACTAGTTAATTGGTAGGTAGTGCGATTGTTCGTATGGCGTCCCTAACAAATACACAAAATTTTCACAAAACTAAATTTTTAGTGAAAAATTAAACATTTTTGTGAAAAATTAAACATTTTTGTGAAAAAATAAACATTTTTGTGAAAAATTAAACATTTTCGTGTTATGAGTTGGTCATTTATGTGAAAAATTGAGCATTTTTGTGAAAAATTGAACATTTTTGTGAAAAATTAAACATTTTTGTGAAAAATTAAACATTTTCGTGTTATGAGTTGGTCATTTATGTGAAAAATTAAACATTTTTGTGAAAAATTAAACATTTTTGTAAAAAATTAAACATTTTTGTGAAAAATTAAACATTTTCGTGAAATAATTATAACCTTTTGTTTTTTTTCAACTTTTATGTAAAAAGAAACTGCACTAATGACACAAAAAAATCTTTTTTAATCTGAAATATACAAAAAAGTTCACAAATTGACCATTTACGTGATAAATCGTTTTACTGTTGTTATTTACATGAAAAAGAGAAATTAAGTGATTTTTCATTGTAAGAATACACAAAATTTTCACAAAACAACTTTTTAAATTATGGGTAAAAATTAATAAAACTTACCTATAGTGATATGAATCCCTTGAGTTATAGATCAACTTCTCAAGAGTTTGTTCTGCACAGTTTTCTTTTTCAGCATCATCGAAGAGATTGAGAAAATCCTCAGATTTTGGATTATCAGTCAGTTCCGAGGCTTGGACGAAGGCTTGATGAGCTGCGAGTACACTGATGTTGTAGAAAATTGAATTGTCTGCGTTTCGACTCAAACCCTTGAACAGAATAACTCCACATCTTTCCGATGTCACAGCAGAAGCTATTTGATGAGGAATGCGCATATCTCCGATCAGTAATTCTTCATCTACAACACTTCTGTATTGAACTAGAAGACTCTCTTCATTCCCATTCCATCGTCTGTCAGACTTTGTTATCACTTCAGGGTTTTGGAAACATATGACACTATCTGTTGGGAAATCCTGAAGATGAGCTACCTCGAAATAAGCATTGATTTGTCTCATACTTTTTTCTGGTAGTACATCAAACGCATTCTTACACTTCAAAGCAGTTCCTGTTTCTGTAGCAGCACGAAAAATTGCTTTTCCAGTCTTTTCAACACCCATGTAGATCAAAACCAGTGGCCTTATTTGCGAGGCTTCATTAACAAGTAATCCTGCTGCTGATGGAATAGTGCTCTTCACTCTAACTATCTTTCCATCCTTTTTATAGTTGTAGATGATCGTGCAGTTCGTTTCATCATGGAGCTCGACGGTTAACACCTGCATAACTGTAGGAATTGGTAAATCTTCAACTTTGACGATGTTTTCAATGTTTCTTCTGGAAGCTGGAGATAGGGTGCTTAACAGAGAGGCGCTTTTGATGATGAGAGTAGCCAGAGTATTCAGGCTGGCGCTTTGAAAGGGGATCACAGTGCGTTGAAGAAGAACATTGTCATCAATCACCTTCTTGTCTTGTGAAGGTTTTGGTTCTTTATTCTTCAGTTGTTTTGTATTGTCTTGTGTCGACATTCTAAAAGATAAAAGTAAAAATCCTCGTTATGATTTTTTGATTTTTTTTTTCAAAAACCATGATAAAAAATTAAATTTATACTCTAAATAGTACATCAGGTTGACTTACCTCCAAACAGAAAGTCCCTCTAGCAGTTGTAGTAGATGATGTTGTAGTAGATCTTGCTCCTTCAGTTGCTAATGTCGAAGTGACTGCTTTCTGTGTAAAAACAGTGCTTCTTATATAGCTGAAATCATACCATTTATCATAAGGTTAAAGTAATGAAACATTGTTTTTACGGAAGAACACCAATGCTTTCGCGGGAATAAATAATTTATTTTCACGCGAATGGAACCCGCTGCTTTCGCGGGAATAAACATGTTATTTTCACGCGAATACAAACCAATGCTTTCGCGGGAATAAACATTTTATTTTCACGTGTATACAAACCGCTGCTTTCGCGGGAATAAATAATTTACTTTCACGCGAATACAAACCAATGCTTTCGCGGGAATAAAAAATTTATTTTCACGCGAATACAAACCAATGTTTTCGCGGGAATAAACAGTTTATTTTCACGCGAATGGAAACCGTTGCTTTCGCGGGAATAAATATTTTATTTTCACGCGAATGGAAGCCGTTGTTTCCGCGTGAATAAATATTTTATTTTCGCGTGAATACAAACCAATGTTTTCGCGGGAATAAATAGTTTATTTTCACGCGAATGGAAACCGTTGCTTTCGCGGGAATAAATATTTTATTTTCACGCGAATACAGACCAATGTTTTCGCGGGAATAAATAGTTTATTTTCACGCGAATGGAACCTGTTGCTTTCGCGGGAATAAATATTTTATTTTCACGCGAATACAAACCAATGTTTTCGCGGGAATAAACATTTTATTTTCACACGAATGGAAACTGTTGCTTTCGCGGGAATAAACATTTTATTTTCACGCGAATACAAACCAATGCTTTCGCGGGAATAAATAATTTATTTTCACGCAAATGGAAACCGTTGCTTTCGCGGGAATAAAAAAATTTATTTTCACGCGAATACAAACCACTGCTTTCGCGGGAATAAATAATTTATTTTCACACGAATGGAAACCGTTGCTTTCGCGGGAATAAAAAAATTAATTTCACGCGAATACAAACCAATGTTTTCGCGGGAATAAACATTTTTTTCACACGAATGGAAACCGTTGCTTTCGCGGGAATAAACATTTTATTTTCACGCGAATACAAACCAATGCTTTCGCGGGAATAAATAATTTATTTTCACGCGAATGGAAACCGTTGCTTTCACGGAAATAAAAAAATTTATTTTCACGCGAATACAAACCAATGCTTTCGCGGGAATAAATAATTTATTTTCACACGAATGGAAACCGTTGCTTTCGCGGGAATAAACATTTTATTTTCACGCGAATACAAACCAATGCTTTCGCGGGAATAAATAATTTATTTTCACGCGAATGGAAACCGTTGCTTTCACGGAAATAAAAAAATTTATTTTCACGCGAATACAAACCAATGCTTTCGCGGGAATAAATAATTTATTTTCACACGAATGGAAACCGTTGCTTTCGCGGGAATAAAAAATTTAATTTCACGCGAATACAAACCAATGCTTTCGCGGGAATAAATAATTTATTTTCACACGAATGGAAACCGTTGCTTTCGCGGGAATAAAAAATTTAATTTCACGCGAATACAAACCAATGCTTTCGCGGGAATAAATAATTTATTTTCACACGAATGGAAACCGTTGCTTTCGCGGGAATAAAAAATTTAATTTCACGCGAATACAAACCAATGCTTTCGCGGGAATAAATAATTTATTTTCACACGAATGGAAACCGTTGCTTTCGCGGGAATAAAAAATTTAATTTCACGCGAATACAAACCAATGTTTTCGCGGGAATAAACATTTTATTTTCACACGAATGGAAACCGTTGCTTTCGCGGGAATAAACATTTTATTTTCACGCGAATACAAACCAATGCTTTCGCGGGACTAAATAATTTATTTTCACGCGAATGGAAACCGTTGCTTTCGCGGGAATAAAAAAATTTTATTTTCACGCGACTACAAACCAATGCTTTCGCGGGAATAAAAACATTATTTTCACGCGAATAGAAACCGTTGCTTTCGCGGGAATAAAACATTTATTTTCACACATTTACCTATATAAGAGACAACGATTTCAGACAGAGAGCATCCAGTTCAACAACAGTGAGCAAAGGAGCAACATCTATCTACTACATCTTCCATTGCAACTACTAAGAGTTCTCTCTTCATAAAGGTAAAACTTAAATTCAATTATTTTCGCTAGCTAACACAACTATCAGAAGGCTTTATGACATATCTATCTTTAAATTGATTATAAAGAATTGAACCAATTTTTTCCTGTTTTTCAGAATGAATACTCAAGACGTAGGAAGTCAACCATTGTATCTAAAGTCGGAATCTCAGCCTGATGAAAAGGTAAGAATTAATAAAAAATACTATTTAACAGCTGTTGAAACCTTTAATTATTTTAGTTATCTAATTATCGCTTGTATTTTAGAACAATAGAACAACAAATCCAATCTACTTAAAGGACTTCCTTCCAGAAATGTATCATAACTATGTGATAAATAATGATGTTGTTGAAGAAAAAGCTGTAGAACGTTTGACATTTCAAGTTATAATATTCTGTATAACTCAACACATGATGAGTATGGGGATGTGTTGTAAGAAACATGATATATCTACAGAGCATTTTAATGACATTATAAAAAACGGTTTCGAAATCGTTTTGTCAATGGTGGAAGTCGTTAATATTAATAATTTTTTAAAAGAAATTGAAAGAAGTGCTTGGAATCAAATAGTTTTCAAAAAATTATATAACGTGACATGGAACAAAAAAACTTTTTATAAATTCAGAAAGCATATTTATAATTATGTCCAAATAGATAAAGCTCTATCTTCTTCTGTAGGTATTTTAGAATTAATGTTAGAAGCGTTTCATACATATTTATGAAAATTTTTTAGTTGCTTGTTATTATTTTACAATATTTTGTTCAAACTATTATATTTTATTTCTTACCAATTGAGGTTTAATAAGCACATTCTCAATCTACCATAACTCTATGATCTTAACTGCTTTTGACATAAATACGTATATATATATATATATATATATATATATATATATATATATATATATATATATATATATATATATATAAGACACTCTTGGCTACTCATGCAAATATTACCCTTTTATTTTTAGAATGTTATGGATGCTCTTTCTGAAGAGCTCCTTAGCACAGATCCATATCCAACAGAAAATAAAATGAAAAACAGCAAAACAACTCCTAAGAGAAGGAAAACTGCTCCAAAAAAGCGAATAGTAAGGAAACGAAAACAAATAGTGAGAAAACAAACTACTTCCGTTGATAAGCAAACTATGGGGAGCGCTTCTATAACTCATTTAACAGTTGAATATCTCAACGAAAGGAGATCTAGGGAATTAGAAAAGTCTAAAGGTTCTCAAGTGATTGACTCACCAAAAGTTCCGATTTGCAAAACATTTGAAGATCTTCCTATCCCAAGCATTATGCGAGAGACTCACGTGTTACATCCATCAAGTAAGGAGAAGTGTAGATATTCTCAAGTTCGCTACCATGATCCTTCAGATATAAATGAACTCGACCCCAAAATACTTTTCTGTCCAGTTGAAATAGCTAAAAACTTCAACTGTGATAATTACCCCCCACCGTTTAACATTGTATATTTGGGTAGAAAGGGAAAACCAAAAAATAAAAGCGTTCTTTGGTATGATGTCAGACGCATTACCAGACATCCTCTAAGCAAAAAGAAAGCTGAAGAGGAATCACTATATATGAGTACATTGACTAAATGTTAGCTCAAACGCTCCTTGGACATCAAGACCCTCAATAGTTTTCAACCCGGCGCTATTTTTCCTTACCAAGATGTTGTTGATAGATTCGTTCCTCATCGATTTAAAGGAGGACAGTCGAATGTAATTTGTATCCGTTATACCATTGAACAATGTGGAGAAACGCTGTTGAAGATGCTTGTCATACCAGACAAGTATGAATCAGAAGCTAACCGATATACTCCAGGTGTGATGATCTACAGAGGAAAAACAACCCACGGAAAATTTAAGACAGAATACGATCTTTCATTTTGCTCTCCATACAATCTCGGACGAATGTATTGGAAACAATATTGCGATCAAGCAAAGCAGAACAAAACAATATTAGAAATTGATGATGATGATGAACTTGAAGATTTTCTACGTGGAGATTTTGATGACTTTGAGACAGGATATGTTGCTGAAAAAAAATGATGAGATACATGATAAAACTCGGTGAGATTTTTTTCTCTAATCATTGTAAATAATACTTCAACTCAATTTAAATGTAGTTGTAGTTATTTTTACCTCCCAATGTAACTAAAGCTATAATTCAAATTCATGTAATTATTTTAAATTTTATATTAATACATAACTTTTTATTTTAGTTCATTACGAATTCAAAAGCACATAAAACAGAAGTCTCCCTTCTTAAGATATAACATCACTACATCAAAGACAACATTGTAAAAAAAGACTATGTATTAATTGTTATTACTTAATATTTACTGACTCTAGCTATATTATATGGAGAGATTTTCCCTACTTATTACACAATAAATGTATATATTCACATATTGTTTCATTTTTAATCACTGTATTTATTCAATGTAGATATATGACCTCTCTCTCCTCTCTCTCTCAAGATATCATATGAGCCGGAATTACAGAAAATTATCAAACCTTAAATGTCTTACACTCAAAATATAGATACCCTATGAGGTATAATTATGTATATAGTTATGTAAAAAATTATCATAACTTAAATTCCATACATTCAAATCTCAAGATACCATATGGGTTCGAACCCTATGAGTTATAATTATGTATATAGTTATGTAAAAAATTATCATAACTTAAATTCCATACATTCAAATCTCAAGATACCATATGGGTTCGAATTATGTCTAGAGTTATCAAAACTTAAATGCCATACATTCAAAATCTATATGTCATATAAGTTCAAAATAAGTAAAAAAATAATCAAAAACTCAAATGCCACTTAAATGCCACTCAAATGCCACTCGAATGCCCCTCAAATGAAATACAATAAAATACGATATAAACTCGGCGAATTCATTCAACGCCATAACCCATTGCCTAAACCCCAAAGTGTAATCCTCAAAAAAACACTTGGTAGGGAGATCTGCTCATATATTACTACTTCTAGTCACTCTGGTTTTTTTTAATTGTCTTACAGCAACAAACCAGTCAGTTTTTGACCAAATGGCAGTGAAGTTGTCATATGATGGGACTAGTTTAAAGTGGAATATCAACCTTGAGTTGAGCTTGATTGCAACGGAAGGTGGTCTTGATCATATGACTTTAGAGATCTACGAAAAAGATCTTGAGCCTGGAAGCACATTTCGGCTCGTAAATGAGACAGCAAAAAACATGGCGGGTAAGTTGAAAAAGTGTTATGGATCCTCGTGCCTTTATTTTTGACTTTACCACAGCCTAGATCTGCTTTCTGCTCCCGGTAATATTTTTCGACAGTCAAGAGTTAGACATTTCCCCGGTAATATTGACATTAAAAGGTTCCAGTTCCATACTGTCGGCTGATTTCCTCAAGTTCCCGACCAGATATGATTCCTGGAAACTCTCATCTGACCCACTCGGTCTTTCCTTTATTGTGCTCAACCTCACCTTCTCTATTTACGGCAATTCCATTCTTGCTTATCACATCTTGCGCTCTTAGCCTTTCTACTAGTCTGTTGCGTTGTTTCCAAATTTTGTCGACCAATCTTCGTTGTATGCTATACATTTTGCCAAAGCCTGAACTCACTCTATTTCTCTTCAATTATGTTAAAAAAAACTAAAAAATAACTTTGTTATTGTATCACATCAATTTTTACTTATGATTAACGTGGAGCAATAAAAGATCCCTAAATACTTTGTCATATAAATTGAAGACCAATGAAAGAACTTAAATTTTCTATCACTGGTGAGTGTTGATCATAAAAACGACAATAAACATCGAAAACAAAAGACTTTGCATACCACAATAGTGAGAAGCAATCAGGAAACAGTGAGCGTAGTAAAAATACTGTAGACATACATTGAAACGCAACTAAAGTTTATAACAAACAATTGGAATTTCAATATTATGTATAAATAATAAACATAAATTATTTAGTAACTAATTAATTGAATAACGTTAACAGTGCATCACCATAAACTATCGTTATGTGATAAAAATTCAGTATAAACAAACATAGTTATATTATCCTTTGTGATAATAATGATTAATGATGTAATAATTGTCGGTAAACTCGGTTACTCAACAGTCTACTTTTCCAACTCAACCCTACAAGTGTTATATGAAACATTTATATTAACTATTGTAGCTGATCAGTTTGACATGGCTTTTCGCCCATTCTATAAACAAGCATTTTGGTCAGAGCCAGGAATATCCAAACATTCAATCACAACTTATCCAGGCTACGAGTACAGGCTAGATGTTGTTGCAACCTCAAAGGTTGGACAAGTGTCAGAAGTTACATCTGCCAAGACCGTAATTCGTAAATATAAAGATTGTCTCATACATGTAGTTTACTTCATAGTTTTTACTTGCTAAAATTAGCATTTGATAAAAAAACTTTTTGTTTGCAGCGTCAATGAAACCAAAGTATGTTAGGTCATTAATATCTGAGAATAAAATTAAATTTACATACACACCTGATGGGTTACATGATGGCTTGGTGGTGGAGACAGGTGAAGACTGCAGAAAAGACCGTAGTTGGACTTTTCAAACAGTGGACCAGCAATACTTCGTAATAAATGAATCACTGCCATTCTGTCCAATGTACTTCTGGACAACGTTGAGGTCACATCGAAGTCTTGAAGCACATGAGACCTATCCAGCTGCTAGTGAGTTTATTAAGCACAATTTTTATTGCGCAAATTATTCAAGGTGTGTGTTTAAGTAAAATAAGAAACATTTCAGCGCCAAAGTGAATTATTATCTTAGACCCCTTTGCCTGGACAAGTGAGTATGTTCTTTTAACTGAGTTTTTTTCTGTGGTGAACTGGTCACAGAGTAAGAAAATGGTGTTAACAAAATTGGATGTTGCCCGAGCTAGCAAACAATTAGAAGTTAGCAGCCAGAGTCACATGTTTCTTTGGGGTTAAAATGATTGTTTTAATCGTTTTGCAAAATCCCGCATAGAATCCTTTTGCACTCTGCCAGCTAGAAGCACTTTAAACCATTGCTAATTTTTAGTACATGTTTATTTTGAAAAACAGTTTGGAGCAGACCCTACTTGTGATCTTTAAATTTTAATCTTCTTAGTTTTCTCTATCAAAATCAGGTTCCTCTTGTGTTAGATTTTAGCACGTATTACCATCCTGAAGCTGAAATTTTTCGAAATGGAGAAGAACTAATCTGGAATGTAGCTATGCAGTTAGATGTGGTAAGGACAATGGGAGGATTGGCTTTGGTGTATGCAACACTTTCTGAAAGAGTGAATGGTTCTAATGAAAACTTTGTATTGATAAAACAACAAATGCTAACAACAGGTACTACTTTTCCAAGTGAATTTTTTTGCAGATCATGCATATGTGTACAATTATTCCACATTTTAGGTCTATCAAAAGTTTGTTCCAAAAGGACTCTTTCAAAGGACACGCAAACTAAGTTTTTCGCATGTGCATGATAAATTTATTAAGTTTTTGTAGGCGATAGTTAATTTAGTTTCAAACTTACCCAATTTACAGAAAAAAATCCTTGAAAATAATTTGAATCAATTTTTACACTTTGAAGAATGCAACTGTCCATTTCACACGGGACTATCAGACTAGTTTTCTCCGTGTAAACTGATTCTAAACCAAGAATCCTACACTCTAACCACTACCAACGGACTTACAGTGTCTGTCCTCTGAAATCTAATCACCCATCAGCCTTTGTAAGCTTTCAACTGGAGTCAAAGGAATCCACACTACTCCTTTCTCATCCCCACAATTCAAGAAAGGTTTTTGTAAAACACATACAACAGCCGGTGTAGCGTGGATATGTTGATTAAAATGTTTAAGCAAAAATAAAAACCTCAGTTCAAGCTGCCCAGCAGCACTCTAGGTTTGTTTTTTAATTGAGTTATAAGTGATCTAAATATGGCAACAGAAGTATTTTTTGTGGTGTTTTTTTGGCACAGGCCACCAGCAAAAAGAGCGTTTGCTACTATTGCACCAACCCGAGATGTGCTGGAACTGCGCGCCCAGTCCTGTAAAAGATGATGTTCAGGTAGGATAGCTTGCTGTCCCGGTAGCACAGCCTGCAGGTTCGCTCTTGACCCCTACTGGCCTTTAGCATCCCTGCCTGACCCGGCATGCTGATACTGGGCCTGCACAAGATCACTGCCTTAGTGGAGTATCTTCAAATCCATCTAAGATGTTACAACAACGCTGGAGCTGGAAGTACTTTTATTTGGACCACCAGAATTACCAACCAGATGATAGGTACAGCCCTAGAACCGCGTGGCAAGACATGACTCCGCCTTTTAACAGCTTGGCACAGGTTCTATTTAACCATATTACGTTGCATTGCTTGTCAACTATTTATATTATATTTTTAATTGGTATGTTTTACTTTACGCTAAAGTATTTATATTTGTATTATACTAATGACTTCCTGTTGGCATGCCTATATAAAGGTTATATTTGTTCACAATCATTGCATTCATTCATGTTCCGCCAACTATCCAAGAGGACTATCACTCTAAAATTGATATTGATGACTAAAACCACTCTTCAATTTGACTCTCTGTCTAGTTTGTCTGAGCCATAGGCTCGATGTTTGCCAAATGATCTAGCATTAAAATTTCACTATTTTTAACCGTCATACTGGCAGTGTTAATTCGGGAAAGAAAATGAAACGTGAGATTTGTGGAGTTTCATAAGAAAAAGACCAAAATACGTTACATCATGACACATAATATATACAGCAAGCAATCATAGACATGAGACATACTTAAATAAAAATTAGAGAAATTGGAATGCAATGCGAAGAAGCGGAATCGAATTCTGTATCCAGAATTAGATTTCACATCTTAGCATTATATTGCATTGCTTAGATTAACTGAGGTTTTTTTCGTTTTTAGTCTTTATAACTCCTCTTTTCTCATTTGTGACACTGTATGGCTGTGCCAGGCTCAAATATTTTACTTAGTCATTTATATGACCCGATGGAGTGAAAAATGGAACATTACATGCATATCAAGAATATCTGCATGGTTGTGAGCACTAGAAAAGGGGGTAAGCAGCGGAATCCGAGCCCATGAGGGGTGTTAGTAGTAATATTTGAGCAGATCTCCCTAGCAAGTGTTTTTTTTGTGGGATGAATGCCCGGGGTGAATGCAATGGGTTACGGTGTTGATTAGAGCCACTGAGTTAATATTTCATGGCATTTGATCTTCTGATTTTTTTTTTGAGAGAGAGATATCCCGGAGTCGACTAAATGGGTTACAGCATTGATTAGAACAGTCGAGGTAATATTTTATGGCAGTTAATTTTTGATAGTTTTTTATCTACATTTCATCTTGAGTGTAAATAATTTTTTTAGTTTCTATACATTCATGTATATATGTATAACTATATGCATACTTATGGGTATATTTATATCTACATTGAATAAAAATGAATCGTTTTAGGATTATATACATTTGTTACATAATGAGTATATTGGATACTATAAAATATCTAAAATAATCATTTATACATGTATATACAGTTTTCATTTTTTTTTAAAAAAGAAAATTTATCAAAAATCACCAAGTTAGGCCTCTAGATGGTTAAAATTTACAGTATTTGGCAAATAATTGCACTAGAATGAAAAAATAGATGAAGCTAAGATATTCATCTATTTTTGTATATTTAAAAGAAAAATGAGGTATTTGGCAAAATCTTTTTATTCCATTCAATTTTCATCAATTTTTTTGAGTTAGGGTTTTATCCCCCAACTTCTATTTTTGCATTTTTTCATGTTTCAAAAGCTAGGTTTTATTATATATCTTTTCTTTTAAACTTTTTCAAATAATCATTTATATATACAGTTTTCATTATTTTTTTAAAAAACAATCACAAATCACCAAGTTAGTCCTCTAGATGGTTAAAATTTACGGAATTCCCAATGAAACTAGTTCCTCTGTTTGGCTTCCTTTTCGTGTATATAAAACAAAAAATTAGCATATAAATAATTTTATCTAATTCTAATTGTAGTATTAATTACATTGAATAGTTTACAGTATATAAGAACGAGAGAATAACTCACCAAGTCACATTGTCCAACTTGTTTTTTGAATTAGAGGCTATCTATTATGGTGGCTCATAACGTTAGACGGTTTCGTTTTCAAAGCGTATGAACAGATTTGAAATAGTCCAGACGGTTTGCAAAGCGTCTTTTACATTGAAAATAATTGGATAATTGTAGTAAAATAGCCCAAGAAACTATGTTTAAAAACGGGCTTGTTGGTTATAATAACTTAATTGTCAGCCTCAGCAGTTGCAGGATTAATGCTATAAAACTGTATTTCCTGTCCAACAATTGTAAAATCTGTAAACCGTATAGTTGTGTTGCAAATAATTCAGACGGTTTAGAAATGATCCAGATGATTTAGAAAATTACAAACCGTATGGACGCTTTAGAAAGAGTATGAGCTATTTACAAACCGTATGAATTATTTTGAAATAGTCTGAACTGTTTTAAAATAGTCTGAACTATTTTGAAATGGTTGGAAAAGTTGCAAGGCACATGGCTTTCGAACCAAAAGCGATCGTCATCATTTTATTTATAGCCTCTATATAACTTTGTCAACATAGACGTCGATCCAAAGACATAGAGCAAGTTAATTAACTGTATAAAAATATTGTTGAATATAATCTCCAAAATGAATTTTTACATTTACAGTTAGGTTGTATTTATTATTTAAAATAATTTAAAGCAAATAGTATTTAATAAATAAAAAAACATAGTTTTTATTTAAAAAAAATTCAACTGTTTAGTGTTTAGGAGAAACATTATCCATCATAGATGGACTGTAGATCTATGACCAATAGAGCGAACCAGCAAATCGGCTCGGATTTTCTAAGTTCACGAACAATTTCACAAAGCGTTCAGAAGTTTTTGCAAAAGTTCAGACTATTTCAAATTCGTTCAAACGGTTTGGAAAGCGTTCAGACGTTTTAAAACACAAAAGGCAAAACGTTCTGAGCCACCATAATCTATTGCTAAAACAAAAACGTATTTGGAGTATAAATAACTACAACTACATCTAAATTGAGTTGAAGTATTATTTACAATGGTTAGAATTTATTAAATAGAAAAGAAGAATTCTCACCGAGTTCTATCTCTTGCCTCGTCCTCTTTTTCAGCAACGCATCCGTTCTGAAAGTCATCAAAATCTCCACGTAGAAAATCTTCAAGATTATCATCATCATTAAATTCTAATATCTCTTTGTTGTACTTTGCTTGTTCACAATATTGTCTTCAATCAATGAGATTGAGTCTGTATGAAGAGAAAAATACGAGATCGTATTGCGTATTAAATTTTCCTCTAGTTTTTTTTCCTCTGTAGACCATCACGCCTTGAATATGTTGTTTAGCTTCTGCAATGTATATGTCTGGTATGACAAGCGTCTTCATCAGCGTTTCTCTACATTTTTTTAATGGTATAACAGATACAACTTACAGTCGACTGTTCTCCTTTAACTCTCTAAAGATTCCCCGCTTTCACCAATAAGTTACCTCAGCATTCACCTGCTCTATTGAAAAAGGTTCAATTTCTAAAATTTTATTAAAATTCATGTATATAAGGTATGGTAATAAATTTATGTTCATATGAAGCAACATTTTCTCTTCTCTGAGTAGAATTAATGACATATTGCTTCCAACAATCTAATATACTTTTATTAATTTTTTAGTTCTGAGACCATTTTTTAGTAGTGACCTTGACAGATCAACCAACAACAAAAAGATTACCACACTAAATGTAAAAATGATGGCACAGCTGAAGAGAAAACAAAATTTTGATAAGACTAGCAAAATTTGAAGCAAAAATATGCAACAACAATCTAGCAATGGCTGCACAAAGTAAGGAAAATTTCGGAAATCTTTATTTCCGAAAATAATTATTAATTTGATTTTTAGGCAAGATCAAACCCTTATTGCCATGCAAATGAACTAAAATCATTCAGAGCTACATTTTGATATAAAGAACAACATCAATCATCATTCTTACCAAAATAATAAAAAAAAATTCTTATTCATTATTTCTTATCAACGCCATTTCTAAATAAATAATTAACAGCTCACCAACATTTAATTCCACAATCAGAATGCTCAAACAAGCTAAGATAATAATAAAATAACTATATTAGAAGGAAGAAACAATGTGCTAGCTGCTTGCTAAAAAAACTGACCATCATTATCAAAAAATTACCAAAGTTAAACAAAAAGTGATGGGGTCAAGGAGATTTAAAACTGTTTCTGTTTAGAAGATCGTAGAATCTTGAAATAAAAACCAAAATATAGGCAGGACTCTGCCCTACACGATGATATAAAAATTAATAATGTAAATTTCACAAACGTTTGTAATCTGTTCCGAAAACGGGACAATTTTAAATCCAAGCATTGCTCGTGAAGGATGAATTGGACAGATAACTCCTTCACGAGCATTGCTCGAGGTGGAACGAGAGAAATTTAAATCGATGAGGAACGAATCTATCAACAACATCTCGGTAAGGAAAAATCGCACCAGGTTGAAAACTATTAACTGTCTTGATGTTCAAGAAGCGTTTGAGCTGACCTTTAGTCGACATACTCAAATATATTGATTCCTCTTTAGCATCCTAATTGCTTGGAGGATGTATGCTAACACGTTTGATACCATACCAAAGAACACTTCTATTTTTCGGTTTTCCCTTTCTACCCAAATATACAGCGTTAAACGGTACAGGGTAATTAACACAGTTGAAGTTTTCAGCTATTTCAACTGGACAAAAAAGTATTTTGGGCTCAAGATCATTTATATCTGAAGGACTATAGTAGTGGACTTGAAAATATCTACATTCCTTCTTACTTGGTGGATGTGTCACATCAAACACTCGCATAATGCTTGGGATAGGAAGGTCTTCAAACGTTTTGCAAGCCGGAGCCTTTGGTGAGTCAATTGCTTGAGAACCTCTAGACTTTTCCAATTCCCTTGTTCTCCTTTCTTTGAGATATTCATCTGTTAAACGAACTCTAGCCGCATTCTCCATTGTTTTCTTATCAGCGGTAGTAGTTTGCTTTCTCACTATTCGTTTTTGTTTCTTTACTACTCGCTTTTTTGGAGCAGTTCTTTTTCTCCTAGGAGTTGATTTGCTGTCTCTTATTTTGCTTCCTGATGGATATGGATCTGTGCAAAGGAGCTCTTCGGAAAGTTCATCCATAGTATTCTAAAAAAATTAAAGCATTATTTGCATTCATGTAAATAGAAGAGCATTATTTGCATTCATGTAAAAAAAACTTGATGTTTCATCTTGTGTGAAAAAAAATTATTTACCCAACTAAAACACATTGAAAAAAATATTTTCCATGAAAAAAATAACTTAAAGATATATATATCTAGGTAAAAGAATGGCTGTTAGAGCATAAGGAGTGTACAAGGCTATAGACTAAATAGAAACAATGAAATAAATAAATAATAAATAATTAACTATTAATTCATATTAGTTGTGTGAGAAGTGAAAAAAACCAGACAGTGCTCAACGAGGAAAAAAAATTGAGGACTTAGGTAGTGAAAGGTGAAATAAAACTATTGTCTGACTATAAATTGTTTCATGAGCTAGAAAAAAATGAAAAAATAAAATAATTCTACATGCAATCATCAGGTCGGCTCACAACTGTAAAAAATGAAGATGAAACAGGGAACGTTAAGCTCAGACCGAGAATTCTTAGTGCACAAAGATTGTTGTTTATTATTAATGTTGTGTTAAGGGTGCATGAGGGTCAAAAGTGGCTAAGATCATAGAGCTATGGATGACTGAGAGTGTCTTTATTAGAGTTTTGGCAGGTGACGACAACACAGGTGACTTTTATATATATATATTTACGACAAAAGCGGTTAAGGTCATAGAGCTACGATTGGCTAAAAGTGTATTTAGTAGAGTGTCGGGAGGTGGTGACAACAAAAGTGACATTTATATACATATGTATTTACTTAATATCATACTGCTTTTAGCATCTTAATTGGTAAGAAATAAAATGTAATAGGTTGAACAAAATATTATGAAACGTTATAAAAACAACTAAAATTTTTTTTATAAATATGTGTGAAACGCTTCTAACATTAGTTCTAAAATACCTATAGAAGAAAATAGTCCTTCATCTATTTAGACAAAATTATAAATGTTTTCTGAATTTATAAAAAAAAATTTTGTTCCACTTCATGTTATATAATTTTTCGAAAATATTTTAATCCCAAACATTTCTTCCAATTTTTTTTAAATAATCATTAATATTTGCAACTTCTACCATTAACAAAACAGTTTCGAAACTGCTTTTTATAGTGTCATCATCATCAAAAAGTTCTGTAGATACGTTGTGTTCGCTACATCGTATCCCCATACTCAGCATGTGTTGAGTTACACAGGATATTATAACTCGGAATGTCTAACGCTCTAGAGCTTTTTCTTCAACAACATCATTATTTATCACATACTTATGATACATTTCCGGGAGGAATTCCTCTAAGTAGATTGGGTTTGTTGTTGTATTGTTCTAAAATACAAGCGATAATTAGATAAGTAAAATAATTAAAGGTTTTTCATTTTTTTTCAACTAGTGCTAAATAGTTTTTTTATTAAGTCTTACCTTTTCGTCAAGCTGAGATTCCAATTCTAGATACAACGGTTGGCTTCCTTCGTCTTGAGTATTCATTCTGAAAAAAAACAAAACATTTGCTTAATTGTTTTTAATCAATTTAAAGATAGATAGGACATAAAGCCTTCAGATAGTTGTGTCAACTAGCAGAAATAATTGTATTTTTACTCTTACCTTTATGAAGAGAGAGCTCCTAGTAGTTGCAATGGAAGGTGTAGTAGATGTTGCTTCTTCGCTCACTGTTGTTGAACTGGATGCTCTCTGTCTGAAACCCTTGCCTCTTAAATAGCTAAATTTGCACCGATTGACACGGATTGAATTCGATAAGAAAGTGTTATTCGCGGGAATATTTGGCTTATTTTTCATGAGTTATTCGCGTGAAAATAAATTTTTTATTCCCGCGGAGACTTTGATTGTTCTTTGCGTGAAAAAGGAACTTTTATTCGTGTGAAAATTTTGTTTATTTTTTATGTTTTATTGGCGTAAAAGTACATATTTTATTCCCGCGGAGACTTTTATTGTTCTTCGCGTGAAAAAAGGACTTTTTATCCGCGGTAAATTTGTGGCTCATTCTTCATGTTTTATTCGCATGAGAATAAATTTTTTATTCCCGCGAAAACATTGGTTTTTATTCGTGTGAAAATAAATTTTTTATTTCTGAGAAAACATTGGTTTTTATTCGCGTGAAAATAAATTTTTCATTCCCGCAAAAACATTGGTTTTTATTCGCGTGAAAATAAATGTTTTATTCCCGCAAAACCCTTGGTTTTTTATTCGCGTGAAAATAATTTTTTTAACTCCCGCGAAAACATTGGGTTTATTCGCGTGGAAATAAATTCTTGATTCCCGCGAAAACATTGGTTTTTATTTGTGTGAAAATAAATGTTTTAATCCCGCGAAAACATTGTTTTTTATTTGCGGGAAGATAAATTTTTTTCCCGCTGAAACATTGTTTTTTATTCGCGTGAAAATAAATTTTTTAATTCCCGCAAAAACATCAGTTTTTATTCCCCTTGAAAATGCATTGTTTCTTCCCGCAAAAACATTGGTATTTATTCGCGTGAAAATAATTTATTTATTTCTGCGAAAGCATTGGTTTTTATTCGCGGTAAAATAAATTTGTTATTCCTGCAAAAACATTGATTTTTATTTGAGCGAAAAAATAATTTTTCCTATTCTCGCGAAAACATTGGGTTTTATTCATGTGTAAACTAATTTGCTATTCCAGCAAAAACATTGGTTTTTATTCGCGTGAAAATAATTTTTTCATTCCCGCAAAAACACTGGTTTTTATTCGCGTGAAAATAAATGTTTTATTCCCGCAAAAACCTTGGTTTTTTATTCGCGTGAAATTTATTTTTTTACTCCCGCGAAAACATTGGGTTTATTCGCGTGGAAATAAATTCTTGATTCCCGCGAAAACATTGGTTTTTATTTGTGTGAAAATAAATGTTTTATTCCCGCAAAAACATTGATTTTTATTTGCGGGAAGATAAATTTTTTTTCCCGCTGAAACATTGTTTTTTATTCGCGTGAAAATAATTTTTTCAATTCCCGCAAAAACATCAGTTTTTATTCGCGTGAAAATGCATTGTTTATTCCCGCAAAAACATTGGTATTTATTCACGTGAAAATAATTTATTTATTTCTGCAAAAGCATTGGTTTTTATTCGCGGTAAAATAAATTTGTTATTCCTGCAAAAACACTGGTTTTTATTCGAGCGAAAAAATAATTTTTCCTATTCTCGCGAAAACATTGGTTTTTATTCATGTGTAAACCAATTTGTTATTCCAGCAAAAACATTGGTTTTTATTCGCGTGAAAATAAATGTTGTATTCCCGCAAAAACATTGTTTTTTGTTCGCATGAAAATGAATTTTTTATTCCGGCGAAAACACTGGTTTTTATTCATGTGAAAATAAATTTTTTATTCCCGCGAAAACATTGGTCTTTGGTTCGCGTGAAAATAAATTTTTTAATCCTGCGAAGCATTGGTTTTTATTCACGTGAAAATAGCTATTTAACTCGAAAGCATTGGTGTTCTTCGGTAAAATCATAATGCTTCATTAATGTAACCTTATGATAAATGGGATGATTTCAACTTTATAAGAAGCACTGTTTTCACACAGAGAGCATTCACTTCAACATTAGCAACTGAAGGGACAAGATCTACTACATCGTCATCTACCATGGACGTCACCAGGGGGGCTCTGGGGGTCTCTGCAGAGCCCCCTAAATTAGATGAAAAAGAAAAAATTTTGAGCCATTCTCATTTAACATTGTATAACCGTGATCCTGCAGTAGTTATGTTCTACTGTATGTTCAGTTTGAGCAGCATTTCGAAGTGAGCACTTTTATAACCTCCCACTAAAGAGACTGGTTGGCCTGTGTTCTTAGACTGCTTCTATAAAGTTTCTAATAAATTATTGAATTGCAGAACATTCTCTAGAGCTCAATCTACAATGTTCTGCACCAACAAAATGTAAGTTTTGGTAGATAGAGACTCAATCAATAGTCACAATCACTGAAATATACTTCAGTGGTTACAATCATCATGCAGAAAACTTTAAAAGACTTCTGATCCAAAAAACAAAAGCTAGAGATAAGATGAGCCTGCTTTGCATGATGATGACGGTGTTGAACTGGGATTTACATAGAAGAATAGCATCGCAATAGTATTAGTCAATCAATCATGGCATTAAAACTAGACTTACTAAGTAAGTAGCAAGTCTAACTGTTATTAATAATAATTAAATTATTATTAATTTAATTATTATAATAATAATTTTAGTTTTTAGCAATTATAATTGGTAAAAATAAATAGTCAAAATTAATAACAATGTAAAGAATTATAATAATATAAAACTCAAAACAAGTAAATAAATAATTGTTATTAGTAATTTACTAACTATTATTATTTTTTTTAAATGAATTAATAATTGAACCTATTATTTATAATAATAAACTATAATTATTATTACCATTATGATATTATTAAATTAAATTAATAATTCAATTGAAAAAAAATAACAATTATTTATTTACTTGTTGTGAAATTTCTATACTTATAATTGTTATTAATTATTTATGATTGCTTTCGTATCTGTTCATTGTGGTTTAATGATTGTAAAGTGTGTAAATAATAATAGTTATTATTACAATTATAATAAATGTATGCGAACAACATTAATAATAAAGTATTAAATAATAAGTTATAATGCACATTCACTGTGACCAAGAAATTGAAATTCAAAAAACTCTTGACAAATTTTCAGTCCTTCACCCAATGCGAATGCAGCTGAACTATTGCATGTTATTAGATGAGAGGATCGGTCATAAATGCATATAAAAGCTAAGATACATGTATTCCAATGTTTAGTATATTTAGTACTATTTTAAAACTTTTATTTGCGTTCGATAGTGGTGCTTTTAATTCTTATAGTTAGAGTTGACAATTTAACTGTGTATTAATTTTTAAAATGAATAGGTTTGTTTAGACTAATCAGTAGTAATATATGAGCAGATCTCCCTACCAAGTGTTTTTTTGTGGATCTGACCTTGGAGTTGAGGCAATGAATTACAACGATGAATGAATTCGCCGAGTTTATATTGTATTTCATTTGAGGGGCATTTGAGTGGTATTTGAGTGGCATTTAAGTGGCATTTGAGTTTTGATTATTTTTTTACTTAATTTGAACTCATATGGCAGCTAGATTTTGAATGTATGGCATTTAAGTTTTGATAATTTTGTTACATAAATCGAACTCATATGGCATCTTGAGAGAGAGGAGAGAGAAGAGAGAGAGGAGAGAGGAGAGAGGAGTTTTATCTACATTGAATAAATATATTGATCAAAAATGAAACATTATATGATTATATACATTGATTACATAATAAGTAGGGTAAATCTTCCTATATAATATAGCTAGAGTCAGTAAATACTAAGTAATACAAAGCACTAAAACTTGTAATGACAATCAATGCATACATACATACATATGGTATCTTGAGAGAAAGAAAGAGATAGAGGAGAGAGGGAGAGAGAGGAGAGAGGGAGAGAGAGTAGAGAGGGAGAGAGAGAGGAGAGAGAGATTTTTTAGTTTTCTATACATTCATATAAATATATATATATATATATGGTTAATTATGTACATATTTATGGGTATATTTATGTCTACATAGACAGAGAGGAGATATATCTATATTGAATAAATATATTGATCAAAAATGAAACATTATATGATTATATACCTGATTACATAATAAGGAGGGAAAATCTTCCTATATAATATAGCTAGAGTCAGTAAATACTAAGTAATACAAAGCACCACAGGTTATATTTACATTTACATTGCATAATATACATTTATTACATAATAAGTATATTAAATGCTGTAAAATATGTTGGAAAATCACCAAATTAGACCTCTAGATGGTTAAAATCTACAGTATTTGGGAAATAACTGCAAGAGAGGAGAGAGGAGTATTTGGTAGAGGAGAGAGTATCTTGAGAGAGAGGAGAGATGAAATGAGGAGAGAGGAGAGAGGAGATGTATCTACATTGAATAAATACAGTGATTAAAAATGAAACAATATGTGAATATATACATTTATTGTGTAATAAGTAGGGAAAATGTCATATAATGTAGCTAGAGTCCATATGGTTACTTGAGAGAGAGAGAGAGAGAGAGAGAGAGAGAGGAGAGAGGGGAGAGGGGAGAGGAGAGATGAGAGAGGAGAGAAGAGAGAGGAGAGAGAGAGGAGAGAGGAGAGAGACTTTTTAGTTTTCTATACATTCATGTATACATGGATAATTATGTACATATTTATGGTTATATTTACATTTACATTGCATAATATACATTTATTACATAATAAGTATATTAAATGCTATAAAATATATTGGAAAATCACCAAATTAGACCTCTAGATGGTTAAAATCTACAGTATTTGGGAAATAACTGCCAGAGAGGAGAGAGGAGTATTTGGTAGAGGAGAGAGTATCTTGAGAGAGAGGAGAGATGAAAAGAGGAGAGAGGAGAGAGGAGATATATCTACATTGAATAAATACAGTGATTAAAAAATGAAATAATATGTGAATATATACATTTATTGTGTAATAAGTAGGGAAAATGTCATATAATATAGCTAAAGTCAGTAAATATTAAATAATACAAAACACTACAACTTGTAATGACAATCAATGCATAAGCTTTTACTAAAAAAAATATCTTGAAAAACCTTCAAACATGATCCCAAATGGAAAAAATGGATGAAGTTAGATATTCATCTATTTGTATACATCTACAAAAAAGGAGGTATTTGGTGAAATTTTCTTTCATTTCATTCAATTTTCATTAATTTTTTTTGCAAAAAGAAATCATTCTCTAAAAGAAATCACTCTCTAAATGGTTAAATTTCATCTAATTGTACAAATTTACAAAAAAACCAGACTATTTGGTAAAATATTCTTTCATTTCATTAAGTTTTCTCTCTAAATGATTAAATTTCATATATTTGTACAAATTTACAAAAAAAACAGGGTATTTGGCGCATCTTAAAAAATCCTCAAATTAGGTCTGGTAACACGTCTGACATCATACCAAAGAACACTTTTATCTTTCGGTTTTCCCTTTCTACCCAAATATACAACGTTAAACGGAGGGGGGTAATTATCACAGCTGAAGTTTTTAGCTATTTCAATTGGACAAAAAAGTAATTTTGGCTCGAGTTCATTTATATCTGAAAGATCATGGTAGCAAACTTGAGAATATCTACACTTCTCCTTACTTGATGGATGTATCACAGCGGTCACTCGTATAATGCTTGGGATAGGAAGATCTTCAAATGTTTTGCAAACCGGAACTTTTGGTGAGTCAATCACTTGAGAACCTTTAGACTTTTCTAATTCCCTAGCTCTCCTTTTGTTGAGATATTAAACTGTTAAATGAGCTATCGGTTTTGGAGCAGTTTTCTTTCTCTTAGGAGTTGTTTTGCTGTCTTTAATTCGATTCTCTGTTGGATATAGATCTGTGCAAAGGATCTCTTCAGAAAGATCATCCATAACACTCTAAAAATAAAAGGGTAATATTTGCATGAGTGGCTAAGAGTGTATTTATTAGTTAGAGTATTTTATATATATATGAATTTATGACAAAAGCTAGAGTATCTTATATATATATATATATGTATATATATATATATATATGTATATATATATATATATATATATATATATATATATATATATATATATATATATATATATATATATATATATATATATATATATATATATATATATATATATATATATATATATATATATATATATATATATATATATATATATATATATATATATATATATATATATATATATATATATATATATATATATATATATATATATATATATATATATATATATATATATATATATATATATATATAATATGTGTGTGTGTATTTATGACAAAAGCAGTTAAGACCATAGAGTTATGATAGATTGAGAATGTGCTTAGTAAACTATTGGGATGTGGAGACAGACAACAAAGGATGTGTTCAAATATATATATATATGTATTTACTTAATATCATACTGCTTTTAACATCTCAATTGGTAAGAAATAAAATATAATAGGTTGAACAAAATATTGTGAAATACTAAAATTACTTTACTAGTGCTCAGACAAACACACAATTTTGTTAAAGTCAAAGTCTGTGATCTTACAAAGAAATAGCTAAAACATTATTAGCATAAAATTATCTAATAAAGATAAATTACCTAGGAGTGATTTCTAGTTGAGGTTCGATTTTTTTACTATTAAACAATTAAAACCGCTCGGACAAACAGACAGATTCGTCAATGACGCAGCTTGCGTTCTTGCAAGCGAATAGCTTAGACACTGTGTGTATAAAATTATCAAGTAAAGTTAAAATTATATCTAGAGGTGAAAGTGGAGGTCAACTCTGTATCGCAACTAGTTGAGCTTTTTTACTAGTGTTAGATATCTATTTATTAGTTATTTTAAAAATAAATAATTAGAGCTTCCTACTAGTGTTGAATACTTATTGATTCGTTTTTACCTTATCGCCACTTAGAGCCAGATGATTTAATTAACAAAAGACAAATAATTATTTTAGCATTTCTTACCTTGATGCTCTCCTAGTGGCTGTAGTAGATGATGCTTCTCCGCTTGCTGTTGAAGAACTGGATGCTTTCTATGTGAAAACAGTGGCTCCTAAATAACTAAAGTTGCACTGATTAAACTCTATGAATCAGCATTTTTCCCAATGCTTTCACGGGAATAAAAACTGTTTGTTCCTGCGAAAGCAATGGTTTCCATTCGCGTGAAAATAAATTATTTATTCCCACGAAAGCGACGGTTTCTATTCGCGTGAAAATAAACTATCTATTCCCGCGAAAGCAACGGTTTCCATTTGCGTGAAAATAAATTATCTATTCCCGTGCAAGCAACGGTTTCTATTCGCGTGAAAATAAACTATTTATTCCCGCGAAAGCAACGGTTTATATTCGCGTGAAAATAAACTATTTATTCCCGCGAAAGCAACAGTTTCCATTTGCATGAAAATAAATTATTTATTCCCGCGAAAGCAACGGTTCCATTCGCGTGAAAATAAATTATTTATTCCCGCGAAAGCAACGGTTTCTATTCGCGTGAAAATAAACTATTTATTCCCGCGAAAACAACAGTTTCTATTCGCGTGAAAATAAATTATTTATTCCCGCGAAAGCAACGGTTTCCATCTGCGTGAAAATAAATTGTTTATTTCCGCGAAAGCATTGGTTTGAATTCACGTGAAAATAAAATGTTTATTCCCGCGAAAGCATTGCTTTGTATTCGCGTGAAAATAAAATGTTTACTCCCGCGAAAGCAACGGTTTCCATTCGCGTGAAAATAAATTATTTATTCCCGCGAAAGCAACAGTTTGTATTCGCGTGAAAATAAAATGTTTATTCCCGCGAAAGCAACAGTTTCCATTCGCGTGAAAATAAATTATTCATTCCCGCGAAAGCAACGGTTTGTATTCACATGAAAATAAAATATTTATTCCCGCGAAAACATTGGTTTGTATTCGCGTGAAAATATTTTTTTCATTCCCGCGAAAACAATGGTTTCCATTCGCGTGAAAATATACTAATTATTCCCGCGAAAGGATTGGTTTGTATTCGCGTGAAAATAATTTTTTTTATTTCCACGAAAGCATTGGTGTTTTTCCGTAAAAACAATGTTTCATTAATTTAACCTTATGATGAATGGGATGATTTCAGCTATATAAGTAGCACTGTTTTCACACAGAAAGCAGTCAATTCAACATTAGCAACTGAAGGAGCAGGATCTACTACAACATCATCTACTACAACTGCTAGAAGGACTTTCTGTTTTGAGGTAAGTCAACTTGATGTACTATTGAGTATAAATTTAATTTTTTATCGATTTCGATACTAACAGCAGTATGATATTCAGTAAATATACATATATATATATATATGTATATATATCTTCAAATTGGTTTGAAAAAGAAATCAAAAAATCATAACAAGGATTTTTACTTTATCTTCTAGAATGTCGACACAAGTCAATACAAAACAACTGAAGAATAAAGAACCAAAACCTTCACAAGACAAGAAGGTGATTGATGACAATGTACTTCTTCAACGTACTACGATTTCCTTTAAAAAGCCAGTCTGAATACTCTGGCAACTCTCATCATCAAAAGCGCCTCTCTGTTAAGTACTCTATCTCCAGCTTCAAGACGAAACATTGAAAACATAGTCAAAGTTGAAGATTTACCAATTCCTACAGTTATGCAGGTGTTGACCGTCAAGTTCCATGATGAAACGAACTGCACCATCATCTACAACTATAAAAAGGATGGAAAGATAGTTAGAGTGAAGAGCACTATTCCATTAGCAGCAGGATTACTTGTTAATGAAGCTTCGCAAACAAGACCACTGGTTTTGATCTACATGGGCGTTGAAAAGACTGGAAAAGCAATTTTTCGTGCCGCTACAGAAACAGGATCTACTTTGAGGTGGAAGAATGCATTTGATGTATTACCAGAAAAAAGTATGAGACAAATCAATGCTTATTTCGAGGTATCTCATCTTCAGGATTTCCCAACAGATAGTGTCATATGTTTCCAAAACCCTGAAGTGATAACAAAATCCGACAGACGATGGAATGGGAATGAAGAGTCTCTTCTGGTTCAATACAGAAGTGTTGTAGATGAAGAATTACTGATCGGAGATATGCGCATTCCTCATCAAATAGCTTCTGCTGTGACATCGGAAAGATGTGGAGTTATTCTGTTCAAGGGTTTGAGTCGAAACGCAGACAATTCAATTTTCTACAACATCAGTGTACTCGCAGCTCATCAAGCCTTTATCAAAGCCTCGGAACTGACTGATAATCCAAAATCTGAGGATTTTCTCAACCTCTTCGATGATGCTGAAAAAGAAGACTGTGGAGAACAAACTCTTGAGAAACTAATCTATAACTCAAGGGATCCATATCACTATAGGTAAGTTTTATTAATTTTGTACATAATTTAAAAAAGTTGAATTGTGAAAATTTGTGTATTCTTACAATGAAAAATCACTTAATTTCTCTTTTTACAATTATTTTACAAAAAATGCTTAATTTTTCACATAAATGATCAACTCACAAACATCTTTTGTAAAATATTTTAAAATTGTATATATTTCGGATTTAAAAAAGGACTTTTTGTGTAATCAGTGTATTTTTTTTACATAAAAGTTGAAAAAATAACAAAAGGTTATAATTATTTCACAAAAATGTTTTATTTTTCACATAAGTGATCAACTCATAAACATTTTTGTAAAACATTCTTAAATTATATATATTTTGGATTAAAAAAAAGGACTTTTTTGTGTAATCGGTGTATTTTTTTAGCTAGAAGTTGAAAAAAATCACAAAAGGTTATAATTCTTTTACAAAAATGCTTAATTTCTCACGTAAATAACACGTTTTATCACATAAATGGACAATTCATGAGCGTTTGTTGTGAAACATTTTTTAAAATTATATATATATATATTTATATACATATATATTCCGGATCCGGGTGAAAAAAGGACTTTTTCGTGTGTAATCAGTGTATTTTTTTACATAGAAGTTGTAAAAAATAACAAAAGTTTATAATTACTTTACATTATTTTTTAATTATGCTATACTAATCCATCACTTTTTATTTTAGTTCATTGTATGGTGAAAAGAAAACAGAATAAAGAACTTTCCCTAAAAAAATAACGAGCTGAATGATGTAACTCAGTGAGTTATTTTCCTGTTATATATATAATGTAAACTATCTAATGTAGCTAAGAGTAAAATTCAAACTCGGTAAAATTTATTTATATAATGAATAACTTTTGTATTTTAGTCAATTATTGGATCAAAAAGAATACGGAATACAGGAATTCCTCGCTGAGGCTAATACTATATCAGCAGAACATCAAAAAGATATTGTTCAAGAAAAACGCTTTGTAACCATTGATATCGTAAGCTATAGTAGTTTTATGAATGTAAAAACTAGATATGGTATTTTCTATTACGATAATTTTCCTATAAATTTTATTCATCTAGAGGAGAAGTTTGGTGATTTTTGACAGTTTTTAAAAAAATATCAAAAACTATATATTTTAAGGATTGTTTTTTAAAAAAGTTAAAAGTACAAAAAAGTTAAAAAGTTATGTAATAAAACCCTGTTTTGAAACATAAAAAAATTAAAACAAAAGGTGTAGGATAAAATCTTCACTCAAAAAAATTAATAAAAATTGAATGGAATAAAAGAATATTTTCCCAAATACCAAAATTTTGTAAGTATAAAGTGAAAATCTCTGTATATATTTTTTCAAAAAAATATTGAAAACTATATATTTCAATGATTATTTTTAAAAAGTTCAAACAAAACAAAAAAATCATGTAATAAAACCCTGTTTTGAAACATAAAAAATTTAAAAAGGATGGTGTAGGATAAAATTCTCACTCAAAAAATTATTAAAAATTGAATGGAATAAAAGAATATTTTCCCAAATGCCAAAATTTAGTAAATATAAAATGAAAATCTCTATATATATCGTCTTTTAAAAAAATATCGAAAACTATATATTTCAATGGTTATTTTTAAAAAAGTTAAAAAAGAAAAAAATTCATATAATAAAACCCGGTTTTGAAACATAAAAAATTTAAAAGGAAGGTGTAGGATAAAATCCTCACTCAAAAAATTATATTATTGAAAATTGAATGGAATAAAAGAATATAAAGTGAGAATCTCTATATATATATATTTTTTTTTCACCATCATCATCATGAGAAAAAGTTTTCTGATGATTGCATTTTGAAAAACAATTTACATTGATTTAGTTTTCAGAATTAAAATTGCCATCGAAAATGGTTTGTTCTTGAATGGGTAAATCCTTAGCCTTCTCATCATGTTTAAGTTTTTTACTCCCTATATCTCCAACTTTTCAGAGATAGAGATTGTTTTGTTTAAAAAAATAATGGAAAATGTATATATAAATGATTTTTTTTATAAAAAATGGTAAATTTTTAAAAAAATTTGAAAGAAAAATGTGGGATAAAACGCTCACTCAATTAACTAATTTTGTATGATAGGTTGATTACCTAACAATAGGAAAATAATGAATAATGCATATTTAAGCAAGTATTGAAAAAATTAATGAAAATTGAAAGAATTAAAAGAATATTTTACCAAATACCCTGTTTTTTTGTAAAGATATACAAACAGAAAAAATTTAACCATTTAGAGGTTGGTTTCTTTTTTGCGAAAAAATAATGAAAATTTAATGAAATGAAAGAATCTTTTACCAAATACCCTGTTTTTTTGTAAATTTGTACAAATATATGAAATTTAACCATTTAGAGAGAAAATTTAATGAAATGAAAGAATATTTTACCAAACAGTCTGGTTTTTTGTAAATTTGTACAATTAGATGAAATTTAACCATTTAGAGAATGATTTTTTTTGCTAAAAAATTAATGAAAATTGAATGAAATGAAAGAATATTTCACCAAATACCTCTTTTTTGTAGATGTATACAAATAGATGAATATCTAACTTCATCCATTTTTTCCATTTGGGATCATGTTTGAAGGTCTTTCAAGATATTTTTTTTAGTAAAAGCTTATGCATTGATTGTCATTACAAGTTGTAGGGTTTTGTATTATTTAATATTTACTGACTCTAGCTACATTAAATGACATTTTCCCTACTTATTACACAATAAATGTATGTATTCACATATTGTTTCATTTTTAATCACTGTATTTATTCAATGTAGATACATCTCCTCTCTCCTCTCTCCTCTTTTCATCTCTCCTCTCTCTCAAGATACTCTCTCCTCTACCAAATACTCCTCTCTCCTCTCTTGCAGTTATTTCCCAAATACTGTAGATTTTAACTATCTAGAGCTCTAATTTGGTGATTTTCCAACATAAATTTATAGCATTTAATATACTTATTATGTAATAAATGTATATTATGCAATGTAAATGTAAATATAACCTGTGGTGCTTTGTATTACTTAGTATTTACTGACTCTAGCTATATTATATAGGAAGATTTTCCCTACTTATTATGTAATCAGGTATATAATCATATAATGTTTCATTTTTGATCGATATATTTATTCAAAGTAGATACATCTCCTCTCTCTCTATGTAGATATAAATATATCCATAAATATGTACATAATTAACCATATATATATACATATATATATATATATATATATATATATATATATATATATATATATATATATATATATATATATATATATATATATATATATATATATATATATATATATATATATATATATATATATATATATATATATATATATATATATATATATATATATATATATATATATATATATATATATATATATATATATATATATATATATATATATATATATATATATATATATATATATATATATATATATATATATATATATATATATATATATATATATATATATATATATATATATATATATATATATATATATATATATATATATATATATATATATATATATATATATATATATATATATATATATATATATATATATATATATATATATATATATATATATATATATATATATATATATATATATATATATATATATATATATATATATATATATATATATATATGAATGTATAGAAAACTAAAAAATCTCTCTCTCCTCTCTCTCTCCCTCTCTCCTCTCTCTCCTTCTCTCCTCTATCTCTTTCTTTCTCTCAAGATACCATATGTATGTATGTATGTATGCATTGATTGTGATTATAAGTTGTAGTGCTTTGTATTACTTAGTATTTACTGACTCTAGCTATATTATATAGGAAGATTTACCCTACTTATTATGTAATCAATGTATATAATCAAATAATGTTTCATTTTTGATCAATATATTTATTCAATGTAGATAAAACTCCTCTCTCCTCTCTACTCTCTCTCTTCTCTTTCTCAAGATGCCATATGAGTTCGAATTATGTAAAAAAATTATCAAAACTTAAATGCCATACATTCAAAATCTAGCTGCCATATGAGTTCAAATTAAGTAAAAAAATAATCAAAACTCAAATGCCACTTGAATGCCACTCAAATGCCACTCAAATGCCCCTCAAATGAAATACAATATAAACTCGGCGAATTTATTCAACGCTGTAACCCATTGCCTCAACTCCAAGGTCAGATCCACAAAAAAACACTTGGTAGGGAGATCTGCTCATATATTACTACTCTAATTGCTGGATAGATGTGCATGGATAAACTATATTATATAGCCTATCTTTATCACCTTTAGGTTTTTGGTTTGATTGAAAGTGTTTATTTCATCACATCAGCATTTTTGCTATTAAATTTCAAGAAAGGTAGTGAGCTGGTTATGGCGATAATAATAGTTCCAAGAGCTGGATTAATTTTTACGACAACTAACTTTGATTAAATATTGAAGCTCACAATTACAAAAAGACATTTGAGCAATCAACATCCCAAATTGGAATAGCTGTTGATTGTAAGGGTCAGCTAAATCCGTAACAATCATGTTGACTGGATTGTTTGCAAATGACAAAAAATTTACCTCAAAAGTTAATCTTCATGCATACTTAAAAAATTTCATCTAAAACACTCAACTCTTACATCAGTTTCTCTGTGCGTTTGTGTTGCAAAGTAATATATGTTATTAAAAACATTCGGTATCTTAAAACGCATTTCTAGACATCTCAGAAGTGACATTTCTCAAATTTTCGCTAGCGCGGAGCCTTTGCGGGGGAGGGGTGCCCGCACCCCCTCCCCTCCCACCCTCATTTTTTAGAGCCCCCCTTCCAAAATCCTGGTGTCGCCCATGTGTATGGGCATCAGCAGTCACCGCTGCAGACAACCAACTATCAAGAACAAATAATTATAAATGATTTTTGCAATCTATGCATAATGGTAAGGCTGGGCGGTATATCGGTAAAACCGTTATCTTCTCGGTATGGCATAATACCGTCCGTGCGATATTGGGTTTCCTGAAAATTCACCGCACCGCACATTATGAACCGGTAACGGTTTGCCCCATAAATAACCGCACCGCCGTAATAATGATGTAAGCTATTGGCATAGAACTATTTAAATTTTTCTATGGTTACAGATCTATTGGTGCATAGACTTAAAACTGTAACCACCAACACAAACATAACGCTGCTAACGGCAGCCATCTTGAATCACGCTCAGTGGCTTACCCTTGGCATAGCGTGCAGTGCTTGATTTGATGCCATGGATGAAATAAATAGGAAGATAACACATGTATTTGACCCAAGCAATATGCTGAAAACTGGAGCAGAGTAAAAATTCATTTGCTGCTAACTCAAACTGACTTTTTTCAATTATGGTAAGCTAGCTAGACACCATTAATTAATAATAATCATTAATAATTATTTATTATTTATTTATTGATTAATAATAATAATAATCAATGAAATATATATATATATAACCTCCCGATGATCGATCGATGATGATTATTTTATGGTTATTGACTTTGTTTAATATTTAATGATGATGAAGTTATTAATTAATTATTATTTATTTAAAGCCAGTGGGTGGTAGTAGTAGTAGATTATTATTATAAACAACAACAACTTGATTATTATTATTGATTGATTGATAAAATTGATAACAATTGATAATAATAATTAGTATCGCACATTTATTTATTAATATTACTGTTGTAATAATTAATGATAATACTCAATCAATGTAATAATTAATAATAATAAACAACATAATCATTGAATGTTGTTTATTATTATTAATTATTACTATTAATTGTTCTTGCTATGATTTAATTTTTTCATTCATTACTACTAACTATTATAAACCCATCTTTTTGTTACAATAATAGTTGATGGCCGCGTCTATTATTATATTATTGTTATTTATAATTGTTATTACAATTATTATTCATTATATTTTCAATTATTATTATTATGAATTGATACGTAACTAATTATTAACAAATGAATGGTGATAACTTACTGCGACTGTAACTATGACAGTATTAGTAAGCACATCATTCATTTATTATTTGCTGCTGTGATAAATAATAACAAATGGTGATTATTGCTATATTATTATTATTTAAAATGAATTGATTATTAGTAGTAATAATTATTATTTTTATTTATTAGTAAAAACAATTTCTTACAATACAAATAATAATGCATTATGATTCTAAGAATCTTCCATCATCTTACTATTTATTATTATTATCATCATTATTTATGATGATCAACTACTAATGGTGGCGGCTATTGTTATTATCAACGTTATTCAATACATTATTATTAGTATTATTACTAATTTATTATATCTTTAGAATTAGTATGTAATTATATATGTAGAAGAAATAATTAACAACTCCGTGTGGTAAATTGATAAAATTATAGACAAAATTGCAATATATGTTACAAAATTATATTATAAATTTTGGATTACTATATAATGGGTTGAATAACCTTCCAAAAAAGTTGCATGTTCTCATCACTTAATTTCGAATGTAAACCTTTATTTTTAATAATAATTTTATAATAACAGTTTTCTAATAATAAGGTGTGGCTTTATGAAGAAGATGACAGGAGTAAAGCATTTTTTATTCAAGTTAATTATTTATGAACATTTGACAGTTGAAATAACCACATTCTGTATTTGATTGTAAAAATAATAATGGAGGCCAACGATGGAATAGACACTCTGTAGTGAATAATATTTAGTTTATATAATCAATGTAAAGTAAAATATTGTTTAGCATGCACATTGTCGATGATTTCACTATTGAAAAGATAAATAACTTTCTTTCTTGGCATGATGCTCATGTGTTAATGGGTATTTAAAACAAAAAATTGTTAAAAAAAATGCGTTAGTTATATTTCTCTGCGATTTATATTTTTTACCATATTGTGGTGTTGTTAGGATCACTTTGAGGATGACGTGTTTGAGACGAAAAACCGGAACTTCGACGCAAGTCTTCGTGGAGACAGTTGCTCATACTGACTATTGCCATACCAAATCTCCTCTAGCCTCTGATGAACATTACTCTCGTAATACAAGTGATCAGTCATCATCTAGACCTTATCGTGATGCAGGTAATGCAGCAAAAAGCATGACATACATTTAATTTTTGGCGCGACATCTATATGTGTAGTTGGTTACATATCATGTTTGCATCCACAGAAGCTGAATTAGAAGACCTCATGGTTAAAGAAGTTTTGGAGCATCCAACTTCTCTAACCAAACTTGAGAATTATCTGCAAGCTGCAACTATGGGAACATTTTCTGGAACAGGCGAAGGATTCTGACATGAAGGACGCTATCGCCTGTCTTAAGAGCTTGAAGAAAATACCATGCTAGTGTTTCAGGTTACGCAGCATGTGTTCAACATCTGCCATGCTGCCGTTGATGCTTCAAGAGTTAGTCAGATTGCGATTGACCGATGTCAGGAAGGCTCAGCTTTTCTCAAGTCTCATGTTCCCTTACTGTCACTTTATGATAACTAAACTTGAAGCCAAATATGTGTGACTGCAGCTGCTGTGTCAAAAGTTTTGTCCAGCCTGTCTGTAGATTAAAATGTGACACTAAGATGCAAAAGCATGGCCATATATTATCTGGTAGAAAAATTTTAATTTTCTTGTAGATTTTTTTAGCAACTTCATATTTAAGAACTATTGCAGTTGCATAATTTTCTGCCGATTTGACGGTGTTACTGAAGGAATTTTTATCATATATTTATTCACAGTGTTTTTACAAACTGGTGTGTAATGGTGACATAGCTATAAAACTGAGGAATCCAACTCTTTATACTACCAGATTGTTTTTGTATATTGTTAATCTATTGTATTTTTTTCAATTATATAATATTTTTGTAAAATAAAATCAGGCTCAGTTCAGTGGTTTGAATGAGTGGCTTAGCTCCCAATCAAGGAATCCCACTCTCTGCCACTAACTGTTGTGCGTAAGTAGTTGTTACTGCTGCATTGATAACATCAACGATCCCCTTACATGATTGACCAGTATTATTTTTGTTTTATTAACCAGTAGCTCGAGTACAAAGACGACATTCATTGAATCATAATTTTATAGCAATATTGGAATTGAAAATGGTGCCTTCAAATGAGATGGCATAACTCTCTCATTAAATGGGTCTGGGTCTAGTCACAAAACAACGGTGCGGTCGGTATTTTGCAATTTTTGTACCGTTACCGAGAGTAACCGAAACAGCACGGTATCCGGTTCGGTTTGGAGTTGTCTGCTATCGGTGTCGGTATGAGAAGATAACTCCATACCGCCCAGCCTTACATAATGGTACAAAACAGTTTGAGTTCAAACCAACATAGAAGTGGTGATTCAACATTCCCACCATCTGCAATAACAAAAAATTACGTTTGTTGATCGATCTTTCTTTGAATCAATCCTAAATAAATAAAACTTCTTTGTCTGGAAGTAGATGGCATAATAAACCTCATTGAAATTGATCAATGAACATTCCTATCATTTGTAACTCTGCCAGTATAATGAAGTGACACACGAAATGACAAAGAACCATATAACTTTCATAGTTCTATACAATGAAGTTGTAGGTGAGAGCAGAATACAAGCGTTTCTATGTTTGCATTCTCCTTGCACACCTGGCTAGTTATGGCAAACAAAAACCTAGTAATAAGACTTTGTGATCATCCCAGCTGGCAGCCAGTTGGTTTTGGAGAGGAAGAGTTCATTCGACTTGGTGTTCATCAGAATAATTGATTGTTCCGTTGTGAACCAATGAAACGATAGGCTCAAGAGAGTTTGTGAGCCAGTAGATTAGTTGATGTTAGCCTCTACCAATTGCTTCCTGTTGTTAAAGAAGAGATACGAGCAGTGGTGTTGTGATGCCCCAACGGTCCCCAACGGCGTTGGGGAAAGAATTTTTACCTGTCAGCTAACCCCAACGGTCGTTGGGGCACGGAAATTATGACAAAAACGCATGATCATCTGAGTTTGCAACACTTTTTATCGGCATTTTTTTGTTGCCAAGGATAGTAGTTAAGGGCGACGATATCTGTATCTCTTTCTAAAGAGGCCTAACCCAAAATTCTTTAAAGTATTGCGGGCTGCAGTCAATATCTTCCACTAAGATCATTGCTAAATAAATTCAAGGTAATTGTGTAATTAATGTCAAGGTTCTTTTAGCAGTCAGATTTATTTATTTGACTTCATTTCATGGGCGGTGAACAATAACACCCAAAACTTGGCAATTTGACTAGGGCAAGCGGGAATTTTATTTCTGAATAGTTTTTCTCTGCGTTACTTACTTACTGAAGAAAGAAACTTATTCACTATGAGTCAAAGCAGTCTCTAGATGTTTTACAAAAGGTAATGAAGTCAGATAGGATGGTATACTGCAATTTTACTATTAATTTTTTTTATCAAACAAAAATAATACTAATAGTAGTATAATAATTAATATTTTATTTATTATTATTATTATTATAATTATAAATAAATAATTATTATTTATTTATAATAAAATTAAAAGAAGATTACTGATATTGACTGAGCCTTATTAATAATTAATAAATAATAATTAATTAGAAATAATGAATAATAACTAATTATTATTATATTAATTAATCATTATTATTATAGTAATTAATTAATGTAATAATAATTATTTATTATTATAATTATTGTTCTTAATTATTATTTATTAATTAATAAGGCTCAGTCAATATCATTTATCTTCTTCAGTCTCATGAAATAGAGTGTGCTACCTGCTGCTCAATATAGGCTAATCCCATCTGGTACTTGACATTTGTTACTTTATTTTCTACTAGTGTTCACTCCACTCTCATGAGAGGTGCTAGCCCACTGTTATTAGTTTGTGTTACAGTGACTTCCTCTCATGAGCAATAGCTGAGTTATAGTATCAACCTCAACAGTGTAGTATAGGAATTAGTGTGTTGCCTAAAAATTAATACTACTAAGTTAGTGCTACTAACAGCTGCTACATGTAGTTCAATCTAGTGCCCTATGGAGTGTGCAGTATGTATAGACATTTATATTGCTATAGGTAGACTTCAATCATTTGCTGTGTAATTGAATATTCGCCTGCACCTAACTAAGTATGATCTGGGTTTTGCTAACATTCCTGTTGGCTGCTGACACTTTATTGAAAGAATGAAATACATGCATCAACACTCCTATATTATAGAAAAAGGGGTGATGAACCTGATGAGTCAGTGTCCACTGTGTCTACTTCAGCAAGGAGACCAGAGACGGAGTCCGTTTCAGAGGTATGAGTTTGGTACGAACAATGAAAATGACTAAACTCTCTCATTCAATCATGCGGTTTTTAAACTGAGTTAAAGGTGTACCTATTTTTTGCACTGAAACTTATTATGTTTCCAACGGAAATTGTCAGGATACTCATGTGCACATAAACATAATAATTTGTGTTGTGATTTTTTGTCACAGGAGGTTGATGTGCAAGAAGCTCAGCAAGACGATGAGAAGCAAGAATTACAATTTGAGTCAACTAATGCGGTACGTTAGATTCTTTTTCCAATACCCTTGAAAATAGTGATATAATTTTGTTAAATGTTTATCTCAGTTTTAAAAGTTGCATGGTCTTAGACTTAAAACTATATTTAGAGTTTCGGCTGACACTTAATAACAGATGTTTGAAGTATGTTTTTTTTAGCTAACGACAATTCCAGAAGTGTTGGAAGAAACAGGAGTAGCCGATTCTCCCCCTCCTCTAGATGCTAAGGTATATCAGTGTACACAATTAGAAGGATGTTTAAATAATATATACAGCATAACCTGCGGTGTAAATATATTATTAATGGCGACAATCAGTTATCATGTTTTAATCCGTAATGGTTTCCTCCTATAGTTCATCTGGGTTGTAAAAGCTTATAGTTTTTGGAAGATGTATTATTTTATGCATCATTTTGTTATGCAGGCTTCAACACGTCCACCTGTTTATAATTTGGACGAATGGGCAGCGAAGCAAAGAGAGTACCCTTGGCTTACCTCTAACAAAGAAGGCAAGCTTCTTTGCTCTACATGTACCAAGGTTGGTTCATTAAAGGTGATGGAGGCTCAGGGTGTTTATGTCCGCTCTCAATGGACTGACAGTGGCATTACATGCAGTGGTGACAATGTCAGCAAACAAAAGATGTCTCTGCGTCGAAAGATCTATGACCATAAAAAGTGTGCATCTCATTTGAATGCTGAAAAAATCCTGCTTAATGCTGATAAAAATAGGCTTTCGGAGATGTTTGTGGAGCAAAACAAAGCTCATATTTCAACTACTGCCAAACTAATGCGCACAGCCTACTCTGTGGCTAGGCACAACCGCCCTTATGTTTCATATGTGGAAAACTGCAACTTACAGGTGGCCAATGGTATTGACCTTGGTACCTGCCAGCATTCTCGGTTTGCTGCTACTGCAATGATAGACTGCATTTCTGAGGAAATGAAGAAAAAGTTGTGCAATGCTATCACAAAAAGTGGTAAAAAGCTAAGTGTAATGCTAGATGAATCAACCACCGTTAGTCGAAAGTCGTGTATGGTAGTGTATGTGAGAACACCATGGCCTGTCGAGGAAAATGGCGAATGTTTTGCATTTCCATAGGGGCTAGTAGAGCTGGCATCGCTAAAATCAGAGCATTTGATAGAATGCCTCATCAAGCTTCTTGATAGTCATGGGTTTACCAACAGCTACCTACAGTCCAATCTTATTGGTGCATGCTCAGATGGAGCATCTGTAATGCTAGGAAAACGTAGTGGAGTACTCACAAGGCTAAAAGAGATGTTTCCCAGAATTTTCTTATGGCATTGCATGTGCCATAGAGTTGAGCTGGCTATCGGAGATGCCGTAAAATCTGTGACTCAATTGAATCATGTTCAGTCATTCCTAGACAAGCTGTATTCTGTTTTCAGCCAAAGTCCAAAGGCTCAAAAAGAGCTTGAGGAGTGCGCAGTGCAGGTGCATTGTGAGCTGCTTAAAATTGGCAGGGTACTTGATGTACGTTGGGTGGCTTCAAGCTACCGAAGCTTACTAGCTGTATGGAAAAGTTATCCAGCGCTACACAAACATTCTGTTGATTCTGAGTCTGCCCAGAGCACTAAACACAAAAGTGCCTACAGCGGCATTCACAGCATACTGTCATCTGAGCAGTTTGTTCACAATCTAGCCGTGCTGCTTGATGCTCTAGAGTGTGTCTCTGAGCTGTCAAAGGCTCTGCAAAATGAGCAATGCAGTCTAGGTGATGCCTATAACAAAGTAGCACGTACCATTCGGACCTTAAAACTACAGAAAAACGATCAAATCGGTGACTTTTATAAGTGCTATGAAAATGCTGATGGTGTCTTTAAAGGGGTTCAGCTGACAGATGGGAGGTCAAAGTTTTTAAACAAATCTGCTTTTCTGCAAGCTCTGATAGACAATCTAACCAACAGATTGTATGAAAATGTTGGATTTAAGGATGTAGATGAGTTCAATGCTTTGCTGCAGGAGGCAGATGTCTTTGACCCAAAAAAGTGGCCATCAGGAATAGAGAGCCCTTGGCCCAAAGGTGAAAAAAACCTTGAGTCATTCTGTAAGAGGTTTGACATTGACTATCTGGCTGCTCGTTCCGATTTTAGGGACTTTATTGACTCTCCTGAGGTTATCCCTTCCAAAATCAGGGAACTCAAAGGTGTTCTCCATACACTGCCCATAACCAGTGCCGATTGTGAGCGTGGATTTTCAACCATGAACACAATCTGTACTGACCTTCGTAATGCCCTGACAGTTCGACACATAGACAATCTTATGTTTGTGTCACTAGTAGGCCCCCCTGTGAAGCTGTTTAACCCAGCTCCCTATGTAAGAATCTGGCTGAAGTCCCACAGGTCGGCCGAGTTTCTAAAACAGAAAAAACTAAATGTCTACGAAGACAGATACCAGAGGATTTGGAAAATTTTTTAGGACTTTATCCTTAATTGCTTTGACTTCCATGTAGATGAGTTCATTCCTTCACACATTGTTACAATTATATAATAACAGCAATTTTTGTTACCTTATTTAGATTTCATTCTTTTGTTTCACTGTTTAGAGATTGCAGTTTTTATGCATGCATTCAATTTTTACAGGCTTTGCTTTAGATGAAGGAACATGTAAGTTAGAGTTTTGCTTGTGTAGTGAAATTAATACCTCATTCTTTCTTGCTAACACATCGGTCACGCTTCATACAATGGTACAGGGTTTCTTTCTTCTAACATATTTTATTACATTCACCTTTATCTAACCAGCACAATTTCATGCAATAAATAACAATATAAAAGTAAAATATGAACCCAATTCTTTTCCTGGAATTTTAATGCAATCTTTGTAGGATAGAGCAATGGATAGAGCCTGATTTTCTCTACAAAGAGGATCAGGTGTTTGATTACACTTGTGTTTGTCTCAGTGAGTGTTGTATCAGCTATTTTCGGTCACATACATGTATGATCTTTGATTACAGACATACAGCAATGCAGGTAAGCTTTACCTACATATATACTGTTGTGGCTACGACACTGCAATACACATTTCTGTTAACAGTGATAATTATTGCCATGGCACAGATTTTTAGTATTTTAAACAACAATTTGAAAAGATTTTCGGAGAAGGTCGATACTTACTTAGTCACCCTTTCTGCGCGCTTCCCGCATCTCCCCAGCGAACTTGCAAGCGCGCGTAAAGTGGCCTGTCGGCCCACAGTATCTATGTGAGGAACAGTTGGGGTAAGAAAAAGTTTATCACAACACCACTGGATACGAGTGTTTTGTGTCCGAAGTGAAGGAAATTTGCAGAGAACTTCACAATACCATGAACAAACTTGTTTGTTGATGAAGCTTCGCAAATAAAACCATTGATTTTGATCTATATGGGTGTTGAAAAGACTGGAAAAGCAATTTTTTGTGCTGCTGTAGAAACAGCATGTTGTCTGAAGAAGAAGAATGCGTTTGATGTATTACCAGGGAACAGTATGAGACAAATCAATACTTATTTTGAGGTAGCTCCTCTCCAGGATTTTCCAACAGATAGCGTCATATGTTTCCAAAGCCCTGAAGTGCTAACAAAATGTGACAGACGATGGAATGGGGATGAGGAGACTCTTTTAGTTCAATACAGATGTGTCGTAGATAAAGAACTACTGGTCGGGGATATGTACATTCCTCTTCAAATAGCTTCTGCTGTGACATCGGAAAGATGTGGAGTTATTCTGTTCAAAGAACTGAAGCGAAACACAGACAATTCAATTTTCTACAACGTCAGTGTACTCGCAGCTCATCAAGCCCTCTTCCAAGCCTCCGTACTAACTGATAGTCTAAACTCTCATGATTTTCTCAACTACTTTGATGATGCTGAAAAAGAAATTGGTCCAGAACAGGAGCTCAAGAAGCTAATCTATAACTCAAGCGAATCATATCACTATAGGTGAGCTTCATTAGTTTTACTATAGATTAAAAAAATTAATTTTGTGAAAATTTTGTGTATTCTTACAACAAAAAGTCCTTAATTTCTTACATAAATTACAACAGTAAAACAATTTATAACGTAAATAATCAACTCATGAAAATTTCTTGTAAAACATTTTTTAAATTATATATATTTCGGATGAAAAAAAGGACTTTTTTGTGTGTAATCAGTGTATTTTTTTACATAGAAGTTAAAAAAATAAAAAAAGTTTATAATTATTTTACATAACTTTTTAATCATACTATACTAATACATAAGTTTTTTATTTTAGTTCATTATGGAATAAAAAGTATGCAGAATGAAGGACTTTTTCTCTACAATAAAGAATAAGCTGAACAATGTAACTTGGTGAGTTATTTCCCTGTTCTATATAATGTAAACTATCTAATGTGGCTAAGAGTAAAATTCAAATTTGATAAAATTATTTATATACTGAATAATTTTTGTATTGTAGTTCATTATAGAATCAAAAAGTACGCAGAATGAAGGACTTGCTCCTTGAGATATATCATATATCATCAGCACATCAAAGAAGATATTGTCCAGGAACAATGCAATGTATCAATTGACATTGCAAGCTATAGTACTTTGTATTACGCAAAATTGACCGTAAAACAGTTTTAAGAATGTCAAAAACCACATAAGGTGTTTTCTATTGCAATTATTTCCCAAATACTGTAAAGTTTAATCATATGGAGGAGTAATTTGGTGATTTTTTATGGTTTTTTCAAAAAAATAATGAAAGCTATATATTTAAATGATTATTTTTAAAAAGCTTAAAAGAAAAGGTATATAATAAAACCCTGCTTTGAAACATAAAAAAATTCAAAAGGAAGGTGTGGGATAAAATCCTCACTCAAAGAATTAATGAAAATTGAATGGAATGAAAGAATATTTCGCTAAATACCCCATTTTTCTTGTAAATATATAGTAAAAACCTCTATAATATCAATAGTAATATATGAGCAGATCTCCCTACCAAATGTTTTATTGTGGATTATACTTCGGGGTTGAGGTATTGTGTTACGGCGTTTAATGAATTCGCCGAGTTTATATTGTATTTCATGTGAGGGGCATTTGAGTGGTATTTGAGTGGCATTTAAGTGGCATTTGAGTTTTGATTATTTTTTTACTTAATTTGAACTTATATGTCATATAGATTTTGAATGCATGGCATTTAAGTTTTGATAATTTTTTTCACATAATTCTAACTCATATGGCATCTAAATTTTGAATGTATGGCATTTAAGTTTTGATAATTTTTTGTAATTCCGACTCATATGATACCTTGAGAGAGAAGAGAGAGGGAAAGAGGAGAGAGGAAAGAGAGAGAGGAGAGAGGAGAAAAGAGAGCATTAGCCCTCTAGATGATTAAAATTTACAGTAAATTTTGTGTAATACAAAGTATTTTAACTTCATTTATTCACTTGAGACTACATATCATCAGCATTTGAGATCGAGTCTACATATAAAAATAGATGGATTTGTATATATCTAGAGAGAGGAGAGAGAGAGGAGAGAGTTTAGAGGAGAGAGGTTAGAGGAGAGAGAGAGGAGACTTGAGCATAAATGTTTCTTTTAGTTATATATATATATATTTACAGTTATCATGTTTACAATACATGTAATCAGCGTTAATTTTTGGTTTTGTTTAACAATTATTATTATTTCTTATAAAAACTACATTAGTTAAGTTTTAAAATCATATGAATGAAATTTGTGTCAACTTAGTATCTACTGCATAATATATTTACAATGTTACTTTGTAATTATTAGTGAAAGAAATTATGAAATGCCAGCGAGTAATTAAGTAATTCAGTAAGTAAATTGATTGGAATCGTAGTAATATTTTTTAAATACAATATTGCTTTGCAACGACTAATAATGAAAGCAATTATGAAATGTTGATGAGTAACTAAGTAATCTAGTAAGGAAAACTGATTGAAATCACGGTAATATTTGTTAAAAGATACTTGCGACATGTTTTAAAAATGAAAAAATCAAGCAATTTTCAAATGTTTTACGAGTAACTAAGCGGTTCAGTAGGAAAAACCAAATGGAATCACGTGATATCCGTTTTTAAAATATTTACGATAAACACAATTGCGACATTGTTGTTATCAACGAAAAAATCAAGCGAGTATCAAATGTTTACGAGTAACTAAGTGATTCAGTTGGAAAAACAGATTGAGATCATGTGACATCTGTTACAAATATTTACGTTAATTGTTATCAACGAGAAAATCAATATTTCTTAAAATATCCGCTATAGCGAGTTACGATAATTTTGTACTTGTCCTAAAAGTTTTCAGTCCGTTTTTAGTAAGGCCAAAATTTATGCGAGACGTTTTAGGTATTATTTCAGTCGACGTAATGTTTCCAGTTCATTTTCAGAAGTTTTTAAAAAGTAATTAATTATAATATAACGTAAGTGTCACTTCACTAATAAACTCACTCCAGAAAAGTCATTTATCACCATCTCTCGGCTAATCCTATATGTTTTGACCTTTTTAATGTTATGCTTTATAAATTCACTCGAGAAAAATCATTGATTACGTCTAAGCCCTATTTATTACCATGCTATTGTGAAGGACCGGCGCCATGTTTACGAACGTTCTATGGTACAATTATATACATACACTTACCTAGTTCTATGCTACGCTATTCCAGACTGTCTACGTGTATTAGTTCTATGCCCGCGCTTTAGGGCAAGTCACTCTATGTACATTTATTATTATTTTCTTTTAACATTTAAACTTATATGTTTGCCATGTGAGGTTATTCATGCATTTACCCTAGAACCACCTCTTATACTTTATTGGCACACTCTAACCAATTGCTGTGCTAGGTGTGGCCACCTTTTGTTTACCACTTTTGGATTATGTAACAGCATACATAAATATGAATGTTTGTGATCAATAAAGTCAGAGTCAGCTTGCACACTCTCAGAAGTTTCTTTGTTCTCTAACAATAACTTCACTGCGCTAAGTACATGCACGTACAACGAATGCTCTATTACTCGAGTAGTAATTAATAAGCAGATCAGCCTGGACCTCTGCTGGCCGAACATAGCTTTGACTAGTTCGCCTTCAAAGTTCGGCCTCTGCCTCGCACTGAAACAGATCAGCCGAACCTCTGCTGGCCGAACCTAGCTTTGACTAGTTCGCCCTTCAAAGTTCGGCCTCTGCCTTGCACTAGAATAGCTAACGCAAACGACAGCTAGACAGTACACTAGGATGGTAATGCACCACTCCTAAGGATACTAGTCGACCTGTGGGCGGGTTGTATTGCTGAAGCGATAGACACAGTTTGCCATCCCAGTTCGGGAGGTTGTGCAGGTAGGCCGACCTACCAACTCACACCCCCACAGTGAAATCCTGCACATTGGTGGCAGCAGTGGGATTGACAGACACCCGCAAGCAGTATCTCCCTAAAGAAGGATGGTGACACGAAGACAAGCACTGAGCATGGACAGGGATCCGTCCAGCCTGCAGATGATCTTGGACCGCATGACAGTAGCCACAACGCGAGATAAGTTTAAGGTACCACAGTACGATGGTAGAGGGGATGTGGACTACTTTCTGCAACGGTTCCAAGAGGTGGCCGACGCTAACCATTGGCAGGCGGAAGACACGGTGATCCACCTACGCCAAGCCTTGGTAGGCAAAGTTGAACGATGTGGTCGAGGCGAGACCGTAGAAGAAGTGACGCGGACACTCCAGGCAACCTTTGGTATGACCCGTTTGGAGGCTCAAGCAAAACTGCTAAGCTACCGACGGAACCCCAGAGACAGTCTCAGAGACCACGCACTCACGGTCGAACACCTCATCAAGGCTCCTCACAGCACCTTGCCACGACAGAACAGAGAGGAGCTGGTACGACAGACCTTCCACAGTACGCTCGGGCATACGTACTTGCAACGTCACCTGTTAGCAGTACGGCCACAGAACCTGGAGGAGGCGATATTGGCAGGGAATGAATTCCTGCAAGTACCACACCAACCCTTAGGCGGACCCCACATCAGGACAGTGGAGGCCGACCCCCTGGAAGAAGAGATGACCCAACAGAAGGAGATGGCTCGACACCAAGAGGTACAGAACCCCTTGGCACAGCTACTTCGAACCGTGGAAGGGCTGAGCAAGGAGATTGCCAGCCTAAAAGCGGAGGCGAAGACGGAGCCACCGAAGAGATGTTGGGGATGCCAGCAGATAGGTCATACCCGGAAGGCATGTAGAACCGTCCCTTGGCCTAGCCGCCAGGGAAACGACTACTGCCCGCAGCAGTAGGGAGACCGACTGGCTGCACATGGGCAATGACACACCAGAAGGAAAGGGCACAGGCGCCCTCCAGTGGACCAGCTACCATGCGGCGAGCGACTCCTCCTCTGGACCTCCTAACTAGTCCCCCTATTGCCCTACACAGCCGTTTCGCCAGCCTGTCGGTACCCGACAGCTCAGCGGCAGTAGAAATGGACGGCGACGGGACTCTTGAGCAGCAGGAACCACCCAGGCCCAGAAGGAAGGACAGGCAAACCCAGACACCCCCACTGGAGAAGGAAGGGTTCGTCCCAAAACCTGTGACCCTCCAGCTCAACCAGATAGAACGACCTTATCGTTCAAGCTACTACCTACCTGGAAGGGTAGAAGGAGAGGCGGTAACACACCTCATCGACACCGGCTGCAACACTAACCTGTTGGCCAAGCGGGTCTTTGACCGGTTACCGAGCCACGTACAACGCAACCTGCAGCACTACGATTCCCATGGGATCATGGCCGACGGCACTAGACTCCCATTCTACGGCTTGCTCGCACTGATGGGAAGGATACGTCATGTAAAGTTTGAGGAGACCTTTGTAGTAAGCCAGGTCAACGAGGACGTTATCCTAGGGATGCCCTTCCTGACAAGCCAAGGATGCCAGATGGGATTTGACCGTCCAGTGCTGATGATACAAGGAAAGGAGCTGGCGTGTACCGACCGCCACGGGAGAAATCTCGTGTCCAAGGTGCAAGTCCGACAGGACACCCAGCTGCCCCCGCAGACGGAAGTGACTATCCCGTGCCACCTGAGCTCGAGGGATACGTTTCCCCAAGGAGTAATCGAGAGTATACAGGGTGGAATACCTATCGCCACCAGTATCATCAGACCAGACGCCTAAAGGCGAGTGCTGGTCAGATGTCTCAACCCGACGCAAGACACCCTAAGACTACCCGCAAGAGAGGTTATCGGTACCTTTACGCGAGTGGAAGAGAGTGGCGTCCAGGGGTTGACCGAAGAGAAAGGACCACAGAGGAACGAGACGGGAGGAAGAGAGATACCCCCCCATCTACACGACCTCTTCCAGCAAGCTAAGAAAGGGTGCCAGAACCCATGGCAGGAGCAGCAGGTGAAGGAGCTGTTGATTTAATACCAGACGGTATTTAGTAGCCACAGTGGAGATTTGGGCAGGACGACCCTGGCAGAACACTCGATATCACAGTAGAGGGGGCTCGACCCATCCGGTGCCCACCACACCGCCTGGGGCCAGAGAAAGAGGCGGAAGCAGAACGCCAAATTAAGGACCTCTTGGAGAAGGACCTGATCGAACCGGTCGATGGAGCATGGAGCTCCCCCGTAGTGCTGGTGAGGAAGAAGGATGACACGTGGAGGTTCTGCGTGGATTACCGGAGGCTGAATGATATGACTAAGCGGGACGCCTACCCCATCCCCAGAATCGACGAGTCAATGGACGCCTTGGCCGGTAGTAAATACTTTACTACGCTGGACCTCACTAGTGGATACTGGCAGGTACCCTTGGACCAGGACGCCAGCGATAAGTCGGCCTTCACCACCAGAAGCGGCCTGTGGAAATGGCAGGTGTTGCCCTTCGGGCTGACGTCAGCTCCCGCCACCTTCCAGAGGCTCATGGAAAAGGTCCTCAAAGGTCTCCACTGGAAAACACTGCTCCTGTACCTGGATGATGTGATCATCATCGCGCCCGACTTCCAGACGCACTTACAGAGGCTAGGCAAAGTGCTAGGACGACTCCACCAGGTAAAACTGAAGGTAAAGCCCTCCAAATGCAAGCTGCTGCAAGAAGAGGTCAAGTACCTCGGACATGTAGTAAGTGCAAAAGGGGTGGCCACCGACCCGGGGAAGGTGGAGGCCGTCAGGGGATGGGAAGCACCGACGGACGTAAAGGGGCTGCAGGCGTTCTTAGGAACAGCCCGGTATTATCGTCAATACCTCCCCGACTACGCCGCTATTGCTAAACCTCTCACAGTAATGACAGGCAAGGAGACACCATGGAAGTGGGGACAAGCAGAGCAGACAGCCTTGGACCAGCTCAAAGCCAGGCTCACTCAGGCTCCAGTACTAGGGTACCCCGACCTTCACCTGCCGTATACCCTGGACACTGACGCCAGTGCGGTAGGAGTCGGTGCTGTACTCTCTCAAGTACAGGAAGGGAAGGAACGCGTCATTGCGTACTTCAGCAAGACGCTGGCACCAGCCGAGAGGAACTATTGCGTCACTCGGAAGGAGTTGGTCGCTGTCATCAAGGCAGTGAAAAATTTCCGTCCCTACCTCTACGGGCGGGAATTCAAGCTCCGGACGGACCACGCTTCCCTCCGCTGGTTGTGCAGAAGAATTAGATTTTCCCACGTATTACCATCCTGAAGCTGAAATTTTTCGATATGGCGAAGAACTAATCTGGAATGTAGCTATAGAGTTAGATGTGGTAAGGTCAATGGGAGGATTGGCTTTGGTGTATGCAACACTTTCTGAAAGAGTGAATGGTTCTAATGAAAATTTGTATTGGTGAAAGAACAAATGCTAACAACAGGTACTACTTTTCCAAGTGAATCTTTTTGCAGATCATGCATATGTGTACAATTATTACACATTTTAGGTCTATCGAAAGTTTTTTCCAAAAGTACTCTTTCAAAGGACACACAAACTAAATTTTTCGCATGTGCATGATAAATTTATTAAGTTTTTGTAGGCGATAGTTGATTCAGTTTCAAACTTACCCAATTTACAAAAAAAAATCATTGAAAATAATTTGAATCAATTTTCAAACCTTGAACAATCCAACTGTCTATTTCCCATGAGACGATCAGACTAGTTTTCTCCATGTAAACTGATTCTAAACCAAAAATCCTACATTATAACCACTACCAATGGACTTGCAGTGTCTGTCCTCTGAAATCTAATCACCCATCAGCTTTTGTAAGAGTTCAACTGGAGTTGAAGGAATCCACACTACTCCTTTCTCATCCCCACAATCCCAGAAAAGGTTTCTAAAACACATACAACAGCCGGTGTAGTGTAGATATGTTGATTAAAATGTTTAAGTAAAGATAAAAAACTCAGTTCAAGCTGCCCAGCAGCACTCTATGTTTGTTTTTATAATTGAATTATGAGTAATCTAAATATGGCAATGGAAGTATTTTTGTTGCGTTTTTTTTGGCGCAGGCCACTAGTAAAAAGAGCATTTGCTACTATTGCACCAATCAGAGATGTGCTGGAACTGCACGCCCAGTCCTGTAAAAGGTGATTTTCCGGTAGGATAACTTGCTGTCCTGGTGACGCAGCCTGCAGGTTTGCTCTTAACCCCTACTGGCTGGTAGCATCCCTGGCTGACCCGGCATGCTGATACTGGGCCTGCACAATATCACTGCCTTAGTGGAGTATCTTCAAATCCATCTAAGATGTTACAACAATGTTGGAGCTGGAAGTACTTTTATTTGGATCACCAGAGTTACCAACCAGAGGATAGGTACAGCCATAGAACCGTGGCGAGACATGACTCCGCCTTTTAGCAGCTTGGCACAGGTTCTATTTAACCATATTACGTTGCATTGCTTGTCAACTAGTTATATTATATTTTTAATTGTTCTGTTTTACGTCACGCTAAGGTAATTCTATTTGTATTATGCTAATGACTTCCTGTTGGCATGCCAAGTAAAGGTTGATTTTGTTCACAATCATTGCATTCATTCATGTACCGCCAACTACCCAAGATGACTGCCACTCTAAAAATGATATCGATGACTAAAACCAGTTTTCAGTCTGACTCTCTGTCTAGTTTTTCTGAGCCATAGGCTTGGTGTTTGCCAATTGATCTAGCAGTAAAATTTCACTAGTTTTCACTTTCATACTGGCAGTGTCAATTCTGGAAAGAGAATAAAACGTTAGATTTGTAGAGTTTCATAAGAAAAAGACCAAAATCCGTTACATCATGACACATAATATATACAGCAAACAATCATAGACATGAGACATAGTTGAATAAAAATTAAAGAAATTGTAATGCAATGCAAAGGAGCGAAATCGAATCCTATATCCAGAATTAGATTCCACATCTTAGCATTATATTGCATTGCTTAGTTTAACTGAGGTTTTTTCGTTTTTAACCTTTGTAGCTCCTCTTTTTGAATCTGTGACACTATATGGCTGTGCCAGGTTCAAAATATTTTGCCTAGTCATTTATATGAGTCGATGGAGTGAAAAATGGAACAGTACATGCATATCAAAAATATCTCCATGGTTGTGAGCACTAGAAAAAGGGGTAAGCGGCAGAATCCGAGCCCATGAGGGGTTGTTTCCAGCTTGCTCAAAAGTATGTCTGGTGCGCATCTTTCTAAGGAGCATGTTATTGCACACCCTAATGCTAGCTTCTATGCAAACTAGGAGGCAGGACCAGAATGGGGGAAGTGAAAATACCACTTGTTTATTCACTGAACCTATTTTTTTCACATTCCTGTGTGAAACTTGTTAGCTTTTAAACAACTGCGATCCTGTTATGAGGTTCTGTTGACATTTGGTTATGTAGAGGGTTGCTAAGGGCATGCTTGACCTTAAGTTAGAGCAATTTGTAATTCTGCTCACCATAAGGAAGGGAGGAGAAATGCTCAACACTGTTTGCGGAATCCGTAGTTTTTGTAACTTCATCTTGTTAGTTGTGTGAACTAGTTTGTGGGCAGAAGTAGTGGCAAAATGGGTCAAGGGGGAACCCTTCTACACAGTTCCTTGTATTCATTTTGAATAGGCATTTGGCTCTAAGCTAATAATGTCAAATTACTTTGTCTCCAACTTTTTGATTGCTATTTGACTGGAATAAGAACTACAACTACGAATAGCTAAAAGTGTATACTACTAGTTAGGACTATCTGTACTTAAGAATGTTAGATTGATAATGCAATTATAGCGGCCTGCTTTCCTCATTTATATTTCCCAGAAGAACCAACACTTCACCATTTCCTGGGGAGGTTGAAGTTTCTCTGAATATTCCATATCTGTTTTAAAGTTGCTAACAGACCATATTAACTTTCAACAAATCATTTTAAATACTATACCTCAGCATTTCTTTTTATTCCCAGAAAATGACTTTGATGTCTCAAGAGTTGCCCAGCATGTACTAGCATACTCACCGAGAGATAAAACTTTTGCCCAATGGAACGTCAAAATATCCACCGGTTACGAGTACAAAATTGAAGTAGTAGCTGTTTCTATAGACGATCAGGTCTCTGAGCCTTTTGGAGCTACTGTGGCAATTCGTAAGTCAGACTCATTATCTATAGTAGAATCAAAGGTTAGTGTATTTCATGTTTAGAATTTTTTCTTACATGGTTCTGATTGTTGACCTCTGTTTTAGCATTAGCTCCACCATACAATGTCTCAGCGGTATTATCTCCCCAGTGGATCAAGTTCACTTACTCCTCAATTGGTGCGAATGACGGGATTTTGGTTAATACTTCTGAAAACTGTGACACGCAGAAGAGCTGGAAATTTCCTTCACAGAATCAAAAATATCTCCATACTTCTGATACAATTTCTCCAGTGTGTAACTTGCAGGTCAGAACAACATCAAAAGCAGCACAAAGTTTTACCTTCTTGGAAGTGTTACCAGAGGAAAGTGAGTGTGCTTTGATGATGTCATGGAATTATTTGAGATTTCAACAAAATTGTTTTTTGGCTTGTTTATTCTAAAGACCAGCAAGTGTTTGAACATGAGCTAATAGTAGGAGCTTTAACCACTAGGAGTCCAAAAAAGTGCAGCTAAATGCTGGCGATTTTTTACTAATCGGCTAAAAGTCATTGTATAATTGTTTTCGATGGTCATCCATTGCATTTTCATTGGCAGGGTTGTTAGCGATTCTAGGAAATGCTGACACACCAACTTTTTTGTCAATTACATTCATTTCTGAGAAATTTTATTGTGCTATTGCTGCCCAGGAGGGGCAGTCAGATGAATGCACTAAAAAATCCATGTTTTCATGCTTGTTAGACATTTTTGGTTCGGATAACTCAACGTAGCAAGCTTGTAGAATGGACAAATATTTTTTGTGCCGGCGAATAACGAATAGTATTTCTTCACCACAAAGCTTCGCAAAAAAAATAGCACTAGTGCGGTTGCAAAAAAACAACAATTCTTTAAAAGTTATTTGATTTATGTTCTGTATTGATGCCATGCTATTAAAATAGAGCCATTTGATGATAACAACAACAATGAATCAACATCATGTAAGCGATGATTGTTGATTCATGGTTATTGGCGGAAGTTTCAGTTAATATTAAAAATAATAAACTTAATTTGTTATGTCAAGTGTCTATGTGCCGCGGCCTCAATATATATATACGGTGCCAAAAGGGCCTGTTGGGGCTTCCCGAGTATTTTTCTGAAGACTGACGATTGCAGTTTCTTAAGTGTGCGTGACGTGACGATTCACTCTTAGATGAATCTTATTGTTGAGATTGAAGAAATGAAGATTCAAGTTTACTGTTGACGATGACGATTTAGTTTTTATTGAGTTGTGGGTCTATTGGTGGCCATAACTAAGGTTCAGTGAGTTGGAAGCAGGTGTTAGATTCATCTGCTTGCAAATTACTTTCTCTACAAATGATATTGTGGTGGATTTTACTAACTACATACAGTGACCACTACTGCGCCGAGGTCCCTCTGTTGGTGTCTACCACAGGCATGCCTCCAATGAATGCGATAGATGAAGACCGCAACCTATTGTATTGATTGTATTGCTCTAACAAATGATTATTACTAATAATAAATCATACCGACACTGGGTGTTACTCCAGCAACCCCGAATATTACTACCCCGACCCTGAGTGGCTATCCCGGGTTGGCAGCAAGATGGCCGCCAAGTTGAGAGTGACGAAACATAGTTTAAGAGCCTTCAGAAGTCACCTGCTGAAGATATCTACCCTTGGAGATAGAGAAATGTGAGCCAAAGGCCAAGTAACTTACAAAGACAATACCCACCAATCACTGGCCAAGTTAGCTATGGACTCCGGCCCTTACCTATGGGCGCCAGTGTGCTTTAACTCATTTAACCTTATATCATTGGACAATACCGCTTGCTATATTTATATATTGCTACTATATAATGTATAACTTCCTACCATGCTTTCTGTGCATGGCTGGAACTTTTCCATAACTCTGAATATAAAAGGCATAGATTTTACCCTACTTATTGCACTTACTGTTATGTAGTTTAAAGAATATAAACTGGGCGTAGTTAGTGGCGCTGCGCTATCAAACACCCACACCACAGTTTATAGAAATGGGGTAGTCATTGCCTGAGTTGACTTCTCACGAGTATATCAAAACATGAGGAGACAATCATCGAAGTAGAGTAAGTACCGAGAACCCAGCCCGCATGTTGCGGGTATCATATCTGCAATGATTATATATACCATATATAATCATTGATATCTGACCTCTGTATTTGCGTGAGTTAGTAGATCAACAACAATTCAACATTCCATTAATTTATACTAATACCCCATGTACGGTAACTGCATAAAACCGAACGCCGAACAACCGAACAGCCGAACGACCGAAGGAAACGTTATTCTAATTAGCAGTCTACATGCAACATTACTGGGGCAGACAACTCTGAAATGTGTTCGATCGAAAATATAATATCAGTGGTCACGCAGCAGAGATCAATGCCATCAATGTATTATGTTGAAAATACCCATAAAATGCTCACATCTGAACCTGCTACAACAGCAGCATTAAGCATGATGCTTGCAAAGGCTTAATTCTATTGCAGTTATTGAATCATTATCATTTATTTGGTGCTGGTTGATAGAAAATTCTTTAGAGTTGTCTCCCATGATTCTAGAAATTTGCAAATATTTAACACTACAGCTTAATTTTTTCATGTATATTCATTAAGGGAAATAAGATTTACCTATTGGCAGCACCATGAAAGTTTTTATGATGTGACTTGTTGATGAGTATGGTTTTTGTGACCATATCACAAATTAAACACCGGTTATTATACTACTTTTTTGTTTATAAATTGTGTGACAGCAGTTTGGTCTACTACATCAGGGGGCCTACTATTTTTATCACTAGAAATTAATGTCTGGGAAACTGATAACTTTCCAGTTATGTTATCATAATTATAACGCATTCAAGATCTTAATACTGTTAATAACTGTTCCATTAGTTTTAAACATAAATGCATCTATTGATAGAGTGGCAAGTATTAAAATTACATTTTTGTTTTTTAAATTTGAATTGCTCAAAGGTGATTGGGTAATTTCAGAGCTGTTGGACTGAAAGGGCAGCGTAAAACCACCCATGAGCCTTTTTTCATAATTTAGCCTTGGACCTAAGTGAAGAAATCATGATTTCTTCCTTTGGACTGATAATTAATGTACTGATCAATCAAGAGACTACTTGTCACTTTTGCCAGGGAGGGTATTTTTATTAACGTTACTTATACTGATAACAATCTCGCAATTTTTATGTAGGTGCGCCGCCCACGCTTACAATTAGCTGTCACACGTATTATAAACAAAAGTATAGCACAATAACCGGTGCTTAACTTGTGATATGGTCACAAAAACCATACTCATGAACAAAGTCAGACCATAAAAACTTTCATGGCTTTTTCACTGAGAGCATCATACTGTGGCGGACGGCGCCGACAATAACACTCACCCACTAACATTATTACTCGTTCTATGTCTGTTCGTTCTATGCTCACACTCTAGGACTATTCGATCTATGTTTATTCTATTAATCGTCGCAGCAATTTTAGCTTACACACAATTATATATGTAGCACATGTGAGTACATCCAGCCGTAGCTGCGAAGCCAGCCTATTTTTCTGTATACCTATTCCTATTTGTCTAAGCCTTTCTTAACAGGCGTGTCTTATAATATTCTTTTGTCATGTCTTGTTTACCTAATTATTATTATATAACCTTTTGTATAAATAGCCGTGTTAAGGCAGCAATAAATCAGAGTCAGCTTGCCCCACTCTCAGAAGTTTCTTTGTTCTATAACAATAATAACTTCACAGCGCTAGTACATGCACAGTACACCGAATGCTCTATTACTCGAGTAGTAATATACAAGCAGATCAGCCTGGACCTCTGCTGGCCGAACCTAGCTCTGACTAGTTCGCCTTCAAAGTTCGGTCACTGAACTGCACTCTGCAGAATAGTGCGAACCTCTGCTGGCCGAACCTAGCTCTGACTAGTTCGCCTTCAAAGTTCGACCTCTGCCTTGCACATTGAAACAAGCTAACGCAGCCGGCAGCTAGACTAGTAAAATAGGAATGGTTACACACCATTCCCAAGGATACTAGTCGACCTGTGGAAGGGTTGTATTGCTCAGCGATAGACACAGTTGCCAACTCAGTTCGGGAAGTGTGCAGGTAGGCCGAGCTACCAACTCACACAGTGAAATCCTGCACATTGGTGGCAGCAGTGGGATTGGAGACACCCACAAGCAGAACCCGACTGAGCGATGGCACAGAGAAGGAGAGCGCTCAGCATCGACCGAGATGAGCCATCCGGCATGCAGATGATGAACACCCTCACTCACATTCTGGACAGGATGACCATGACCTCGACCCAAAGCAAGTTCAAGGTGCCGCAGTTCGACGGCACAGGAGAAGTGGACTACTTCTTGCAGCGGTTCGGAGAAGTGGCCAACGCCAACCAGTGGCAACCAGACGACCGAGTGATACACTTAAGGCAAGCCTTGACAGGCAAGGCCGAACAGTGTGGAAGAGGAGAGACAGTGGAGGAGGTGACCATGAAGCTGAGAGCTACCTTTGGACTCACACGTTCCGAAGCACAGGCGAAACTACTGAGCTACCGACGAACGACCAGAGACAGCTTGAGAGATCATGCAAACACCGTGGAACGCCTCATCAAGGCTGCCCACCACAACCTCCCCAGACAGAACCAAGAGGAGCTGGTGCTCCAGACGTTCCACAGCACGCTGGGACACACTTACCTACAGCGACATCTGTTAGCCGTTCGCCCCCAGAGCTTGGAGGAAGCGATACAAGCAGGCAACGAGTTTCTGCAGGTTCCACACCAGCCGCTAGGAGGACCGCACGTTCGGACAGTGGAGACCGACCTCTACGACTTGGCACCGACCCCATCAGGAGAGACTGCTCGCTCACAAGAGGTGCAAGACCCTCTTACGCAGCTCCTCCGCACGGTGGAAGGACTAAGCAAGGAGGTAGCGGACCTCAGAACAAGGAAGAAGGAAGAGATTCCCAAGAGATGCTGGGGTTGCCAGCAGGTCGGACACCATCGGAAGGCATGCAAGACTGCTCCATGGCCCAGCCACCAGGGAAACGACTACCGCCCGCGGCAGTAGGGAGGCCTACTGGCTGCGTACGGGCACCTCAAGAGAAGGCGCAGGCACCTCCCAGGAAGCGGGATCAAGCACGACGGGTGACTCCTACTTTGGACCTCCTGACCAGTCCTCCAATCGCTTTACACAACCGATTCTCCAGTCTGTCGACACTCGACAGCCCTGGCACGCTGGAATCGGAGAGCGAGGAGACTTTCAAGCAGCAGGAATCAACCAGGCCCAAGAAGAAGGACAAGCAGACCCAGACGCCACCATCCAAGGAGGAACGGTTCACGCCCAAGCCTGTAAACCTTCAGTCAAACCAAGTGGAGCGACCTTACAGCTCCAGTTACTACCTGCCAGGACGAATAGAGGGAGAAGCAGTCACGCACCTCATCGACACGGGATGCAACACTAACCTGTTGGCAAAACGCGTCTTTGACCGACTACCCTCTCACCTACAGCAGGCTCTACAGCCGTATGACTCGCACGGTCTCATGGCAGACGGAACGAGGCTACCCTTTTACGGATTGCTAACCCTGAAAGGACGAATACGGCATGTCAAGTTCACCGAGACCTTCGTAGTGAGTCAAATCAACGAAGACGTCATTCTCGGGATGCCATTTCTGACGAGCCAGGAATGCCAGCTAGGGTTCGACCGACCTGTACTGATGATACAGGGGAGAGAGCTGGCCTGCACAGATCGGCATGGAAGGAGCCTTGTCTCCAAAGTACAAGTTCGGCAAGACACCAGTCTGCCCCCACAGACGGAGGTCACCATACCCTGCCACCTGAGTGCCAGGGAAACCTGTCCTCAGGGAGTGATAGAGAGCCTGCAGGGTGGGTTGCCGATCGCCACAAGCATCAACAGGCCAGACGCAAGAGGAAGAGTGTTGGTACGATGCCTAAATCCAACACAGGACACACTGAGGCTGTCGGCAGGAGAAGTGATTGGCACCTTCACCGGAGTAGATGAGGGTGGGATCCAGACGCTGAACGAGCCCAGGAAGACAGACGAGCGAGCAGTGGCAGGAGGAAGAGTACCCCCCCACCTACAAGAACTCTTTGACAAGGCCAAGAGAGGGTGTCAGACACCCCAGCAGGAAAGACAGCTCAAAGGGTTACTGCTCCAGTACCAGACGGTGTTCAGCAGCCACAACGGAGACCTGGGCCGAACCACACTGGCCGAACACTCCATTCCCACCATAGAAGGAGCTCGACCAATCAGGTGCCCCCCCCATCGGCTGGGACCCGAGAAAGAAGCAGAGGCGGAGAGGCAAATCAAGGACCTTCTGGAGAAAGACTTGATAGAGCCAGCTGATGGAGCGTGGAGTTCTCCCGTTGTTTTGGTCAGGAAGAAGGATGACTCGTGGCGGTTCTGTGTCGATTACAGGCGACTGAACGACATTACTAAGCAAGACGCTTACCCTATCCCCCGCATAGACGAGTCTCTGGACGCCTTGGCCGGCAGCAAGTACTTCACCACGCTGGATCTGACCAGCGGGTACTGGCAAGTGCCTCTGGACGCCGACGCTCGGGACAAGTCGGCCTTCACTACACGCAGTGGACTGTGGAAGTGGAAGGTGCTCCCCTTTGGATTGACGTCGGCTCCCGCCACCTTCCAAAGGCTGATGGAGAAAGTGTTGAAGGGACTACACTGGAAGACGCTGCTGCTGTACCTCGATGATGTCATCATCATCGCCCCGGACTTCGAGACACACCTGCAAAGGCTCGGAGAAGTATTGGGACGCCTACAGCAAGCCAACCTGAAAGTGAAACCCTCCAAGTGTGAGTTGCTTCAGAAGGAAGTGAAGTATCTGGGCCACGTAGTGAGCGCCCAAGGAGTAGCCACCGACCCCAGCAAGGTCGAAGCAGTAAGAAAGTGGGAAGCACCTAGAGAGGTGAAGGAGCTGCAGGCATTCCTCGGGACGGCTGGATACTACCGACAGTATCTACCAGACTATGCAACCATAGCCAAGCCACTGACGGTACTCACCGGAAAGGAGATGCCATGGAAATGGGGAGGAGAAGAACAGGCAGCGTTCGACCAGCTCAAGGCACGACTAACGCAGGCTCCTGTGCTAGGATACCCCGACCCCAGTCTACCCTACACTCTCGATACGGACGCCAGTGCAGTAGGAGTCGGCGCAGTGTTATCACAAGTCCAGGAAGGAAAGGAGAGGGTGATAGCTTATTTCAGTAAGACCTTAGCGCCTGCTGAAAGGAATTACTGCGTCACTCGGAAAGAACTGCTGGCAGTGATCAGAGCGGTCAAGCACTTCCGCCCCTACCTCTACGGACGGGAGTTCAAACTCAGGACCGACCACGCCTCCCTACGCTGGCTATGTCGACGGAAGGAGCCGTCAAATCAGATCGCCCGTTGGCTGGAAACGCTAGCTGAGTTCCGCTACAAACTGGAGCACAGAGCAGGAGTACGCCACGGGAACGCTGATGGGCTCAGTCGCCAAGGTGTGTGCACGGACTGTCGGCAATGCAGTTCCATTGAGCGGAGAGACGGAGGACCCTCACACGCAGAGCTCGCCCAGGAGGTCCAGTCAGCCCCGCTGAAGAGCGAGAGAGTCAACATTGCGGTAACCAACCCAATGCAGACCACCAGGGACCTGGCCAAAGAGCAGCAGGAAGGAGGAGGACCGGTCGCTCGGATCTACGCCGAAGTGAAGCGGCCAGGGAGCATATCCGAGAGAGAACTGGCAGAAGGAGAGCTGGAGCTGAGGACCCTGTATGAGAGGAGGGAGGCCATGAGCATTCGACCGGACGGCATACTCACCATCAAGCTCGCTCACCCCACCAAGCCGAAGCAGTGCGTGATCTGCCCCCCCAGCAGAAGAACCCAGGTTGTCTGGGACACACACAAGATGGCTCACACAGGGATACACCGAACCAGACAACGAATCCTTTTAGATTGGTACTGGCCGGGTATCTCTCCGTTGGTGAGGCGACTCATCAAAGATTGTGAGGTGTGTCAGGTGGCAAAGAATGGCAGAAGGACAGAGAACCCCGGCAGGCAGCGCATGTACGCAGGACGCCCCTTTCAGAAATTGGCAGTCGACCTGGTCGGCCCCTTGCCACTGACAAAGAGGAAGAACCGTTGGGCCCTGGTCTTAACTGACCACTTCACCCGCTGGCAAGATGCCATTGCACTGCCAGACGCGACAGCCCCCACGGTTGCCACAGCACTCGACGAGCGAGTATTCGCGTACTGGGGACTACCCGAACAACTACATTCGGACCAAGGAGCACAGTTCGAGTCGGTGCTCTTGGAGGAACTATGCAGCCTCTGGGGAGTGAAGAAGACCCGTACCACACCGTACCACCCGCAAGGAAATGGAGTCGTGGAAAGGCAAAACCGCACTCTGGGAGACGCCCTCCGCACACTAATCCTGACGAAGGGGCAAGACGAGTGGGACAGCCTACTCCCCCAGATTATGCGGGTATGCAGAGGTACCCCCCACTCAGCCACCGGAGAGACGGCCAACATGATGATGATGGGACGGGAAGTACGCCTTCCCGACCAGCTGACAGGAACACCCCCCTCTCTGGACCCCCAGAACATTACCGAGTATACGGCAGAAATCCAAGAGAATCTGCAGAAGGCTCATAACTATCTGCGGGAACGTCAACAGGAAATAAGGAGTCAGGAGAGCGAGGAACCCCCCGTGTTCCAGAAAGGAGAATTAGTGGTGCTGGAGAACAAGCGCAGAGTCAAGGGAAGCAACCCCAAGCTCCAGCCACGATTCGTCGGACCATACCAAGTCGCCGAAGTATTCCCAAATCATACATACAAACTAGAGAGGAATGGGCAATGGTCCATCCAGAACGGCCAACGACTACGGTCCTATCGCACCTGCGAAGAGCCGGTAGGACGGGCACCCACGTGTCGGGAACCAGCTCTGATGCCGAATATGAAGGGAGCCAGGAGGGGCCGACCACCCAAGAAGAGACACGCCCCCGCAGGACCAGACGAAGCGGTCGCCCCGTTGCCATTGCCACTACACTGGATAGAGCGGCCACCCACCCATGAAGAGCGTGCGCCAACACCTCTACCCGCGTATGAAGAACGTACGCCGACACCACCACCCCCCAATGAAGCAGAACCCCCAGCAATAGTCACCGAGGAGAGGAGGGTGCCAGAGGGCACCGGCACTATAGAAGAAGAAACGTTGCCACTAGAGGAGCAGCAGCCAGTGGAGGAAAGGAGAAACGAGACCCCTCCCCCCGAGGTCACCAGAAGGCCAACAGTGACTCCTGACCTAGATGACAACGAGTGGCCACCACTCAACCCCACAGGGACGACAGCCTCTCCATTAAACCGGCCTACAAGGGAAAGAAATCGACCAAAAAGGTTCGATGACTATCAGTGTTACCGAACAGAAGATCATCCTAGCCAAAAAACACCAACTGGCCAAGCCCAGGGAGGAGAGAGAGAAGAGACACCAAGAGACACCAGCCCAACCATCAGGACTGCAGAAAATTGCAAAGAGAACGGTTGGGTGCTGGTAAAAAGAAAAAGAAAACGGAGAAGCGACGATCAGAAACAACAAAAGAGTGTAGATGAAAAAATCAACGAAACACATGGGGAGATAAAACCCACTGACGATTTAACCATCAACCCCGCCGTACTACGTCACGAAGAAGTGATGCAGGAGGAGGCAACCCCCAAGGAAACCACCGGTGAAAACTCTGTAATAACCGCGGAGTTACGTCACCCAGAACTCGTCACGTGGGAGGCGGTACTAAGGGAACACGTGGGAAACAGAACCAATGATAATAAAGAGCGAGGGCGAGCCCGCCAACGCTCAATGCCAAGCCAGCAGCCAGACGATCACCAACCTCCGCTCCACACAGAAGAGATATTACGAGAACTGCTAGCAGTAATGGCTCGAACCACCGAACAATACGAAAGGTTAGATATTACGTCAACTACCGACGAACAAATACCTAGAGTAACGGTGGAGTCCTTAACTCGAGCACTCGACCAGCCAATGAAGAGGATATCAACCCGAATCCCACACAAGGAGAACATGAAGGAGCTGACAACAAATGTTAACAGAATCAATCTGGCCGATGAACCAAGACAAGTAAAAATACCGACACGGAAGGTGAGAGAGAACTGGATCAGCAACCAAACGGCCAACCGCATCAAGGAAGCTATGATCCAGGGAGAGGGAGATGAATGGAAATGCACACAATGCGAATATCAACATGTAAAGAGACGTGTAGCCTACCACACCAGGCAACACTACACGTTTTTCTTTTGCCAATGTGGAAGAAGAAGTGCATCCCGAGACACGATACTAAAACATATAAGAGTACAAGGGGGAACGACCGAACATGGAGGGAAAGACAAGCCATTATTTGAGGTCGATGCACACAACTACGAGGAGTTCTGCCGAACAATGGGATGGACAGCACCACCACCGTTCGGGACGCCAACACCCAACTTCGACAAGGAGGGCCACTCGTCTATAAAGAAGCGGCTAGGACCAGCGGTCGAGCCATCGACAACACAGAAAAGAAAGAGAGTAGCATCCCCCGAAGCGACCGCACCTAAGAAAGAAGGTAGATATTGGCGAGCAGAAAGAGAAAGGTCAGTGGAAGAAGAAAGACGAAGGAAACGACAAGACAAAATGAAGAAATTTGAAGACTACGATAAGGAGATACATCGACTAACAACAGAAGCCTATGAACTATTGGGAAAAGCCGAGAAGGTAAAAGAGAAAATGAGACAGTTAAGTGATCAATAAATCAACCAGTACCGACGCCGCCGACTTATTATTAATTGGCCACCATCGCCAATGGGGCGGAGTGTGTGGCGGACGGCGCCGACAATAACACTCACCCACTAACATTATTACTCGTTCTATGTCTGTTCGTTCTATGCTCACACTCTAGGACTATTCGATCTATGTTTATTCTATTAATCGTCGCAGCAATTTTAGCTTACACACAATTATATATGTAGCACATGTGAGTACATCCAGCCGTAGCTGCGAAGCCAGCCTATTTTTCTGTATACCTATTCCTATTTGTCTAAGCCTTTCTTAACAGGCGTGTCTTATAATATTCTTTTGTCATGTCTTGTTTACCTAATTATTATTATATAACCTTTTGTATAAATAGCCGTGTTAAGGCAGCAATAAATCAGAGTCAGCTTGCCCCACTCTCAGAAGTTTCTTTGTTCTATAACAATAATAACTTCACAGCGCTAGTACATGCACAGTACACCGAATGCTCTATTACTCGAGTAGTAATATACAAGCAGATCAGCCTGGACCTCTGCTGGCCGAACCTAGCTCTGACTAGTTCGCCTTCAAAGTTCGGTCACTGAACTGCACTCTGCAGAATAGTGCGAACCTCTGCTGGCCGAACCTAGCTCTGACTAGTTCGCCTTCAAAGTTCGACCTCTGCCTTGCACATTGAAACAAGCTAACGCAGCCGGCAGCTAGACTAGTAAAATAGGAATGGTTACACACCATTCCCAAGGATACTAGTCGACCTGTGGAAGGGTTGTATTGCTCAGCGATAGACACAGTTGCCAACTCAGTTCGGGAAGTGTGCAGGTAGGCCGAGCTACCAACTCACACAGTGAAATCCTGCACAATACTTCCCTCAATGAATATACATAGAAAAATTAAGCCGTAGTGTGAAATATTTGCAAACTTCTAGAATCATGGGAGACAACTCTAAGGAATTATCCATCAACCAGCACCAATTAAATGATAATGATTCAATAAATGCAATAGAATTAGGCCTTTGCAAGCATCATGCTTAAATGCTGCTGTTGTAGCAAGTTCAGATGTGAACATTTTATGGGTATTTTCAACATAATACATTGATGGCATTGATCTCTGCTCCCTCTCTGCTGCGTGACCACTGATATTATATTTTCGATTGAACACATTTCAGAGTTGTCTGCCCCGGTAATGTTGCATGTAGACTGCTAATTAGAATAACGCTTCCTTCGGTCGTTCGGTTGTTCGGCGTTCGGTTTTATGCAGTTACCGCCCCATGTACATCTACCGATTAGCTCCCGATTTGCCTTACCGATTGAGGATTTCCTTGCATCCGTTTCCTGTGTGACGTAATGAAATAATCGGTAGCATTTTATTTGAGACTATCGGTAGGTTTTGCTCGTGGTCAAAAAATCGGTAGATATTTTGTGATTTGACCAATCATATCACCGTTAGCGGTTTTGATGTTTCCAACAAAACTGTTTCTCAAGTGCAATTATTTTAGATGAAGAATCGTTTTTTAGCGTCCCGTCTTTGTTGTTTGAAATCACTTTAAGCTAACTATGGAAAAAATGTAGCGAGTTTTACCGGTATTGCGTGAGAATGGCAAGTAGAGAAAAAAATAGGGGAAAGTCCTTGACGTCATCTCCAATCGGTAAGGGCAAATCGGTAGGTAATCGGTAGATGTACATGTAGCATAAAGAGGGTAAGGGAAGAGTAATCACTCGCTATATGCATTATACTGTCACATGGAGTACCAAAACCAAGGGATGCAATTTGAAAAAGTATTCAGACTTGCGTCCCCTTGCTGTGAGAATCAGCCACATTATTTTCATTTCTTAGCATTACTTTCATGATTCTTTACTGAAATGATGATGGATGAAATATATATTATTCACCCATGACTGACTAAAATTCAAGCTGTTCGTGGTCAAATGAGCACCTCTCGTCCTACTACACAAATGAATTGCCAACCTTCTAAATAATATTTGTGTTGAGGTTCTTTAGTTAGTGAGTTATCATCGATCAATCAATTAATTTTTACATATAATTATTATAATAATAATTATTATAATTAATATATATTTATTATAATAATTATAATTAATATATATAATTATTATTATTATAGTAACATATTATATATATTATTACATATTATATTATATACATTTGTCATTATTAGTATAATAATATTATTTATGATTATTATTAAGATGATGAATAATAAATTATTATTATTTATTCATATAATAATGATATTACATATAATCAGTGGCGGATCTGCACAGTCATAGAGGGGGGAGCCCATTTGTGAAAAAATATTTCGGCGCCAAGCGCCGAAAATTTTTTTGGCCCTTTTTTAAAATAATTTGCTCTTCTACTGACTCAAAATTGGATCCCCCATGTACACTGTTGAAGAAACTGCTATGACACTTGTTCTAGAACCAGTATTTTGCAAGTTTTACAGATATTATAATACAACTGCCATTGTATAGCACCTAAAATGCATTTGAATCAAACCTAGGAAACAATAATATTAATTTAGAAAATAACAATACTTAAAAAAGTTTATTTATTTATAATGATGCTTATTATTATTTTAAATTAATATATAACAGTTATAATAATAACAACAACAACAAGTTCTTCATTTTGATGACGTAACAGTTTAATTACTAAATATTATTATTATTATACACTATTTATCAATAATAAATTATTATTATTATTATTATTATTATTACATTATAATAATAATTAACTACCATCATTTATTATAATTAAACTACTACATCATCATAGATCATAATAATAATAATAATAATAAACAATAATAATACACACGACGATAACAAAAAAGAATTACTTCAATCAATGAGGATGATAATAATTAAATACTCATTTATAATTATTGTTATAATTATCATTAGTATTATTATTATAAAAAATGATAATAATTAATAAATAATATTTAACTGATAATAATAATTAATAAAATAATTAATAATAATAAATAAATAATAATAATAATAATTATTATAAATAATAATAATCGTTATTTATAATTGACAACTAATAGTAAAATTTGAGTTGTTGGTTGCATTGAATAAACGGCAAGTAGCAATGCTTACTTGAGAGCTGAAACTTTTGCAGAGGTCAACCACTCTTGCAATGAAAAAAAAATAATGGGACTTTTTCTTTATTAATAATAATAATATTGGTAGTAGCAGCTTCTGCAATTTTGACGACCGACGTAAACTGAAAGACCTTGACCTTTTGGCTGAGCATGCTTGCACCAAAAAGCAGACAAAATGTTTGCCCATTTAAACAACCCTGAACTAGAGTCAAAATTATTGGATCTTGGGTTATGTAGCTGTTTCTCACAATCATCTTTATTGATTAATAAGGGGTTTCTTATTACAAGAGATATCTAGAAGCTGATATAGATGGAAATTTTCAGCTAATTTCTCAGACAGTTTTTGCCTCATATTCATGGGTAGGGGGGGAGCCTGGGCTCCTAGGGCTCACCCCCCAGATCCGCCACTGCATATAATAATGTGCAAGATTTCACTGTAGGTCTGTTTGGTAGCTCGGCCTACCTGCACAGCTTTCCCCAAACTGTGTGATAGCTAGCAGCGATACAACCCGCCCACAGATCGACAGACTCCCTTAGCAATAGTGATCGACCATTGCAGGTTGCTGCCGAACTGCCGGTTGCGTTAGCTGTTACTGAGCGCAAGCCAGTGGCCCAAACTTAGAAGGTCGAATCAGCCTTGGCTAGATTCGTCCAGCAGAGGTTCGGTGTACTGCTTAGTGATTACTACTCGTAGTAATGGTGCTTTGATTGTACGTGCATGTACTAGCGCAAGTGAAGTTTATTGTTTGTAAGACAAAGGAACTTCTGAGAGTGTGCAAGCTTAACTCTGATTTATTGAATGCATGACACTGGCATTTATACAAATGGCTATGTAACAGGTATATGCACAGAACAAAGACAAACAAAGACAAGACAATAAAATGGACTGTAAGCTCCGCCTGATGCATAGAATTGGATTAATGAAAAAGTAGTAAGGCTTGGCTTAATGAAATGGCTGATTGCATGCACATGTCGCTAATATAATTTTGAATGTAAAGGGTAGAAAACATAAACAATATACATAGAGTGATTAGTAATAGAGTACAAACAAAGAGTGTTATATAGGATTGTCATGGGCGCCGTCCGCCACACACTCTGCCCCATTGGCGATGGTGGCCAATAAATCAAGGTCGGTGGCGTCGGTGTGGATCTTTATGCGCATTCTCTCCTCATCTTTCCTTTGATGGTTTCTGCTTGCTGCAACAATTTAGAAGCGGCACACGTTACTTGGTGGAGCTCTCTCTTGTACTCTTTTAGTCGCTTTATTTGGTCTCTCTTCCTCCTTCTTTCCTCTGTCTCGACCAATCTCTCTTTCTCCATTTGCCAATAATTGTTTTCCCTTCTTATTGTGGGGGTGACCTCTCTCTGCCGGTTGGCGGTGGCTAACTTTGGTGGAGTTGTCCGTCTCCTTTTGCAAGGGGTGGGTGACTCGACCTTCTGTTCCTTCATTGGTGGGCTGTTTCCTCTCTCCACGTTGGGCGTCGGGGTGCCGAACGGTGGGGGTGTTGCCTACTCCATGGTTCTGCAAAACTCGCCGTACCTGGCGGCGTCGACCTCATATAATGGCTTGTTCCTTCCTCCATGCTCGGCTGTTCCTCCTTGTGCGCGGATATGCTCGAGGATAGCGTTCGTACAAGAACTCTTCTTGCCGTATAGGCAGAAAAAGTAAGTGTAGTGCTGTCGAGCATGGTAGGCTACCCTTTTCTTTTCCTGTTCGTACCCGCACTTCTTGCACCTCCATAGCTCTCCTTCTCCTTTCTCTACGGCTTTTTTGATGTTTGACATCGTTGTACCACTAAGCCAGATTTCTCTTGATTTAGCTGTTAATGGCTCGGTCGGTCCGTCTGCAACGTTAATGCGAGTAATGTTAGTGGTGAGTTTGAGCATGTCCTCCTTGTGAGGGACTCATACCGACAGCCTTTTCAGTGGTTGGTCGAGTGCTTGTGTTAGCGACTGCACCGATACCTTAGGTAGCTCACCAGTAGTTGTTGAGGTGATGTCGATCCTGTTGTATTGCTTCGTCTCCCTCGCCATTTCTTTTAATAATAATTCTAGCTGTGCTGCAGTGTTGGTTGTTGCTCCTCTCGTTGCTGACTGGGCATTGAACGGTGGCAGGCTCGCCCTCGCTCTTTAATGCTATTGGCTCCAGAGCCCATGTGCTCTCTCAGCAACGCCTCCCACGTGACGGGTTTTTGGTGACATCGTGTTGCGTGTTCTGAGGAGTTTTCGTCAGCTTTTTTCTTTGGGTTATCTTCTCTTGCGCTTTTCCTTGTAGTGGCGCCTCGTGACGTGGTGTAGCGGGACTTGTGGGTGGATTGCTGGTGGTTTTCCTGGGAGTTGCCTCCCCTTGTGTGCCACTGCTTTTTCCTCCCTCTACTTCTGTATAGCAACCATTCTGTTGATTTCGGTCGTACATCGTCCATTTCTTTCTTCTTTTCACTTCTACCCAAGTGTTTTTCCCGCAGTTTTTTGCAGTTTGGTTGGTTGGGCTGGGCTCTCTCTGTATTCTATGTCTCTCTCCACCCCCTGTCTGACTCGGTAGTGGTATCAGGCTAGGCTGGTCCTCTGTCCTATAGCAGTGATAATCCTCTAATCTTTTCGGTTTATTTCTCTCACGTTGAGGTCTGTTTAGGGGGGAGGTTGGTTCTCTCCCGGCATTTAGAGGTGGCCATTCTTCTTCGTCTAGGTCGGGGGGTCCTGTGGTCCCTGCTGACCTTCCTGCGACCTCGGGGGGTGGGGGTTCACCTCTTTCCTCTCTTAGTGGCCGCGTCTCTTCACTTTCAATTCTCCTATCTTCTTCGGGGAGGTCGTTGTCTCCCGGCACTTCCTCTCCTTCGGTGGCGGCAGCTGGGGGTCCTCCCTCACTGGTGTGTAGGGGGGTTGGCACGCGTTCTTCAGGGGTTGACGGCCTCTCTACCCAGTTTAACGGCAGCGGCAAGGGGGTGATGGTTTCGTCTTGCCCTGTTGGTGGGTGTTTCGCCTTAGGTGAGCGTCCTCTTCTGGCCCCTTTCATGTTGCGCATCAGTGCCGGCTCTCGACAAGGGGGTGCTCGTCCTACAGGTTCCTCACAGGTGCGATATGGCCGTAACCGCTGGCCATTTTGGATCAACCACTGTCCGTTCCGCTCCAACTTGTAGGTGTGGTTGGGGAACACCTCTGTAATCTGGTATGGTCCTACGAACTGTGGCTGCAGCCTGGGGTTGCTTCCCTTGACCCGTCGCTTATTTTCCTGCACCACCAGCTCTCCTTTCTGGAACGTGGGGGGTTCCTCGCTTTCCTGGCTCCTCATTTCCTTTTGCCACTCTCGGAGATAGCTGTGTGCTTTCTGCAAGTTTTCTTGCACCTCGGCTGTGTACTCCGTTACGTTCTGGGGGTCCAGTGATGGGGGGGGGCCCTTTCAACTGGTCCGGAAGGCGGACTTCCCAACCCATCATCATGTTGGCTGTCTCTCCAGTGGTGGAGTGGGGGGTACCTCTGCATGCTCGCATAATCTGGGGAAGTAGGCCATCCCATTCATCCTGCCCTTTTGTCAGAATCAGGGTGCAGAGGGCATCTCCCAGTGTGCGATTCTGTCTCTCTACGACTCTGTTTCCTTGCGGGTGGTACGGGGTGGTCCGAGTCCTTTTCACTCCCCAGAGACTACACAGTTCCTCTAAGAGCACGGACTCAAACTGCGCACCCTGGTTGGAGTGCAGCTGCTCTGGCAGTCCCCAGTACGCAAACACTCTTTCATCTAATGCTGTGGCAACAGTGGGGGCTGTTGCGTCCTGAAGTGCAATGGCATCCTGCCAACGGGTGAAGTTGTCGGTTAAGACCAAGGCCCAGCGGTTCTTCCTCTTTGTCAGTGGTAAGGGGCGGAGGAGGTCGACTGCCAACTTCTGAAAGGGACGTCCCGCGTACATCCGTTGTCTTCCGGGGTTCTCTGTCCTTATGCCATTCTTCGCCACCTGGCACACCTCATAATCTTTGATAAGCCTTCTCGCCACCGGAGAGATACCCAGCCAGTACCGATCCAAAAGGATTCATTGTCTGGTTCAGTGTATCCCTGCGTGCGCCATCCGGTGAGTTTCCCAGACAACCTGTGTCCTTCTACTGGGGGGGGGGGGGAGGGGGGCAGATCACACACTGCTTTGGCTTGGTTGGATGAGCAAGCGTTATGATGAGTATGCCGTCCGGCCGAATACTCATAGCTCCCCGTCTCTCATACAGGGTCCTCAGCTCCAGCTCTCCTTCAGCCAGTTCTCTCTCTGACACACTTCCTGGTCTCTTCACCTCGGCATAGATCCGAGCTACCAGTCCATCTCCCTCCTGCTGCTCTTTGGCCAGGTCTCTGGTGGTCTGCATTGGGTTGGTTACCGCAATGTTGACTCTTTCCTCCTTCGACGGGGCCGACTGGGTCTCCTGGGCGAGCTCTGCATGTGAGGGTGCTCCATCTCTCTGCTCGATGGAGCTACATTGGCGACAGTCGGTGCACACTCTCAGACGACTGAGCCCATCTGCATTCCCGTGGTGTACCCTGCTCGGCGTTCCAGTTTATACCGAAACTCAGCTAGCGTTTCCAACCAACGAGCGATCTGGTTTGACGGCTCATTCCTGCGGGACAGCCAGCGCATGGAGGCGTGGTCGGTCCTGAGCTTAAACTCCCATCCATACAGGTAGGGGAGGAAATGTTTGACTGCCCTGATCACCGCTAGGAACTCCTTCCGAGTGACACAGTAGTTCTTTTCCGCTGGGGCTAGGGTTTTGCTGAAGTACGCTGTCACGCGTTCTCTTCCTTCCTGTACCTGCAACAGCACTGCACCGACCCCTAGTGCACTGGCGTCAGTATCGAGGGTGTAGGCCAGGCTTGGGTTGGGGTATCCTAGCACTGGGGCTTGCATCAATCGTCACTTGAGCTGGTCAAATGCTGCCTGTTCCTCCTCTCCCCACTTCCAGGCCATCTCCTTCCCGGTGAGCACTGTCAGTGGTTTGGCGATCGTGTCATAGTCGGGGAGGTACTGACGGTAATACCCTGCCGTCCCGAGGAATGCTTGCAGCTCCTTCACTTCTCTGGGTGCTTCCCACTTCCTCACTGCCTCAACTTTGCTTGGGTCGGTGGCTACTCCTTGGGCACTCACCACGTGTCCCAGATACTTTACTTCCTTCTGAAGCAACTCACATTTGGAGGATTTCACTTTCAGATTTTCTTGCTGTAGGCGTCCCAATACTTCTCCGAGCCTTGGCATGTGTGTCTCGAAGTCCGGGGTGATGATGATTACATCATCGAGATACAGCAGCAATGTCTTCCAGTGTAGACCCTTTAACCCTTTCTCCATCAATCTCTGAAAGGTGACTGGGGCCGACGTCAGTCCGAAGGGCAGCACCTTCCACTTCCAAAGTCCACTGCGTGTAGTGAAGGCTGATTTGTCCCGAGCGTCTGCGTCCAGGGGAACTTGCCAGTATCCGCTGGTGAGATCCAGTATCGTAAAATACTTGCTGCCGGCCAAAGCATTCAGGGAGTCGTCTATGCGAGGGATGGGATAGGCATCCTGTTTAGTGATATCGTTAAGCCTTCTGTAATCTACACAGAACCGCCACGAGTCGTCCTTTTTCCTGACCAAGACAACCGGGGAACTCCATGCTCCGTTTGCAGGCTCTATCAGATCTTTCTCCAGAAGGTCCCTAATCTGCCGTTCTGCCTTTGTTTCCTTCTCGGGTCCCAGTCGGTCGGGGTGGGGGGGGGGGGGCACCTGATAGGTCGAGCTCCTTCTATGGTGGGAATGGAGTGTTCTGTCAGTGTCGTTCGGCCCAAGTCCCCATTATGACTACTGAACATTGTCTGGTACTGGAACAGCAACTCCTTGAGCTGTCTTTCTTGTTGTGGGTTCTGGCACCCTCTCTTGGCCTTGTCAAAGAGTTCTTGCAGGTGGGGGGGGGGGGGGGTACTCTTCCTCCTGCCTCTTCTCATCTGTCTGCTTTCCTAGGTTCGGTTAGCTTCTGGATTCCACCTTCTTCCACTCCCGTGAAGGTACCAATTACCTCTCCTGCGAACAGTCTCAAGGTGTCCTGTGTAGGGTTCAGACATCGAACCAACACTCGTCCTTGTGCGTCCGGTCTGTTGATACTGGTGGCGATCGGCAATCCGCCACGCAAGCTCTCTATCTGGGGGCAGGTTTCTCTGGAACTGAGGTTGCAAGGTATGGTGACCTCCGTCTGAGGGGGCAGTCTAGTGTCCTACCAAACTGGAGACTAAACTCCTTCCATGTCGATCTGTATAGGCCAGCTCTCTCCCCTGTATCATCAGTAAAGGTCGATCGAACCCTAATTGGCATTCCTGGCTCGTCAGAAAGGGCATCCCGAGAATAACGTTTTCGTTTATCTGGCTCACTACGAAGGTCTCGGTGAACTTGACATGCCATATCCGTCCTTTCAGGGATGGCAATCCGTAAAAGGGTAGTCTCGTACCATCTGCCTTGAGACCATGAGAATCGTACGGCTGTAGGCCCTGGTGCAGGTGAGAGGGTAGTCGGTCAAAGACACGTTTTGCCAACAGGTTAGTGTTGCATCACGTGTCGATGAGGTGGGTGACTGTTTCTCCTTCTATCCTACCTGGCAGGTAATAGCTGGAACGATATGGTTGCTCCACTTGATTCGTCTGAAGGTTTACAGGCTTGGGTGTGAACCGTTCCTCCTTGGGTGGGGGGGGGGGGGGTCTTGGTTTGCTTGTCCTTCTTTTTGGGCCTGGTTAATTCCTGCTGCTCGAGAGTCTCCTCGCTGTCCGATTCCAGTGTGACAGGGCTGTCGGGCATCGACAGACTGGAAAATCGGTTGTACAAAGCGATAGGAGGACTTGTCAGGAGGTCCAAAGTAGGAGTCACCAGTTGTGCCTTATCCTGCTCCCTAGGAGGTGCCTGTGCCTTCTTTTGAGGTGCCCGTGCGCAGCCAGCAGGTCTCCCTACTGCTGCGGGCGGTAATTGTTTCCCTGGCGGCTGGGCCATGGGGCAGTTTTGCATGCCTTCCGATGGTGTCCAACCTGCTGGCAACCCCAGCATCTCTAGGGAATTTTTTCTCTCTTTTCTGCCTTGAGACTCGCTATCTTTTTACTTAGTCCTTCCACTGTGCGGAGGAGCTGCGTAAGAGGGGTTTTGCACCTCTTGTGTACGAGCAGTCTCTCCTGGCTGGGTTGGAGCTAAGTCGAAGGGGTCGGCCTCCACTGTCCGAACATGTGGTCCTCCTAGTGGCTGGTGAGGTACCTGCAGGAACTTGTTGCCTGCTTGTATCGCCTTTTCCAGATTCTGGGGACGTAAAGCCAACAGGTGTCGCTGCAGATAGGTGTGTCCTAGGGTACTGTGGAATGTCTGGAGCAGCAACTCTTCTCGGTTCTGTCGGGGAAGGTTGTTGTGGGCGGCCTTAATGAGGCGTTCCACCATGATCGCATGATCTCGGTGACTGTCTCTGGCCGTACGTCTGTAGCTCAGCAATCTTGCTTGTGCCTCAGAACGAGTCAGCCCAAAAGTTGCTCGTAGTTTCATGGTCACACCCTCCACTGTCTCTCCTCTTCCACACTGTTTGGCCTTGCCTGTCAAGGCTTGCCGTAAGTGTATGACTCTGTCTTCTGGTTGCCACTGGTTGGCGTTGGCCACCTCCTCAAACCGCTGTAGGAAGTAGTCTACTTCTCCTGTGCCATCGAACTGCGGGCACTCTGAACTTGTCCCTGGTAGACGCCACTGTCATCCTGTCTAAGATGTGGGTGAGCGTGTCCATCATCTGCAGACTGGACGGGTCTCTGTGTATGCTGAGAGTAGTAATATATGAGCAGATCTCCCTACCAAGTGTTTTTTTTGTGGATGAGTGGTCGGGGGTGATGCAAAGGGTTACGGCGTTGAATGAATTCGCCGAGTTTATATTGTATTTCATTTGAGGGGCATTTGAGGGGCATTTGAGTGGCATTTAAGTGGCATTTGAGTTTTGATTATTTTTTTACTGAATTTGAACTTATATGGCATATAGATTTTGAATGTATGGCATTTACGTTTTGATAATTTTTTTACCTAATTATATACATAATTCCAACTCATAGGGCATCTAGATTTTGAATGTACTGCATTTAAGTTTTGATAATTTTTTGTAATTCCGACTCATATGATATCTTGAGAGAGAGGAGAGAGGGAAAGAGGAGAGAGAAGAAAGGGGAGCATTAGCCCTCTAGATGATTAAAATTTACAGTAAATTTTGTGTAATACAAAGTACTTTAACTTCATTTATTCACTTGAGACTACATATCATCAGCATTCATGATCGATTTTACATATAAAAATAGTTGTATTTGTATACATCTAGAGAGGGGAGAGAGGAGAGAGGCGAGAGGTTAGAGGAGGGAGGTTAGAGGAAAGAGAGAGGAGATATCTTGAGAGAGAGAGAGAGAGAGAGGAGAGAGGGAAAGAGGAGAGAGGAGAGAGAGGAGAGAGGAGAAAGGAGAGCATTAGTCCTCTAGATGATCAAAATTTACAGTAAATTTTGTGTAATACAAAACACTTTAACTTCATTTATTCACTTGAGACTACATATCATCAGCATTCGAGATCGAGTCTACATATAAAAATAGATGTATTTGTATATATCTAGAGAGAGGAGAGAGAGAGGAGAGAGGAGAGAGGAGAAAGTTTAGAAGGGAGAGGTTAGAGGAGAGAGAGAGGAGACGTGAGCATAAATATTTCTTTTAGTTATATATATATATATTTACAGTTATTATGTTTACCATACATGTAATCAGCGTTAATTTTTGATTCTGTTTAAAAATTATTATTATTTCTGGTAAGAAACTACATTAGTTAAGTTTTAAAATCATATGAATAAAATCTGTGTCAATTTAGTATCTACTGCATTATATATTTACAATATTACTTGCTAATTATTAGTGAAAGAAATTAAGAAATACCAGAGAGTAATTAAGTAATTCAGTAAGGAAATTGGTTGGAATCGTAGTAATATTTTTTAAATACAATATTGCTTTGCAACGACTATTAATGAAAGCAATTATGAAATGTTGATGAGTAACTAAGTAATCTAGTAAGGAAAACTGATTGGAATCACGGTAATATTTGTTAAAAGATACTTGCGACATGTTTTATCAACGAAAAAATCAAGCAATTTTCAAATGTTTACGAGTAACTAAGCGATTCAGTAGGAAAAACCAACTGGAATCACGTGATATCCGTTTTTAAAATATTTACGATAAACACAATTGCCACATTGTTGTTATCAAAGAAAAAATCAAGCGAGTATCAAATGTTTACGAGTAACTAAGTGATTCAGTTGGCAAAAACCATGGCAAAAACCGATTGAGATCATGTGACATCCGTTACAAATATTTACGTTAATTGTTAGCAACGAGAAAATAAATATTTCTTAAATATCCGTTATAGCGAGTTACGATAATTTTGTACTCACCCTAAAAGTTTTCAGTCCGTTTTTAGTCAGGCCAAAATTTATGCGAGACATTTTAGGTATTAAATCAGTCGACGTAATGTTTACAGTTCATTTTCACAAGTTTTTTTAAAAAGTAATTAATAATAGTAATTAGTAATATAACGTAAGTGTCACTTCACTAATAAACTCACTCCAGAAAAGTCATTAATCACCATCTCTCGGCTATTCCTATATGTTTTGACCTTTTTAATGTTATGCTTTATAAAGTCGCTCGAGAAAAGTCATTAATTACGCCTAAGCCCTATTTATTATCATGCTATTTCTATTAATAACAAACAACAAACATCCATAGACTTTGGAATTATAGGTTTATCAATTCAACCTAAAAAGGAAGAGAACTTGATTACGTTTATCTCCTGTTTTTATTGTGTTTGATTACATATTAGTTAATACAGGTACAACCTTAACCTTTCACCGAAAACTTAATGAGAAATTCACTCACTTCCAACAAAACTTAATTTTAAAGCGGATTGTGGTTATATCTCTAACTTCAGTTATCTCCGGTATCATCTAAAACACATGAACAAAGTATGACTTTATCCACTTGTTTTGTTAGTTAGACTTACAAGCTTGAAAATCCAAGACTGCTACTTTTCTTAAAATATGTCATAAGTTAAGTTTTAGGAGGTGTTGCTTGTGTGAAATACAAACAATGTATCGACATACATAGTGTATTTTCTATTTTTAGGAAGCTGTTTTGTCTAATAAATCAAGAGTTTTGTTACATATACATATTTAAATGCAATCAGATACCTGTAAAGTATTTATTACATTCCTAACTCATACTTAATGTTGTAAACTATAATTGAGGTTCTCACATTTTAATTTACTGTCTGATGGCATAAAGATGGAACTACACTGCATCAATGTTTTGCTGTTGATGTGTCTATATGATTGTTTGTGGATATGTTCAGTTGACTACATAGTTCGAAGTAGTGTGTGTTGTAGTAGAGCATATCAATGAACTGCAATTGAACTAGTTAATCATACGATACATTTTTGCTATAAAATATGTTTGAAGGATGTGAGTTGACATTCAAATGAACTGTACGTTTTGTCCTAGCTAGCTATATTTAAAGGAGTATCAACCTAGGACTTGTAAAATTTGTTTATCAGATGCTCTACATCCAAAAAACTTAGTTAGGTAGAAATAAAGTTTACAGGAGTGTATGTACCAAACCTTTTAGCTAGGTAAAAAAAAGTTTACAGGAGTGTATGTAGAGCTTAAGCTTATTAACAGTTAGTCCTACGTCTATCTAATCTCTATCTTCCAATTTTTTAACCAACTTCCCATTCAACTTCCACTTTTTTTAAAACCACATCATTTATCATAGTAATAATCAGAAAATCAGTCTACGAATTAATATTTGATAAGTGACTTCAATGTTTGGTATATAAGAGAAAGTATTTTTTCTAAGCAGTATCAGTTTTCATTTTAACTTCATTTCAAGCATTAGCCCAATATCAAAACAATCATACAAGGGCACAATAATAAGATCTCTAACAACACTAACAATACCACCACTAACAAATGCAACTGTAGAAATAGAGCTGAGTGTCCCCTCGAAGGCAACTGCCAGATTGTTATTTACCAGGCTACAGTCACAGCTAATAACAAAGTCGAAACATATGTTGGCCTAACCGAAGGAGAATTTAAAACTAGATATAGAAACCACAAAACATCTTTTAATACTGCCAGCAAAAGAAACTCCACCGAGCTGAGCAAGCATATTTGGTTACTTAAAGAGTCATGCACCCAATTTAACATCAAATGGAGAATTTTATCCCATGCCAGAGCGTATTCTAACACCGATAAGAAATGTCACCTTTGTACGGCTGAAAAATTCTATATCATCTTTCAACCAGAGTTGTCTTCCCTCAACAGCAGGAGTGAAGTTGTCACCACCTGCCGGCACTCTAATAAATTTACTCTCAGCCAGGCGTAGCTCTATGCCCTTAGCCACCTTTGACGCCCGTGCACCCTTACCAACATATTAACAATACGATCCTTGTGCACTTAATATTTTTGGTCTGAACTAACTGTTTCCTGTTCCACCTTCATTTTTAACAGTGGAGAGCCGACCTGATGATTGTGCCTAGAATTATTTTCTTTTTCCATCTTTTTTTCTAGCACATGAAACAACTTGTAGTCAGCCAATAGTTTTAACATCTTTTACTATTTTACCTTTTAGTATCTAGCTCCTCGATTTTTTCTTGTTGAGCACTGTTTTACTTGCTTCAGTCTTGACTGGTCTTTCCATGTCTCGGGCAACTAATATTAATAATTAATTATTTATTGTTTATTTATTTGATTGTTTCTATTTAGTCTAAGCCCCTGTGCACATCTTGTGCCCCAGTCATACTTTTACTTACTTATATATATATATATATATATATATATATATATATATATATATATATATATATATATATATATATATATATATATATATATATATATATATATATATATATATATATATATATATATATATATATATATATATATATATATATATATATATATATACATATATATATATATATATATATATATATATATATATATATATATATATATATATATATATATATATATATACATATATATATATATATACTAAAAGGTAAAATAGTTAAAGATGTTAAAACTATTGGCTGACTACAAGTTGTTTCATGTGCTAGAAAAAAAGATGGAAAAGAAAATAATTCTAGGCACCATCATCAGGTCGGCTTTCAACTGTTAAAAATGTGCCCCAGTCATACTTTTACTTATAGATATATATTACTTGTAGGTCTACAACCTCAAATGAAGGGATATTAAAACAACTGAATATAGATGAAATAGATTTCAGCACTATGTAAGTATATTATTGAGACTTTATTTTTCAAATGTATTATATAGAGTTTTTAATTAATCACAATCTTGATTTATTGTTTTATTAAGCTCTACCGATGACGAAACGCTGAGAATCATTGAAGAATGCTTTGGTGAAGATAAGGGAGAGAAGGCAAAAAAAACCCAGTGGTACCACGCATATTGCTATGAGTAAGTATCTTTTTCTGTTTTATGAAAAATCTAAATTTGTCTGTAGGTAAAATAATAATGACTCTACATTTACTACATTATTTTTGTAGAAAAAACTTCTACACACTTTATTGGAAGCGGGCAATACATCGGGAAGGATGAAACCTTTCTGTACTATGACCGCCACACATTTGAATGTGAGTATGATGAAAATATTATTTAATACATACTCATTCAATCTAATAAATTTTTTTCAAAATAGAATAACAACGCTCGTATTTTCTATTTTAGTTCGAGTGGAGAGTCAAATGCTCAACAGTTATAGGACAATGAATCCTATAGATGGGGAAATAAAAGATGATAAGGAGTGCTTCAAGTGTAAGTGATATGCACTATCTGTATATACATATAGCATAGTCAAGAAGGTTATCTATATATAATGAGAATTTGTTTATTTTGTTTGTAGATATTGATAACAAAAGAGCGAAATATTTCCTTTTAGTGCTTTCAATGATGTTGGTAGCATATTGTTCAAAGTTGCTGAGCAAGGCACTGGAAGGAAAAGAAAACAACACTTCGTGCATATTTTGTGGTAAGAAGTTTAAATTAGGAGAGTTGCATGAGCCTGGCCGAGTTCTTTCAGGACATTTTTTTGCTCACTTGTTCATTTTTATTGTTTATGCGGAAAATCCCATACAACTTTGAGAGATCTCCAGCAACATAGTTGTATTTTGGAAACTAAAATGTTTTTTATTGTTGATATCGCTAGTTATAATAATTTTGTTTTATTTATTAATAAAAAGTATTCTGAATTAGTTATGAATGTCACTTTTCCAGAAAATTTTGCGTTAGTATATCTCTATCCAATAGAAGGTCATTTTTCTGAAAACATTGATTTAGATTTTGAATTAGGGAGTAAATGGTTGGCAATAGCTAAAAAATCAGCTTTTGTAGATCTAAGACTTTTGCTTAAAAACTAGTTTAAAAAATTGAAAATGAGAGCTCTTATATCTTCAGATTCTGATCTTTCAGAAACTGAAGAAAGTAATAATGAATTAACTTCTGATGGTTGTGCGCAGTGCAGTCCAAAAACCAGTGTTTTAGAATCTAATACTGTAACAGATAATCCTCAAACTCAAGTAGATTTACAAGAAAGCCAAAAGATTGATAATAAGAAAATTGATTTAAGTTCAGTTAAATTAATTTTGAGTATGAAAGATGGACTGAAAAAAAAGGTTTTAATGACTTTGTTAAATTGAAATTAGCGTCTATTAGACTGAAAATGCAAAAAGTTTAGATTTTTCTCAAAAAGAAATTCTTGTATTAACTGCACTGTTAGGAAAATTTTAAATTTTTTATTTCACTATATTTTTTAGTTTTATTATGGGTCTGGAATAGGCTTTATGCAACTGTCCTATTTTATAATCTCTTACCACAAAATATATAGTTAATAGGTTGTTTTTTTTTATAAATACTCTATATATATTATATATACAGACAATAGACTGTGTTTTTATGAATACTCTATTCATTTGTATTATCACATGTTTGTATACATTTCATGTAATAAATGTTCTGTCATTAGTTTACCTAATGCATTATTTTATTTGTTTTGTTGTTGAGAACTCCATACGCTTCATTCTTACTGTATTACTTTGCATAATATTACAAAATAAATATTGCGTTATCCACCTTCATAACGCATCCCAGTTATGAAACAGAGCAAGTTTCACATCTGTATTACTGAATCTATAAAACTGCTATGAAAAAGGCTATAATTACTTAATTATCGTGTCATATCATGACAAACTATCAGCGCCCAATTCACAAAACTGTAAATCCTAGAGTATAATGCTTGCGGTTGTAAAAAAGTCTTCTACTGTCTTGGTTTTCAAACCAATTATAAAACATTTTCACAATTTTTTTTGAAAAGCGGAGTTGTCTTACCCTTTTGACAAAATGTGCCCACAACTTTTAAATATTTTCAAAACAAAACCTATAAATTATAAATGGGGGTTGTCTTAACATTTTTGAAAAATGTGAAGATAACTTTAAATATTTATTTTTGTGTGGGAACATTGGAATTTTGTAATATTTTCAGAGTTGTAAACCCAAAAGTTTTACAAATTGACTAAATTATCGATGTTAAACATAAATAAAAATACTTTATTACGCTAAACATATACAAATTATTGCACAATACAAATAATATATAATTTAATGTTCATGAGTTGTTGCTGATAGATTTGGCGAGTCATCAGTCACTCACTTGTACACGTATTCTATCTGAAAGCATACATAGACGTCGTTATAACAACTACATCGTACTATGGTGAAAAATATGGTTATTAGTAGTTACTTATTACTAGTGAAGATTCACATACCTTAATTAATTTTCTGATATCAAAATCCTGTTAGCTTCGCTTGAAATGTGATTGTTTTCTTCATCGCTTTTCTCACTATCATTGTTGACAACTTCATCTTTTTTCTCAAAGTTTTGGTTTTCAGAGTCATCATCCGTCATATTATCATCTTCTTCGTCATCAGTATAAGCATCAATGTTATCATCATCATGACTTTTCATCCGCTCAGCATCATCAAATAGGGAAAATCTGAAATCTATTCCTTCTTTTTCACTTGAAGTAGATAGGAGCATTAAAGCTTCTTTAACACCCAGAATCGTGAGAATGTGTTTCTTTGTATCACTTTGAGTCGAAATCGTACTTTTATAGTGAACCATACCACGTTCATGATTTTTGATCTTCAAAACGTTCTCAGGAGGGACGACAATCTTTCCAGTCATCAAAGATCCATCATTCGCCATGTATCTGTAAGTGACAGTGTGAGTGATACGTAGAGGTGATGTGTCTTGTTTGAATTTTTGTTGCTTCAACTTCAAATTTTTCTAAACTGAGAGTCTAGTGAATGTCAGAAGAGTGTTGGCAGGAACATTATCGAAAGTGATGATTTCAAAGTACGCATGCAATTGATTCAATGATTTGTTTCTCAAGTTTTTGGCTATAGCACGTTGTTCTAGCCCTTGGTGATGATTGCCTCCTACAATACGAAGATCGGGTTGATTTTCTTCTAGCTTTCCCATGTACACTAGGGCATGTGAAGAGCGGTGATCGAGCTCCTGTAGCTCCACCATAAGTTCTTTGTCAATCAGCGACTTGACTCGATTTCGATGATCGTTTGTTAAAACGTATTCATAATCCAAGATACCATCATCTTCATCGTAATTGACATCGAAAACCTCCAATATGGTAGGAATTGGTAAATCCGTCAGACTCACAAAATTTCCGATTTCCACAATCCCTTGCTGCATAGCTCCTGTCATTATTCCAGCCGTCTCGAGCAATTTGAACTCTCTAAGTTTGTTTATGGTATTATTCTTGGTATTGCTGAATATAGAGGAAATTGAAGCTCGAGATAATGTTGCTGTTGGTTTTTTGTTATCCTCTGTTTGTTTGAATTCACTGTTCTCATGCAGATATGTGTAGTCCGGTGTGGGGCTCAAAGGAGAGTCAGCTGAAACTACATGGCGTTTCATTGCTATAGCGGCAGGAGCGTTGATGTTTGAGCAGGAAGATGTATCATTAAAGGTGTTAGGATTGGGTCTTATATCATCAATGTGAATGCCATTGGTGGTGGAATTGGTGGTTGTAGTGGAGATAGTGTTGGTGTTGTTGGTAGTTGTAGTTGGTTCAATATGGAGCTTAGGAAGTGCTTTGGAGTGTGACGTCATCATACCTGCAAAAAAGTAAAAGAACTTAGTTTAATGATGTAAATATACTGAAATTATTATTGTTTTATTAAAAGATTGTTTTTTGAAAACTAGGGTTCAAAAAAACTAGATGATTCAATTAACTAAAGACAAATAATTATTTTAGCACTTCTTCCCTTGATGCTCTCCTAGTAGCTGTAGTAGATGTCGCTTCTCTGCTAGTTGTTGTAGAACTGGATGCTTTCTGTGTGAAAACAGTGGCTCTTATATAGCTAAAGTTGCACTGATTAAACCCTATGAACACCATCTCGTGTCAACCTCTATGAATCAGCATTTTCTCACGCGAAGGAAATTCAATGCCTTCGCGGGTATAAATAAATTATTTTCACGCAAATACAAACCAATGCTTCCGCGGGAATAAATAATTTTTTTTCACGCTAAAAGAAACTGTTTTCGCGTGAATAAAAAGTTTATTTTCACGCAAATACAAACCAATGCTGTCGCGGGAACAAGTAATTTATTTTCACGCGAATGGAAACCGTTGCTTTCGCGGGAATAAATAATTTATTTTCACGCGAATATAAACTGTTGCTCTGGCAGGAATAAAAATTTTATTTTCACGCGAATACAAACCAATGCTTTCGCGGGAATAAATCAGGGCCGTAGCCACATTGAGGCAAGACGAGGCTCTTGCCTCGTCTGAAAGTTTAGGCAAAAATGGGAATTTCCAACTCAGAAAACGGATTTTCCCAAAAAATTCACCCTTTTAGCAGTACTTGGTATTTCCACATGGATTACCGTTATTGCACGCACGTAGCACTAGTTCTAATACTGTTACTGTAATCACGTTCCTTATCATGAAAACCCAATCGTACATTTGACTCTCAAACTACAACATACCATTTCCTATGCATGCTTATTACTACTGCAATAATAGTTTTGCCAAATATTTTTTTCAAGGTATATTTCAATTTTTCTGGATGGCTACTGTTGTCTGCTGCATTTTATTTTTAATTATGGTTAGCACTTCCCACTGCAGAGAGTTCAGGGTACAGTGCAAAGGTGTTTTTTTTTAAATAATGAGAACTAGTAAAAAATAATTAGTAATAATCAAGTGATTGATATTAATAAATAATTATTATTATGTGCAGGATTTCACTGCGTGAGTTGGTAGCTCGGCCTACCTGCACAACTTCCTGAACTGAGTTGGCAACTATGTCTATCGCTGAGCAATACAACCCGCCCACAGGTCGACTAGTATCCTTGGGAATGGTGTGTCACCATTCCTATTTTACTAGTCTAACTGCCGGTTGCGTTAGCTTGTTTCAATGTGCAAGCAGAGGTCGAACTTTGAAGGCGAACTTAGTCGGAGCTAGGTTTGGCTAGCAGAGGTTCGCACTATTCTGCAGAGTGCAGTTCAGTGACCGAACTTTGAAGGCGAACTAGTCAGAGCTAGGTTCGGCCAGCAGAGGTTCAGGCTGATCTGCTTGTATATTACTACTCGAGTAATAGAGCATTCGGTGTACGAGCATGTACTAGCGCTGTGAAGTTATTATTGTTAGAGAACAAAGAACTTCTGAGAGTGGGGCAATCTGACTCTGGTTTATTACTGACATGACATGGGTATTTATGCTGACTATTACATAATATAAAATGGGTAAACAAGACAAGACAAAAGAATATTATAAGACACGCCTGTTAAGAAAGGCTTTGACAAATAAGAATAAGTATATACAAGATAGGGCTGGCCTTGCAGCTACGGCTGGGTGCATCCACATGGGTTACATATAAGATTGCATACAAAGTGAATGAGTAAAATAAATGTATAGTGTGCATAGAGTGAATAGTCATTGAGTGCATACATAGAGTGTCATACTGATTAAATATGGCCGCCGTCCGTCACACACTCCGCCCCATTGGCGATGGTGGCCAATAAAACAAGGTCGGCGGTGTTGGTGTGTTTCCTTATGGGTATTCTCTCCTCATCTTCTGTTTTATAGCCTCCGCTCGTCTTAGTAGCTTGAGGGCGTCGTACGTCCTGCGGTGGAACTCCTTCCGGTATTCATCTAATTGTCTAGCTCGGTCTCTCTGTCTCCTGCCCTCTTGCATCGTTATCGACCTCCCTTCGCTCCTCCTTCTTGCGGGGGTAACTCGTCTCCGTCGGTCGGCAGTTGTCAACCTAGGTGGTGTTAGACGTCTGTGGGGGGGTAGTTTTACCTCTATTTGGGGGGTCGGTATGCCGAATGGTGGGGGTGTCGACCATTCCATGGTGCTGCAAAATTCCTTATATCTGGCTGCGTCGACTTGGTACTGAACGGTGGCGGGCTCGCCCTCGCTCTTTAACATCATTGGCTCCATTTCCCACGTGTTCCCTTAGTACCGCCTCCCACGTGACGAGTTCTGGGTGACGTAATTTCGCGGTTATTAAGGAGTCTTCACCGGTGGTTTCTCTGGGAGTTGCCTCCTCCTGCGCAACTTCTTTGTGACATGGTAGGGCGGGATATATGTGTAGATCGTCAGTGGGGTTTATCTCCCCATGTGTTTCGTTGATTTTTTCGTCTGCACTGTTTTGTTGTTTCTGATCGTAGCTCCTCCATTTTTTTCTTCTTTTTACCAGCACCCAACCGTTTTCCTCACAATTTTTTGCCGTCTTGATGGTTGGGTTGGTGTCTCCTGGTGTCCCCTCTCTCTCTTCTCCCTGGACTTGGCCAGTTGGTGTTTTTTGGCTAGAACGACCTTCTGTTTGATAACACTGGTAGTCATCGAATCTCTTTGGTTGATTTCTTTCCCTTGTAGGCCGGTTTAATGGGGAGGCTGTCGTTCCTGTGGGGTTGAGTGGTGGCCACTCGTTGACATCTAGGTCAGGGGTTACCGTTGACCTTCTGGTGACCTCGGGGGGAGGTGTCTCGTTCCTTCCTTCTTCTGTTGGCTGTTGCTCCTCTTCTATTGGCAACGTTTCTTCCTCTATGGTTTCGGTGCTCTCTGGCACCCTTCTCTCTTCGGTGACTACCGCTGGGGGTCCTTCTTCATTGGTGGGTAAAGGTGTTGGTGTGCGTTCTTCATGCGTGGGTAGAGGTGTTGGCGCACGTTCTTCGTGGGTGGGTGGCCTCTCTATCCAATGTAGTGGCATCGGCAATGGGGCGACTGCTTCGTCTGGCCCTGCTGGGGGGTGCTTCGCCTTGGGTGGCCGACCTCTCCTGGCTCCCTTCATGTTTGGCATCAGGGCTGGCTCCCGACACATGGGTGCCCGCCCTACAGGCTCCTCGCAGGTGCGGTAGGACCGTAGTCGTTGGCCGTTCTGGATTGACCATTGTCCATTCCTCTCTAGCTTATACGTGTGGTTCGGAAATACCTCGGTGACTTGGTATGGTCCGACGAACCGTGGCTGGAGCTTGGGGTTGCTTCCCTTGACTCTGCGCTTGTTCTCCAGTACCACTAATTCCCCTTTCTGGAATACGGGGGGTTCTTCACTCTCTTGGCTCCTTATCTCTTGCTGGCGCTCTCGGAGATGGTTGTGAGCCTTCTGTAGATTCTCCTGAATTTCCGCCGTATACTCAGTGATGTTCTGGGGATCCAGCGATGGGGGTGTTCCGGTCAGCTGGTCGGGAAGGCGTACTTCTCGTCCCATCATCATCATGTTAGCCGTTTCTCCGGTGGCTGAGTGGGGGGTACCTCTGCATACTCGCATAATCTGGGGGAGTAGGCTGTCCCACTCGTCCTGTCCTTTTGTCAGAATTAGCGTGCGGAGGGCGTCTCCCAGCGTGCGGTTTTGTCTTTCTACGACTCCGTTTCCTTGCGGGTGATATGGTGTGGTGCGGGTCTTCTTCACTCCCCAGAGACTGCATAATTCCTCCAGGAGCACTGACTCGAACTGTGCGCCTTGATCCAAGTGCAGCTGTTCGGGCAGTCCCCAGTATGCAAATACTCGCTCGTCCAACGCCGTGGCAACCATGGGGGCCGTTGCGTCTGGCAGTGCAATGGCATCCTGCCAGCGGGTGAAGTGGTCGGTTAAGACCAGGGCCCAGCGGTTTTTCCTCTTCGTCAGTGGCAAGGGGCCGACAAGGTCGACTGCCAACTTCTGAAAGGGGCGTCCTGCGTACATTTGCTGCCTCCCGGGGTTCTCTGTCCTTTTGCCATTCTTCGCCACCTGACACACCTCACAATCTTTGATGAGTCGCCTCACCAACGGAGAGATACCTGGCCAGTACCAATCCAAAAGGATTCGTTGTCTGGTTCGGTGTATCCCTGTATGTGCCATCCTGTGTGTCTCCCAGACAACCTGTGTTCTCCGACTGGGGGGGCAGATCACGCACTGCTTCGGCTTGGTGGGGTGAGTGAGCTTCATGGTGAGTATGCCATCTGGCCGAATACTCATGGCCTCTCGTCTCTCGTACAGGGTTCTCAGCTCCAGTTCTCCTTCTGCCAGTTCTCTTTCGGATATACTTCCTGGCCGCTTCACTTCGGCGTAGATCCGAGCCACTGGTCCTCCTCCTTCTTGCTGTTCTCTAGCCAAGTCCCTGGTGTTCTGCATTGGGTTGGTCACCGCAATGTTAACTTTTTCCTCCTTCGGCCGGGCCGACTGGACTTCCTGGGCGAGCTCTGCGTGGGAGGGCCCCCCATCTCTCTGTTCAATGGAACTGCATTGACGACAGTCCGTACACACTCCTTGCCGACTGAGTCCATCCGCATTCCCGTGGCGTACTCCTGCTCTATGTTCCAGTTTATACCAAAACTCGGCTAGCGTTTCCAGCCAGCGGGCGATCTGGTTCGACGGCTCCTTCCTCCGACACAACCAGCGTAGGGAGGCGTGGTCGGTCCTGAGCTTAAACTCCCGTCCGTAGAGGTAGGGGCGGAAGTGCTTGACCGCTCTGATCACTGCCAGCAACTCTTTCCGGGTGACGCAGTAATTCCTTTCTGCAGGAGCCAGGGTCTTGCTGAAGTAAGCTATTACACGCTCCTTCCCTTCTTGGACCTGCGACAGTACTGCGCCGACTCCTACTGCACTGGCATCTGTGTCAAGAGTGTAAGGTAGACTGGGGTCGGGGTATCCTAACACCGGCGCCTGCGTCAGTCGTGCCTTCAGCTGGTTGAACGCTACTTGTTCCTCTCCTCCCCACTTCCAGGGCATCTCCTTCCCTGTGAGTACCGTCAGCGGCTTAGCTATTGTTGCATAGTCTGGGATATACTGGCGGTAGTATCCGGCCGTCCCGAGGAATGCTTGGAGTTCCTTCATTTCTTTGGGTGCTTCCTACTTCCTCACTGCGTCGACCTTGCTTGGGTCGGTGGCCACTCCTTGGGCGCTTACCACATGGCCCAGATACTTCACCTCCTTCTGCAACAACTCACACTTGGAGGGTTTCACCTTCAGGTCGGCTTGCTGTAGGCGTCCCAATACTTCTCCGAGCCTTTGCAGGTGTGTCTCGAAGTCCGGGGCGATGATGATGACATCATCGAGGTACAGCAGCAGCGTCTTCCAGTGTAGACCCTTCAATACTTTCTCCATCAGCCTTTGGAAGGTGGCGGGAGCCGACGTCAATCCAAAGGGTAGCACCTTCCACTTCCACAGTCCACTGCGTGTAGTGAAGGCCGACTTTTCTCTCGCATCTGCGTCCAGAGGCACCTGCCAGTACCCGCTGGTGAGATCTAGCGTCGTGAAGTATTTGCTGCCAGCCAAGGCATCCAGAGACTCATCTATTCGGGGAATCGGGTAGGCATCTTGCCTAGTGATGTCGTTCAGGCGTCTGTAGTCGACGCAGAACCGCCATGAGTCATCCTTCTTCCTGACTAAGACAACAGGGGAACCCCATGCGCCGTCTGCAGGCTCTATCAAGTCTTTCTCCAGAAGATCCTTGATCTGTCGTTCCGCCTCTGCTTCCTTTTCGGGTCCCAGCCGATGGGGAGGACACCTGATGGGTCGAGCTCCTTCTATGGTAGGAATGGAGTGTTCGGCCAGTGTCGTTCGGCCCAGGTCTCCGTTGTGACTGCTGAACACCGTCTGGTATTGCAGCAACAACTCTTTGAGCTGTCTTTCCTGTCGGGGTGTCTGACACCCTCTTTTGGCCTTGTCAAAGAGTTCTTGCAGGTGGGGGGGTACTCTTCCTCCTGCCTCTGTCCGTTCCTCTGCTTTCCTCGGATTGTTCAGCGTCTGGATTCCACCTTCATCTACTCCTGTGAAGGTACCAATTACCTCTCCGGCCGACAGCTTCAGCGTGTCCTGTGTTGGGTTTAAGCACCGCACCAACACTCTTCCTCTTGCGTCTGGTCTGTTGACACTCGTGGCGATCGGTAGCCCACCCTGCAGGCTCTCTATCACTCCCTGAGGACAGGTTTCCCTGGCACTCAGGTGGCAGGGCATGGTGACCTCCGTTTGTGGGGGCAGACTGGTGTCTTGCCGAACTTGTACTTTGGAGACTAGACTTCTCCCATGCCGATCTGTGCAGGCCAGCTCTCTCCCCTGTATCATCAATACAGGTCGGTCGAACCCTAGCTGGCATTCCTGGCTCGTCAAAAATGGCATCCCGAGAATGACATCTTCGTTTATTTGGCTTACCACGAAGGTCTCGGTGAACTTGACATGCCGTATCCGTCCTTTCAGGGCTAGCAATCCATAAAAGGGTAATCTCGTCCCATCCGCCATGAGACCGTGAGAGTCGTACGGCTGTAGTTCCTGCTGTAGGTGAGAGGGTAGTCGGTCAAAGACACGTTTTGCCAACAGGTTAGTGTTGCATCCCGTGTCGATGAGATGAGTGACTGCTTCCCCTTCTATCCGTCCTGGCAGGTAGTAGCTGGAGCTGTAAGGTCGCTCCACTTGGTTCGACTGAAGGTTTACAGGCTTGGGCGTGAACCGTTCCTCCTTGGGTGGTGGCGCCTGGGTCTGTTTGTCCTTCTTTTTGGGCCTGGTTGATTCCTGCTGCTCGAGAGTCTCCTCGCTCTCCGATTCCAGTGTGACAGGGCTGTCGAGTGTCGACAGACTGGAGAATCGGTTGTGTAGAGCGATCGGAGTACTGGTCAGGAGGTCCAAAGTAGGAGTCACCCGTCGTGCTTGATCCCGCTTCCTCAGAGGTGCCTGCGCCTTTCCTTGAGGTGCCCGTGCGCAGCCAGTAGGCCTCCCTACTGCTGCGGGCGGTAGTCGTTTCCCTGGTGGCTGGGCCATGGAGCAGTCTTGCATGCCTTCCGATGGTGTCCAACCTGCTGGCAACCCCAGCATCTTTTGGGAATCTCTTCCTTCTTCCTGGTTTTGAGGTCCGCTATCTCCTTGCTTAGTCCTTCCACCGTGCGGAGGAGCTGCGTAAGAGGGTCTTGCACCTCTTGTGAACGAGCAGTCTCTCCAGGTGGGGTCGGTACTAAGTCTTCGGTCTCCACTGTTCGAACATGTGGTCCTCCTAGCGGCTGGTGTGGAACCTGCAGAAACTCGTTGCCTGCTTGTATCGCTTCCTCCAAGCTCTGGGGGCGGACAGCCAGCAGATGTCGCTGTAGGTAAGTGTGTCCCAGCGTGCTGTGGAACGTCTGGAGCACCAGTTCCTCTTGGTTCTGTCTGGGGAGGTTGTTGTGGGCAGCCTTGATGAGGCGTTCCACAGTGGTTGCATGATCTCGCAAGCTGTCCCTGGTTGTTCGTCTGTAGCTCAGCAGTTTCGCCTGTGCTTCGGAACGTGTGAGCCCAAAGGTAGCTCTCAGCTTCATGGTCACCTCCTCCGTCGTCTCTCCTCTTCCACACTGTTCGGCCTTGCCTGTCAAGGCTTGCCTTAAGTGTATCACTCGGTCATCTGGTTGCCACTGGTTGGCGTTGGCCACTTCCTTGAACCGCTGCAAGAAGTAGTCTACTTCTCCTGTGCCGTCGAACTGTGGCACCTTGAACTTGCTTCTGGTCGAGGTCATGGTCATCCTATCCAAGATGTGAGTGAGGGTGTTCATCATCTGCATGCCGGATGGCTCATCTCGGTCGATGCTGAGCGCTCTCCTTCTCTGTGCCATCGCTCAGTTGGGTTCTGTTTGTGGGTGTCTCCAATCCCACTGCTGCCACCAATGTGCAGGATTTCACTGCGTGAGTTGGTAGCTCGGCCTACCTGCACAACTTCCCGAACTGAGTTGGCAACTATGTCTATCGCTGAGCAATACAACCCGCCCACAGGTCGACTAGTATCCTTGGGAATGGTGTGTCACCATTCCTATTTTACTAGTCTAACTGCCGGTTGCGTTAGCTTGTTTCAATGTGCAAGCAGAGGTCGAACTTTGAAGGCGAACTTAGTCGGAGCTAGGTTCGGCCAGCAGAGGTTCGCACTATTCTGCAGAGTGCAGTTCAGTGACCGAACTTTGAAGGCGAACTAGTCAGAGCTAGGTTCGGCCAGCAGAGGTTCAGGCTGATCTGCTTGTATATTACTACTCGAGTAATAGAGCATTCGGTGTACGAGCATGTACTAGCGCTGTGAAGTTATTATTGTTAGAGAACAAAGAACTTCTGAGAGTGGGGCAATCTGACTCTGGTTTATTACTGACATGACATGGGTATTTATGCTGACTATTACATAATATAAAATGGGTAAACAAGACAAGACAAAAGAATATTATAAGACACGCCTGTTAAGAAAGGCTTTGACAAATAAGAATAAGTATATACAAGATAGGGCTGGCCTTGCAGCTACGGCTGGGTGCATCCACATGGGTTACATATAAGATTGCATACAAAGTGAATGAGTAAAATAAATGTATAGTGTGCATAGAGTGAATAGTCATTGAGTGCATACATAGAGTGTCATACTGATTAAATATGGCCGCCGTCCGTCACAATTATATGGACTCAAGAAAATAAATAGCTAGGTATTCATCTAATTCCTTAAATATAACTTTGTCTCTAGTTTTTTATATTTTTTTATTTAGTTTTATTTGTCGATATTAACAACAGATAGTTATTTAATTTAGTTCAATATTTTCTTTTAGTTTTTTTAATCATTATTTTGTACACCTACTAATTATTATTTATTATTACCATTGAATATTATTTTATTAATAACAGTTAACAATAATAATTATTATTATTGTTCTAATAATAATAATTGTTATTGTTAGTGCTATTATTATTATTGTTACTATTATAATAATGATGATAATAAATAACACTAACACCAACTACTATCGTTTGTAGTTATATATATCTATATGTGTGAGGGACGCCAGTACTTGTCAAACATTTATTATTTACTACTCGTACTTGGCCTAAGCCTTTGACTCAGTATTATCTCACCGTCTACGCATTGTCTCGATATTAACTCACTGTCTACACATTATCTCAATATGTACTCGCTTATGCTTGTCTATGTTTTGTCCTAGTTCTATTGTTACCTGTGCTACAAGCGTCTATCTAGAACAGTTCTATGATCTGCCCAAATAATTATTACTGTTATATTTTATACTTTTTCCACGGTTTTTATTATACAATTGCATTTTGGTGCTTACAAGGCGTGGCTTGTACCAGATTTTACCCAGGCGTGGCTTAACCAGATTTTACCCGCCTACTTTGTATAAATATCTAGGTTTGAGCAATTAAGTTCAGAGTTAGCCTGGCTCTCAGAAGATTCTTTCTCCCAAGAAGCAAGCACAGCTAGAAGCAACATAACTACATGCGCGGACCTGGTCGACTATTGGCAAGCACGAGGCTTGGCGGAAAGTGAGAACGGTTTGCCCTATCACTGCGTATTCCCTCACCACGGTGAGAAGTACGACGCAAAGCACCTGGTACCCTGATAGTTTGGCTCACAATAAATTCGGACTCCAGAGTTCGGGACAAGACAACGCACCAATAATTCCAGTGCAATTATTGTCGATCTCGACTGAGTCGAGGTAGACAAACAATGATTCCAGCACGATTATTGTCGGTGTCAAAGTTTGCAACAAACTCTAAACTAAACAATAATTCCAGCACAATTATTGTCGGTGGCAACAGTCCGCAACAAACTATAAAATAAACAATAATTACAGCACAATTATTGTCGAACATAGCCATGTTCGGATGCAGCCAATAATTATAATATAACTATTGTAAATTGCCAGCAATCATTCCACCCCAAATACGGCTGCACTCATAACTGCACAAACCAATGCATGCACTCTAACAATAATACCACATTATTGTACGCTGACTTAGGGTAGAGGCAGAACGCGTCGGGAAGGTGTACAGGTGGCTACCACCCAGACACAAATTCCTGTACATATGTATGACTTACTTATCATATAAAATAATATATTATTTATTGTGTAAAAATAATATAGCATTAACATAAAACTACAAAAAAGTAATGATATTAGTAGTAATATATGAGCAGATCTCCCTACCAAGTGTTTTTTTGTGGATCTGATCTTGGAGTTGGGGCAATGGGTTATTGTGTTGGATGAATTCGCCGAGTTTATATTGTATTTCATTTGAGGGGCATTTGAGTGGCATTTGAGTGGCATTTAAGTGGCATTTGAGTTTTGATTATTTTTTTACTTAATTTGAACTTATATGGCATTTAGGTTATGATAATTTTTTACATAACTATATACATAATTATAACTCATAGGGTATCTAGATTTTGAATGTAAGGCATTTAAGGTTTGATAATTTTCTGTAATTCAGACTCATATGATATCTTGAGAGAGAGAGGAGAGAGAGGAGATATATCTACATTGAATAAATACAGTGATTAAAAATGAAACAATATGTGAAAATATACATTTATTGTGTAATAAGTAGGGAAAATCTCTCCATATAATATAGCTAGAGTCAGTAAATACTAAGTAATAACAATTAATACATAGTCTTTTTTTACAATGTTGTCTTTGATGTAGTGATGTTATATCTTAAGAAGGGAGACTTCTGTTTTATGTGCTTTTGAATTCGTAATGAACTAAAATAAAAAGTTATGTATTAATATAAAATTTAAAATAATTACATGAATTTGAATTATAGCTTTAGTTACATTGGATAGTTTACATTATATAGAAAAGGGAAATAGCTCACCAAGTCACATTATCCAACTTGTTTTTGTGAATTAGAGACTATCCATCGCTAAAACAAAAAATTATTTGAGGTAAAAATAACTACAACTACATTTAAATTGAGTTGAAGTATTATTTACAATGATTAGAGAAAAAACTCTCACCGAGTTTTATCATGTATCTCATTATTTTTTTTCAGCAACATATCCTGTCTCAAAATCATCAAAATCTCCACGTAGAAAATCTTCAAGTTCATCACCATCATCAATTTCTAATATTGTTTTGTTGTGCTTTGCTTGATCACAATATTGTTTCCAATACATTCGACTGAGACTGTATGGAGAGCAAAATGAAAGATCGTATTCTGTCTTAAATTTTCCGTGGGTTGTTTTTCCTCTGTAGATTATCACACCTGGAGTATATCGGTTAGCTTCTGAAGCATACTTGTCTGGTATGGCAAGCGTCTTCAACAGCGTTTCTCCACATTGTTCAATGCTATAACGGATACAAATTACATTCGACTGCCCTCCTTTAAATCGATGAGGAACGAATCTATCAACAACATCTTGGTAAGGAAAAATAGCGCCGGGTTGAAAACTATTGAGGGTCTTGATGTTCAAGAAGCGTTTGAGCTGACCTTTAGTCAATGTACTCATATATAGTGATTCCTCTTCAGCTTTCTTTTTGCTTAGAGGATGTCTGGTAACACATCTGACATCATACCAAAGAACGCTTTTATTTTTTGGTTTTCCCTTTCTACCCAAATATACAACGTTAAATGGTGGGGGGTAATTATCACAGTTGAAGTTTTTAGCTATTTCAACTGGACAGAGGAGTATTTTGGGTTCGAGTTCATTTATATCTGAAGGATCATGGTAGTGTACTTGAGAATATCTACACTTCTCCTTACTTGATGGATGTATCACACCAGTCACTCGCATAATACTTGGGATAGGAAGATCTTCAAATGTTTTGCAAATCGGAACTTTTGGTGAGTCAATCACTTGAGAACCTTTAAACTTTTCTAATTCCCTAGATCTCCTTTCGTTGAGACATTCAACTGTTAAATGAGTTATAGCAGCACTCTCCATTGTTTGCTTATCAACGGAAGTAGTTTGTTTTCTCACTATTTGTTTTCGTTTCCTTACTATTCGCTTTTTTGGAGCAGTTTTCCTTCTCTTAGGAGTTGTTTTACCGATTTTCATTTTATTTTCTGTTGGATATGGATCTGTGCTAAGGAGCTCTTCAGAAAGAGCATCCATAACATTCTAAAAATAAAAGGGTAATATTTGCATGAGTGGCTAAGAGTGTATTCATCACTTAGAGTGTCTTATATATATATATATATATATATATATATATATATATATATATATATATATATATATATATATATATTCATTTTATTTTCTGTTGGATATGGATCTGTGCTAAGGAGCTCTTCAGAAAGAGCATCCATAACATTCTAAAAATGAAAGATCGTATTCTGTCTTAAATTTTCCGTGGGTTGTTTTTCCTCTGTAGATTATCACACCTGGAGTATATCGGTTAGCTTCTGAAGCATACTTGTCTGGTATGGCAAGCGTCTTCAACAGCGTTTCTCCACATTGTTCAATGCTATAACGGATACAAATTACATTCGACTGCCCTCCTTTAAATCGATGAGGAACGAATCTATCAACAACATCTTGGTAAGGAAAAATAGCGCCGGGTTGAAAACTATTGAGGGTCTTGATGTTCAAGAAGCGTTTGAGCTGACCTTTAGTCAATGTACTCATATATAGTGATTCCTCTTCAGCTTTCTTTTTGCTTAGAGGATGTCTGGTAACACGTCTGACATCATACCAAAGAACGCTTTTATTTTTTGGTTATTCCTTTCTACCCAAATATACAACGTTAAATGGTGGGGGGTAATTATCACAGTTGAAGTTTTTAGCTATATATATATATATATATATGTATTTATGTCAAAAGCAGTTAAGATCATAGAGTTATGGTAGATTGAGAATGTGCTTATTAAACTATTGGGATGTGGATACAGACAACAAAGGATGCATTCAAATATATATATATATGTATTTACTTAATATCATACTGCTTTTAACATCTCAATTGGTAAGAAATAAAACAAAATAGTTTGAAAAAAACATTGTAAAATAATAAAAACAACTAAAAATTTTTCATAAATATGTATGAAACGCTTCTAACATTAGTTCTAAAATACCTACAGAAGAAGATAGAGCCTTATCTATTTGGACATAATTATAAATATGCTTTCTGAATTTATAAAAAGTTTTTTTGTTCCATGTCATGTTATATAATTTTTTGAAAACTATTTGATTCCAAGCACTTCTTTCAATTTCTTTTAAAAAATTAGTAATATTAACGACTTTCACCATTGACAAAACGATTTCGAAACCGTTTTTTATAATGTCATCAAAACGTTCTGTAGATATATCATGTTTCTTACAACACATCCCCATACTCATCATGTGTTGAGTTATACAGAATATTATAACTTGAAATGTCAAACGTTCCACAGCTTTTTCTTCAACAACATCATTATTTATCAAATAGTTATGATACATTTCTGGAAGGAAGTCCTTTAAGTAGATTGGATTTGTTGTTGTATTGTTCTAAAATACAAGCGATAATTAGATAACTAAAATAATTAAAGGTTTTCAACAGGTGTTAAATAGTATTTTTTATTAATTCTTACCTTTTCATCAGGCTGAGATTCCGACTTTAGATACAATGGTTGGCTTCCTACGTCTTGAGTATTCATTCTGAAAAACAGAAAAAATTGGTTCAATTCTTTATAATCAATTTAAAGATAGATATGTCATAAAGCCTTCAGATAGTTGTGTTAGCTAGCGAAAATAATTGAATTTAAGTTTTACCTTTATGAAGAGAGAACTCTTAGTAGTTGCAATGGAAGATGTAGTAGATAGATGTTGCTCCTTTGCTCACTGTTGTTGAACTGGATGCTCTCTGTCTGAAACCGTTGTCTCTTATATAGGTAAATGTGTGAAAATAAATGTTTTATTCCCGCGAAAGCATTGGTTTGTATTCGCGTGAAAATAAATCTTTTATTCCCTCGAAAGCAACAGTTTCCATTCGCATGAAAATAAATTATTTATTCCCGCGAAAGCATTGGTTTGTATTCACGTGAAAATAAAATGTTTATTCCCGCGAAAGCAACAGTTTCCATTCGCGTGAAAATAAAATGTTTATTCCCGCAAAAGCATTGGTTTGTATTCGCGTGAAAATAAATTATTCATTCCCGCGAAAGCAACAGTTTCCCTTCGCGTGAAAATGAAATGTTTATTCCCGCGAAAGCATTGATTTGTATTCGCGTGAAAATAAATTATTCATTCCCCCGAAAACCATGGTTTCCTATTCCCGCGAAAGCATTGGTTTGTATTCGCGTGAAAACAAATTTCTTATTCCCTCGAAAGCAACGGTTTCCATTCGCGTGAAAATAAATTATTTATTCCCGCGAAAGCATTGGTTTGTATTCGCGAGAAAATAAATTATTCATTCCCGCGAAAGCAACAGTTTCCATTCGCGTGAAAATAAAATGTTTATTCCCGCGAAAACATTGGTTTGTATTCGCGTGAAAATAAATTATTCATTCCCGCGAAAACAATGGTTTCCATTCAAGTGGAAATAAGTTTTCATTCCCTCGAAAGCATCAGTTTCCATTCGCGTGAAAATAAGATGTTTATTCCCGCGAAAGCAATGCTTTCCATTCGCGTGAAAATAAATTATTTATTCCCGCGAAAGCAACAGTTTCCATTCGTGTGAAAATAAAATGTTTATTCCCGCGAAAGCATTGGGTTGTATTCGCGTGAAAATAAATCATTCATTCCCGCGAAAACAAAAGTGTCCATTCGGGTGAAAATAAACTGTTTATTTCCGCGAAAGCATTGGTTTGTATTCGCGTGAAAGTAAATTATTTATTCCCGCGAAAGCAACGGTTTGTATTCGCGTGAAAATAAAATGTTTATTCCCGCGAAAGCATTGGTTTGTATTCGCGTGAAAATAAAATGTTTATTCCCGCGAAAGCAGCGGGTTCCATTCGCGTGAAAATAAATTATTTATTCCCGCAAAAGCATTGGTGTTCTTCCGTAAAAACAATGTTTCATTACTTTAACCTTATGATAAATGGTATGATTTCAGCTATATAAGAAGCACTGTTTTTACACAGAAAGCAGTCGATTCGACATTAGCAACTGAAGGAGCAAGATCTACTACAACATCATCTACTACAACTGCTAGAGGGACTTTCTGTTTGGAGGTATGTCAACTTGATGTACTATTTAGAGTATAAATTTAATTTTTTTATCGATTTAGAAACTAACAGCAGTATGATATTTAGTAAATATATCTTCAAATTGGTTTTTGAAAAAGAAAATCAAAAAATCATAACAAGGAATTTTACTTTATTTTTTAGAATGTCGACACAAGACAATACAAAACAACTGAAGAATAAAGAACCAAAACCTTCACAAGACAAGAAGGTGATTGATGACAATGTTCTTCTTCAACGTACTATGATCCCTTTTCAAAGCGCCAGTTTGAATACTCTGGCTACTCTCATCATCAAAAGCGCCTCTCTGTCAAGTACTCTATCTCCAGCTTCCAGAAGAAACATTGAAAACATCGTCAAAGTTGAAGATTTACCAATTCCTACAGTTATGCAGGTGTTAACCGTCGAGCTCCATGATGAAACGAACTGCACCATCATCTACAACTATAAAAAGGATTAAAGATAGTTAGAGTGAAGAGCACTATTCCATCAGCAGCAGGATTACTTGTTAATGAAGCTTCGCAAATAAGACCACTGGTTTTGATCTACATGGGTGTTGAAAAGACTGGAAAAGCACTTTTTCGTGCCGCTACAGAAACAGGAACTACTTTGAGGTGTAAGAATGTGTTTGATGTACTACCAGAAAAAAGTATGAGACAAATCAATGCTTATTTCGAGGTAGCTCATCGTCAGGATTTCCCAACAGATAGTGTCATATGTTTCCAAAACCCTGAAGTGATAACAAAATCTGACAGACGATGGAATGGGAATGAAGAGAGTCTTCTAGTTCAATACAGAAGTGTTGTAGATGAAGAATTACTGATCGGAGATATGCGCATTCCTCATCAAATAGCTTCTGCTGTGACATCGGAAAGATGTGGAGTTATTCTGTTCAAAGGCCTGAGTCGAAACGCAGACAATTCGATTTTCTACAACATCAGTGTACTCGCAGCTCATCAAGCCTTCGTCCAAGCCTCGGAACTGACTGATAATCCAAAATCTGAGGATTTTCTCAACCTCTTCGATGATGCTGAAAAAGAAGACTGTGCAGAACAAACTCTTGAGAAGTTGATCTATAACTCACGGGATTCATATCACTATAGGTAAGTTTTATTAATTTTTACCATAATTTAAAAAAGATGGTTTGTGAAAATTTTGTGTATTCTTACAATGAAAAATCACTTAATTTCTCTTTTTCATGTAAATAACAACAGTAAAACGATTTATCACGTAAATGATCAATTTGTGAAGGTTTTTGTATATTTCGGATTAAAAAAAGATTTTTTTGTGTCATTAGTGCAGTTTCTTTTTACATAAAAATTGAAAAAATAACAAAAGGTTATAATTATTTCACGAAAATGTTTAATTTTTCACAAAAATGTTTAATTTTTCACAAAAATGTTTAATTTTTCACAAAAATGTTTAATTTTTCACAAAAATGTTTAATTTTTCACAAAAAATGTTTAATTTTTCACAAAAATGTTTAATTTTTCACAAAGATGTTTAATTTTTCACAAAAATGTTTAATTTTTCACAAAAATGTTTAATTTTTCACAAAAATGTTTAACTTTTCACAAAAATGTTTAATTTTTCACAAAAATGTTTAATTTTTCACAAAAATGTTTAATTTTATCACATAAATGACCAACTCATAAACAGTTTTTGTAAAAAAATTTTAAAATTATATATATTTTGGTTTAAAAAAGAATTTTTTTGTGTCATCAGTGTATTTTTTTTACATAAAAGTTGAAAAAACAACCAAAGGTTATAATTATTTTACAAAAATGTTCAATTTTTCACATAAATGATCAACTCATAAACATTTTTTGTAAAACATTTTTAAATTATATATATTTCGGATTAAAAAATTGACTTTTTTGTGCAATCGGTGTATTTGTTTAGGTAGAAGTTGACAAAAAAAATGACATAAGATTATAGTTATTTTACAAAACTGCTTAATCTCTCACGTAAATAACACGTTTTATCACATAAATAGACAATTCATGGGTGTTTGTTGTAAAACATTTTTAAACTATATATATATATATATATTTATATATGTATTCCGGATCCAGATGGAAAATTTTTTTTTTTGTGTGTAATCAGTGTATTTTTTACATAAAAGTTGAAAAAACAACAAAAGGTTATAATTATTTCACATTAATTTTTAATCATGCTATACTAATACATCACTTTTTATTTTAGTCCATTATATCGTAAAAAGAAAACAGAATAAAGAACTTTCCCTGAAAAAATAATGAGCTGAATGATGTAACTCAGTGAGTTATTTTCCTGTTATATATAATGTAAACTATCTAATGTAGCTAAGAGTAAAATTCAAATTCGGTAAAATTTATTTATATAATGAATAATTTTTGTATTTTAGTCAATTATCGGATCTAAAAGAATACGGAATACAAGAATTACTCACTGAGACTAATAATATATCAGCAGAACATCGAAGAAGATATTGTTCAAGAAAAACGCTTTGTAACCATTGATATCGTAAGCTATAGTAGTTTTATGAATGTAAAAACTAGATATGGTATTTTCTATTACGATTATTTCCCTGTAAACTTTATTCATCTAGAGGGGTAGTTAGGTGATTTTTGACATTTTTGAAAAAAAGTATCAAAAACTATATACTTTAAGGATTGTTTTTAAAAAAGTTAAAAGTACAAAAAAAGTTATGTAGTAAAACCCTGTTTTGAAACATTAAAAATTTAAAAGGAAGGTGTAGGATAAAATCCTCACTCAAAAAATTAATAAAAATTGAATGGAATAAAAGAATATTTCCTCAAATACCAAAATTTTGTAAATATAAAGTGAAAATCTCTGTATATATTTTTTCAAAAAAAATATCGAAAAACTATATATTTCAATGATTATTTTTAAAAAGTCATGTAATAAAACCATGTTTTTGAAACATAAAAACTTTAAAAAGGATGGTGTAGGATAAAATCTTCACTCAAAAAATTAATAAAAATTGAATGGAATAAAAGAATATTTTCCCAAATACCAAAGTTTTGTAAATATAAAAGTGAAAATCTCTATATATATATATATATATATATATATATATATATATATATATATATATATATATATATATATATATATATATATATATATATATATATATATAATAAAACTCTGTTTTGAAACATAAAAAATTTAAAAGGAAGGTGTAGGATAAAATCCTCACTCAAAAAATTATTGAAAATTGAATGGAATAAAAGAATATAAAGTGAAAATCTCTATATATATTTTTAAGAAATATTGAAAACTCTATATTTTAATGATTATTTCTTTTAAAAAGTTGAAAAAACAAAAAAACTTTGTAATAAAACCCTGTTTTAGAACATAAAAAAATTAAAAGGATGCTGTAGGATAAAACCTTTGCTCAAAAAAATAATGAAAATTGATTGGAATAAAAAAATATTTAACCAAATACTGCATTTTTCTTGTAAATATATAGTAAACATTTCTGAAATATTGTTGGTGAAATTTACTGTAAAATGGTTTCAAGTGTGTCAAAGACTAAATATGATGTTTTCATTGAAATGTTTATTTTCAAAAGATTCATATAATAACATTGAATCAATTAGTCAAATTTAACACTCAAATTTGTTATTATCAAGCAGACTTAATGTTTCTATTGCGAATAATTCTCAAATATTGTAAATTTTAACTATCTAGAGGTGTAATTTGTTGATTTTGATGTGTTTTTTTTCTTTGAAAAAAGATTATGTAATACCACATACTTCAGTTCTAATTCGTTTGAATAATTTCATGGGAGACAAAGAATAAAAAGTTACATTGGTTTAGTTTTCCGAATTGAAGTTGCCATCGAAAATGGTTTGTTCTTGAATGGGTAAATCCATAACCTCCTCATCATCATGACAGAAGTCTTGCATTTTGAAAAAACAATTTTTTTCTTAAAAAAAAAAATGATTACGTAATACTACATACTTCAGTTCTTGAAGTCGCCATCGAAAATGGTTTGTTCTTGAATGGTAAATCCATAACCTCCTCATCATCATGACAAAAGCTTTCTGATGATTGCATTTTGAAAAACAATTTACATTGATTTAGTTTTCAGAATTGAAATTGCCATCGAAAATGGTTTGTTCTTGAATGGGTAAATCCATAGCCTTCTCATCATGTCTAAGTTTTCTACCCCAATACTCCAACTTCTCAGAGATCGAGATTGTTTTTATTTAAAAAAATAATGGAAAATATATATAAATGATTTTTTTTGAAAAAATGGTAAATTTTTAAAAAATTTAAAAGAAAATGTGGGATAAAACCCTCACTCAAGAAACTAATTTGGTATGATAGATTGATTACCTAACAATAAGAAAATAATGAATAATGCATATTTAAGCAAGTATTGAAAAAAATAATGAAAATTGAATAGAATAAAAGAATATTTTACCGAATACCCTGTTTTTTTGTAAAGATATACAAAGAGATAAAATTTACCTATTTAGAGGATAAGTTCCTTTTTTACGAAAAAAAATGAAAATTTAATGAAATGAAAGAATCTTTTACCAAATACCCTGTTTTTTTGTAAATTTGTACAAATATATGAAATTTAACCATTTAGAGATAAAATTTAATGAAATGAAAGAATATTTTACCAAATAGTCTGGTTTTTTTTGTAAATTTGTAAAATTAGATGAAATTTAACCATTTAGAGAATGATTTCTTTTTGCAAAAAAATTAATGAAAATTGAATGAAATGAAAGAATATTTCACCAAATACCTCTTTTTTTGTCAAAGAAAGGTGTAGAATAAAGAGCTCACTCAAAAATTGATTTCAATACAATGGACTACTGAATTATTATATCATTTTCAATCAGATATATGTAGATACATACAAACGGATGAAAATCTCTCATCATCCACTATTTCATTTGAAATGATATTGGAACTATTTCAAGCTCACAATATTTAATATGTTCTCTTTATGTATCCCTACTTATTATACAATAAATGTATATATTCACATATTGTTTCATTTTTAATCATTGGATTTATTCAGTGTAGATGTATCTCCTCTCTCCTCTCTCTCTCCTCTTTTCCTCTCTCCTCTCTCTAAAGATAGCTAACGATTCCCTTTCTCCTCTCTATTCCCCTCTCTCCTCTCTCTCAAGATATCATATGAGTAGGAATTAAAAAATTTATCAAAACTTAAATGTCATACATTCAAAATCTATATACCCTATGAGTTAGAATTATGTATATAATTATGTAAAAAAATTATCAAAACTTGAATGCCATACATTCAAAATCTAACAGCCATATGAGTTTAAATTAAGTAAAAAAATAATCAAAACTCAAATGCCACTTAAATGCCATCCAAATGCCACTCAAATGCCACTCAAATGAAATACAATATAAACTCGACGAATTCATTCAACACCGTAACCCATTGCCTCAATCCCAGATCTAATACACAAAAAAAAACACTTGGTAGGGAGATCTGCTCATATATTACTACTAATACTGTGAAGGACCGGCGCCATCTTGCATCCGCAGTACACACAGTAACAATCTAACTTACCTTACACTACATTGTACCATTCTATGCTTACGCTCTAGAGACATTCGTTCTATGCATACCTATTATTATTTTACTTTACATGCAAACTTATATGCATGCCATGTGCAATCAGTCAACCAGTTATTCTAGTACCACCCTTTGTGTGTGATTTGCCCATGCTAGCCAACCAGTTGTGCTAGGTGTGGCTTCCTTTGTTTTATTGTATCTACCAGAAATATGTTATGTAATCCTTTTTATAAATAGCCGTGTTAGGCAGTAATAAAGGCAGAGTCAGCTTGCACACTCTCAGAAGTTTCTTTGTTCTCTAACAAATAACTTCACTTGCGCACCATTACTCGAGTAGTAATATACAAGCAGATCAGCCTGAACCTCTGCTGGTCGAACTTAGCCTAGCCTATTCGCTTTCAATGTTCGACCTCTGCTTTGCACTGAAACAAGCCAACCGAACCTCTGCTGGCTGAACCTAGCCTTGCCTAGTTCGCCCTTCAAAGTTTGGCCACTGGCTACACACTGATAATAGCTAACGCAATCGGCAGCTCACTAGTAACTGAGATGGTTAGTCACCATTCCTCAAGCTACTAAGTCGACCTGTGGGAAGATTGTATTGCTAAGAGCATTAGACACAGTTGCCATCACAGTTCGGGAGGTTGTGCAGGTAGGCCGAGCTACCACTCACACCCCCACAGTGAAATCCTGCACATTGATGGCAGCAGTGGGATTGACAGACACCCACAAGTAGCAGCTCCCTGAAGGACGATGGCAACCAGAAGAAGAGCGCTGAGCATCGACAGGGATCCTTCCAGCCTGCAGATGATGGGGACGCTCACCACCATCCTAGACCGCATGACAATAGCTACCACACGCGATAAGTTTAGAGTGCCACAGTATGATGGTACAGGGGATGTGGACTATTTCTTGCAACGGTTTCAGGAGGTGGCCGACGCTAACCAGTGGCAGGCGGAAGACACAGTCATCCACCTACGGCAAGCCTTGTCAGGCAAAGCTGAACGGTGCGGTCGAGGAGAGACCACTGAGGAGGTGACGCGGACACTGCAGGCCACCTTTGGCATGACTCGTTCGGAAGCCCAAGCAAAACTGCTAAGCTACCGACGGGACCCCAGAGACAGCCTCAGAGACCACGCCCTCACGGTCGAGCAACTCATTAAGGCCGCTCACAGCACACTGCCGAGACAGAACAGGGATGAGCTGGTGATGCAGACTTTCCACAGTACGCTAGGGCACACATACCTGCAACGGCATTTGTTGGCAGTACGCCCTCAGAATCTGGAGGAAGCAATCCTGGCAGGGAATGAGTTCCTGCAGGTGCCTCACCAACCGTTAGGAGGACCTCACATTAGGACAGTGGAGGCCAACTTCCTGGAAGAAGAGAGAGAACCTCAGAGAGAGACGGCTCGACACCAAGAGGTACAGGATAAACTTAGGGGGATAGGCTCCCTGAAGTATGTCCTGAACAGGCGGCAGTGGGGCCGTGAGGCTCTGGAGGCACATTAAATCTTGGTATAGCGCTGTGGGAGGAGCTGAAGGCCCACTGTGTCTCGAATCCTGAATTAACAGGATACTGTGGTACCGTCTAGTCGGCTTGGCTGTAGGTCGGAAAATACTACAGCGAGTGGTACGTGGATGATAGTCCACACCTAGCCAGCGTGGAATGGCAGAGTTAAGTCCATATCCTGGAACTCTGGTGAACAGGCAAGGCTGGTGAAAACGGTCAAAGTTCATATACCCATAGCAAAGTGGGGTATGGATCAGACCGCCGGTTACCTCTGGGGGCCTAACCCGCTCTAACAGATCAAGGTGATCGCTATCGACTGGGTCACCAGCCGGTTGGTTCGCATATGCAGTAAATCCCTTAGGGTTGCGCGACCAGCTCAATGTACAGTCAGGCCCTAGTAAGCCAAAAGCGAATGCGTTAGTAGGCAAGCTAGGAGGAAAGGTACTCAGCGTAGGCTGCGCCCACGAGACATGGGAGGCCGAAGAGTATAAGCGCCCTTGGCACAGTTACTTCGGACCGTAGAAGGACTGAGCAAAGAGATTGCCAGTCTAAAGGCGGAGACGAAGGCGGAGCCTCCAAAGAGATGTTGGGGATGCCAACAAGTGGGTCATACTCGAAAGGCGTGTAGAACCGCCCCTTGGCCTAACTGCCAGGGAAACGACTACCGCCCGCAGCAGTAGGGAGACCAACTGGCTGCACACGGGCAATGACCAACCAGAAGGAAAGGGCACAGGCGCCCTCCAGTGGACCAGCGACACCGCGGCGAGAAACTCCTCCTCTGGACCTCCTGACTAGTCCCCCTATCGCCCTACACAACTGTTTTGCCAACCTGTCGGTACCCGACAGCTCAGTGGTGGAAGAAACGGACGGCGATGGGACTCTTGAGCAGCAGGAACCAAGGCCCAGAAGGAAGGACAGGCAGACCCAGACGCCCCCACTGGAGAAGGAAGAGTTCATTCCGAAACCTGTGATTCTCCAGAGCAACCAGATCGAGCGACCATATCGATCAAGCTACTACCTACCTGGAAGGGTAGAAGGAGAGGCGGTAACATACCTCATCGACACGGGCTGCAACACTAACTTGTTGGCCAAGCGCGTCTTTGAGCGGTTACCGAGCCACGTACAACGCAATCTGCACCACTATGATTCTCATGGAATCATGGCCGACGGTACTAGGCTCCCATTCTACGGCTTGCTCACGCTGAAGGGAAGGATACGTCACGTGAAGTTTGAAGAGACTTTTGTAGTAAGTCAAGTCAACGAGGACGTCATCCTGGGAATGCCCTTGTTGACAAGCCAAGGATGCCAGATGGGATTTGACCGTCCAGTACTGGTGATACAAGGGAAGGAACTGGCGTGTACCGACCGCCACGGGAGAAATCTCGTGTCCAAGGTACAAGTCCGACAGGACACCCAGCTACCCCCACAGGCGGAAGTAACTATTCCATCTCACCTGAGCTCCAGGGATACGTTCCCTCAGGGAGTGATCGAGAGTATCCAGGGCGGAATACCAATCGCCACTAGCATCAACAAGCCAGACGCCCAAGGGCGCGTGCTGGTCAGATGTCTCAACCCGACGCAGGACACCCTAAGACTACCCGCAGGAGAGGTTATTGGTACCTTTACGGGAGTGGAAGAGGGTGGCGTCCAGGGGTTGACCGAGCAGAAAGGACAGCAGAGGAACGAGATGGGAGGAAGAGAGCTACCCCCCCATCTACACGACCTCTTCCAGCAGGCCAAGAGAGGGTGCCAGAACCCATGGCAAGAGCAGCAGGTGAAGGAGCTGTTGATAAAATACTAGACGGTATTCAGCAGCCACAGTGGAGATTTGGGCAGGACGACCCTAGCAGAGCACTCGATCCCCACAGTAGAGGGGGCTCGACCTATCCGATGCCCACCACACCGCCTAGGACCGGAGAAAGAGGCGGAAGCAGAACGCCAAATCAAGGACCTCTTGGAGAAGGACCTGATTGAGCCGGCCGATGGAGCTTGGAGCTCCCCCGTGGTGTTGGTGAGAAAGAAGGATGATAGGTGGAGGTTCTGTGTTGATTACCGGAGGCTGAATGATATAACCAAACAGGACGCCTACCCAATCCCCAGAATTGATGAGTCGCTGGACGCCTTGGCCGGGAGTAAATATTTTACTACGCTGGACCTCACTAGTGGGTATTGGCAGGTACCCCTAGACCAAGATGCAAGCGACAAGTCGGCTTTCACCACCAGAAGCGGCCTATGGAAGTGGAAGGTGTTGCCATTCGGGCTGACCTCAGCCCCCGCCACCTTCCAGAGGCTCATGGAAAAGGTCCTCAAAGGTCTCCACTGGAAGACTCTCCTCCTGTACCTGGACGATGTGATTATCATCGCGCCCGACTTCCAGACCCACCTACAGAGGCTGGGTGAAGTGCTAGGACGGCTCCACCAGGCAAACCTGAAGGTGAAGCCCTCCAAATGCGAACTACTGCAGGAAGAGGTCAAGTACCTCGGACATGTAGTGAGTGCAAAAGGAGTGGCCACCGACCCAGGAAAAGTGGAGGCCATCAGAAGATGGGAAGCACCCAAGGACGTAAAGGGACTGCAGGCGTTCCTAGGAACGGCCGGATATTATCGGCAATACCTCCCCAACTACGCCACCATTGCTAAACCTCTCACCGTGATGACAGGAAAGGAGACACCATGGAAGTGGGGGCAAGCAGAGCAGACTGCCTTTGAACAGCTCAAAGCCAGGCTCACGCAAGCTCCAATCCTCGGGTACCCCGACCCCAACTTGCCGTACATACTGGACACAGACGCCAGCGCGGTGGGGGTCGGTGCAATACTCTCCCAGGTGCAGGAAGGCAAGGAACACTTCATCGCGTATTTCAGCAAAACTCTGGCACCCGCCGAGAGGAATTATTGTGTCACCCGGAAGGAGCTGGTCGCCGTCATTAAGGCAGTGAAGCATTTCTGTCCCTACCTTTACGGGCGGGAATTCAAGCTCCGGACGGACCACGCCTCGCTAAGGTGGTTGTGCAGACGGAAGGAGCCATCGAACCAGATAGCTCGATGGCTGGAGATCCTGGCTGAGTTTCGGTATAAGCTCGAGCACAGAGCTGGAACTCACCATGGCAACGCTGATGGACTCAGCTGACAAGGACCCTGTGCGGACTGCAGGCAGTGCGGCTCCATCGAGCAGAGAGATGGGGGACCTTCCCATGAAGAATTACAGCAGGAGGCTGGACAGAGACCTCAGAGAGAGGTGAGAGACGACCTCGACCCATCAAACCCGGTACATCCCCCCCAGAGTTCGACTCTGAAGCAGTCGAAGGGACGGGATGCGGTAGGCCGGCCTTATGTCGAGCCGAGACGGCGGGGGGACATGCTGAAGAGGGAGTCTGCAAAAGTCTGACAAAGTCTGACAAAGTCTGACAAAGTCTGACAAACCCGGTACATTCCACCCAAACCTTAGCCCAAGAGCAAAGGGACGGGCAGGATGCGGTAGGCCGGATTTATGCCGAGCTGAGACGGCCGGGGAATGTCACAGAGAGAGAGTTAGCCGAGGGGAGTGTTGAGCTGAGGACACTCTATGAACGGAAGGACGCAATGAAGATTCGTCCTGATGGGGTACTGACCATCACGCTCCACCATCCTTCCAGACCGAAGCACTGTGTAGTCTGTCCACCCAGCAGGAGGACGCAAGTCGTCTGGGAAACACACAGGCTGATCTACGCTGGAGTACACCGAACGAGGCAGCGCATCCTACTAGATTGGTACTGGCCGGGCATTTCCCCCTGGTCAGGAGACTGATAAAGGACTACGAGGTGTGCCAGGTGGCGAAGAACGGAAGGAGAGCAGAAAACCCCCACAGACAGCGGATGTATGCCGGTTGACCCTTCCAGAAGCTGGCGGTTGACTTAGTCGGTCCTCTAACCAAGAGGAAGAACCGCTGGGCACTGGTCCTCACCGACCACTTTACCCGCTGGCAGGATGCCATAGCACTGCCCGATGCCTCAGCACCCACGGTCGCCGTAGCCCTGGATGAGCGAGTCTTCGCTTACTGGGGTCTGCCCGAGCAACTACACTCTGACCAGGGGGCGCAGTTCGAGTCAGTGTTACTCGAAGAGCTATGCAGTCTATGGGGAGTCAAGAAGACGCGGACCACCCCCTATCACCCGCAAGGGAACGGAATGGTGGAACGCCAGAACAGGACGTTAGGAGATGCCCTTCGTACGCTGATATTGACGAAAGGGCAAGACGAGTGGGACATTCTGCTGCCGAAGATTATGCGTGGATGTCGCAGCACCCCCCACTCAGTGACAGGAGAGACACCCAACATGTTAGTGATGGGACGGGAGGTCCGCCTTCCAGACCAGCTAACGGGCACGCCTCCTTCCTTGGACCCTCGCAACGTCACAGACCACACAGCAGAAGTGCAAGAAAATCTCCAGAAGGCGCATGAATATCTGAGACAGCAGCAACAGGAGATTAGAAGTCAGGACGACGAGGAACCCCCCGTCTTTCAGAAGGGGGAGCTCGTTGTGTTGGAAAACAAGAGGCGGGTAAAGGGTAGCAACCCGAAGTTACAACCCCGCTTCGTGGGGCCGTACCAAGTGACAGAGGTCTTCCCCAATCACACCTATAAGGTCGAGAGGAACGGCCAGTGGTCGATACAAAACGGGATGCGATTGCGCCACTACAGAACTTGTCAGGAGCCGGTCGGCCGGGCACCCCCCTGTCGGGAACCCGCCCTCCAGCCTAACATGAAAGGGGCCAGAAGAGGACGACCCCCCAAGACACGCCCAGCACCCACTGAGATTGTAGAACCACTGCCACTGCCTTTACAAGAACCATTACCATTGCCGTCACCCCCACGAGACAGGTCACCACTGGTCAGAGAACCACCCAGATCGCCACCCATCCGGGAGCCTGAGAGCGCCCCGCTGGGGGGAGAGACACCCTATACCCAAAAGTTGTTGCCACCACCTTCGCCTGCGGCTAGCCGCAGTCCAACCCGAAGACCGGATGCCACAGAACACAACTCCAGTGAAGAAAGAGAGAGAAATAGACGTAGCACCCCACCCCCCCCCCCCCCCCCCCGAGGTCATCCAGAGGGCACCCAGCCCGCAGAGGCAACCAGCACTCAATGAGGAAGAGTGGCCACCTCTGCAACCAAGCCGGCTGCCCACCTCACCCCTGGATCGACCCCGAAGAGAGAGACAGAAACCTATGAAGTTGAGTGATTATCACTGCTATGCGGCCGGGGGAGAACAATATCTACCCGACACCCCTTCCACAAGGACGGGAAGAGAAGGAGATACACCCCAGCAGCCTTTAGCTCCCACTCCAAAGAAGGAAGTAGCCGACGACCCGGTCGAAATCGGCTGGACATTAGTCAAACGGAGAAGAAATAAAAGAAAGATAGAAGAAAGAGGGACGAGTTGTCATGAAGAGGGACGAGGGAGAAAAAGCGAGCAAGAGGAAGCAACTCCCCAACCCAGTAAACTCGCCGCCGAAAAGAAGAGGAGACAAGGTAGCGTAACTCCCAGTTACTGCGAACAAACACCCGCCAAAAACTCTAGTCAGGAAACCGCCATCCCACGTCACACTAACGGAACCACTTGGGGGACGGCGTCAGAAGAGCACGTGGTGGCAGGCACCAATCAAAATAAAGATAGGTCAGGAGCCGCCAACGATCAGTTCGCAACCAGCCACGGAGGAGTTCACTACCCAGCAACACCAGAAGCGTAGATCAACTGGACTCTCCACTACAACTACAGATACAGCAAGCGATGGCTCGGGCAATACAACACCTTAGAGAAAAGATCGACATTACGTCGACCACAGGAGAAGCCGACGCGTTCAAACTATTAGAGAGGGCCCAGGAGATCAAACGGCAGATGAGCCAACCCTACAGAGACTAAGATGACACATTACCGATGCCGCCGACGTTGATTAATTGGCCACCATCGCCAATGGGGCGGAGTGTGTGAAGGACCGGCGCCATCTTGCATCCGCAGTACACACAGTAACAATCTAACTTACCTTATACTACATTGTACCATTCTATGCTTACGCTCTAGAGACATTCGTTCTATGCATACCTTTTATTATTTTACTTTACATGCAAGCTTATATGCATGCCATGTGCAATCAGTCAACCAGTTATTCTAGTACCACCCTTTGTGTGTGATTTGCCCATGCTAGCCAACCAGTTGTGCTAGGTGTGGCTTCCTTTGTTTTATTGTATCTACCAGAAATATGTTATGTAATCCTTTTTATAAATAGCCGTGTTAGGCAGTAATAAAGGCAGAGTCAGCTTGCACACTCTCAGAAGTTTCTTTGTTCTCTAACAAATAACTTCACTTGCGCACCATTACTCGAGTAGTAATATACAAGCAGATCAGCCTGAACCTCTGCTGGCCGAACTTAGCCTAGCCTAATTTGCCTTCAATGTTCGACCTCTGCTTTGCACTGAAACAAGCCAACCGAACCTCTGCTGGCCGAACCTAGCCTTGCCTAGTTCGCCCTTCAAAGTTTGGCCACTGGCTACACACTGATAATAGCTAACGCAATCGGCAGCTCACTAGTAACTGAGATGGTTAGTCACCATTCCTCAAGCTACTAAGTCGACCTGTGGGAGGATTGTATTGCTAAGAGCATTAGACACAGTTGCCATCACAGTTCGGGAGGTTGTGCAGGTAGGCCGAGCTACCACTCACACCCCCACAGTGAAATCCTGCACAATACTATTTATTGAATTGTTATCATAATGACTCTGAGATAAAGTTGTTATCCTGTTTAATTCACTGAGCAGCTCCATTATATAAATCTATTACTATAATAAATAATAATGTAAATAATAATAATTTTTTATTCCTGCTATTATTATTTTTCACAGCTAACAATAATATTGATATTATATTATCATAAAACTTATGAAAAAAATGATGATTATCATCATTATAATAAATAATAATTAGTTTACAGCAACACACAACTTGATAAGCTACTCTATTCATTCTTTTATACTTGAGTAGTGGTGGTAGGAGAATTGTTGCACTATTTCCATATACCTACATCTTACAATCATGTTAATTACTACTACCCTTCTTTGCTTGAGTTATTTGACATTTTCATTTTTTATTATTTTCCTGCCATTTTGTTACTTTCATTAATAATAGCAATAAATTTGTCACCGCTGGTAACTAAACGATTATTATAGTTCTTATTATTACTGCAACTACCACTACCATCAACAAAAAATTTAGGGAGAAATGTTATTTTTATGGGACACCTAGCAATTGCTAAGTAGTAAACTTACATCCTGGCACTCTCTATGGGGTACTGGCACCTGTGATAAATAGCTATCAGCAAGGAAGAAAGAGATAATTATACTAGCAGACATTGCTGACAAATACACTTACTAACACAAACTTATTGCTACTGGTATTGCCAGTCAAAGCGCATTCAACTTTGTCTAACATGACCATCATTGCAAGTTCTTTTTATTGGCGAGAAAGATGGAACCAATTAATTGCAACAGGTTCATGACTGCAGAATAGAGCAATCGATTTTGAATTACCTATGTAATATGAGGTTCCACAGCTTTTTCCTCTCTCAGCTTAAGTTCATTTATCGGTATGTAGTAAAACAAGAACGCTAGAAAGTTATTTCATCTGTGTGGGCATGCAAATATCTCATATGTACATACATGCCATGTATTCATATGAACTTGGCTCATAGATGTTTCAAATCAATCAAAATTTGTCCATAATATAACCTCTTGCAGATGCTTTGATTTTTTTTCTTTTTATTGTAAAACCTGTAAAATTGCTTTAGCGGCCGGGGCGCTGCCCCGGACCCCGCCGGGGGCCTTGGTGGCCCCCTGGACCCCCGGCCCTATGTGGGTGATTGCCTCCTCTGATAATAAATCCTATCTACGGCCCTGTAAATAATTTATTTTCACACGAATAGATACCGTTGCTTTCGCGGGAATAAAAAAATTCATTTTCACGCGAACAAAAAGCAATGCGTTTGCGGGAATAAAAAATTAATTTTCACGCGAAGAAAAACCAATGTTTTCGCGGAAATAAAACAAATTTTTTCACGCTAAGGAAAACCAAAGCTTTTGCAGGAATAAAAAATTTATTTTCACGCGAAGGAAAACCAATGTTTTCGCAGGAATAAAACAATTATTTTTTGATGCGAATGAAAACCAATGCTTTCGCAGGAATAAATAGTTTATTTTCATGCGAATAGAAACCAATGCTTTCGCGGGAATAACAATTTTATTTTCACGCGAATAGAAACCAATGCTTTCGCGGGAATACAAAGTTCATTTTCACGCGAAGGAAAACCAATGTTTTCGCGGGAATAAAACAATTATTTTCAAGCGAAGGAAAACCAAAGCTTGCGCGTGAAAAAATGCTGATTCATAGAGATTGACACGAAATGGTGTTCATAGGGTTTAATCAGTGCAACTTTAGCTGTATAAGAGCCACCGTTTTCACACAGAAAGCATCCAGTTCTACAACAGCTAGTGGAGAAGCAACATCTACTACAGTTACTAGGAGAGCATCAAGGTAAAACTTGATGAATTACAGTTTTTTACTCATACATTATTTATTATACTAAAACAAGTAAAAAAATTAATCATCTGTATTTTTTTAGATTCATTCACAAAAAATGGAAATAGTTAACAACACAGAATCAGAAACTCAATCTAAACCTCTTACTCAAGAGGACTTGATGCTTCTACAAAGTATATGCAATAAAAAAATTGAAGAGAGAGTGCGAATTATCTCAAATAATTGTAAATTCATACAGAAAGACTTGATAGGACAGCTAAATAGTTTTTGAACTGAAGCTTTTCTAACATTAAAGCTCTTAGGGAATGATGTTACATCAGACATTCAGAGGTTACATTCTCTATTACAACAACCACAACATCAACTAGATCAGATAAACACACCAATTTCTATCGAGCATGCTCGTAAAGAGCTTGCTCTAAAAAGAAGAAACCTACAGCGACAGTCCCCTCTAAGGCAAGCTAGAAGAGTAAGGACTCAACAACGTAAGGCACGACGAGCTACAAAAACATCCGATTAACAGTCAATTTTTGATGATAAGGTAATAATTAATAAAAAAAATACTGTTTAATAAGAGTTTGTAGTTGTTTTACATTTCTGTTTAATCATTCTATAGCATTACATAACTTTTTATTGTGAAGGTGAAAATAATGTATTGGTTGAAATTATAAGTTGTAGTAATTTGTATCACTTATTCATATACAATAAAGAGTAGACACCACTCATTGAGATATTGACAATTGTAGATATATACAAATAAATCTATTTTTATATGTAGACTTGATATCGAATGCTGATGATATGTTGTCTCAAGTAAATAAATGAAGTTATAGTACTTTGTACTACACAAAATTTACAGTAAATTTTAATAGATATAATGTTTTCTATTACAATGATTTCCCAAATACTGTAAATTTTAACCATATAGAAGACTAATTTATGATTTTTCAAGATGCAATGTAAAGGAAAAGACTTTTGCATTGATTATCATTACAAGACCTAGTGCTTTGTATTGCTTAGTCTTTACTGACTCTAGCTATATTATATGGGAAGATTTACCCCTACTTATTATGTAATAAATGTATATAATTATATATTGATTCATTTTTAATCAATGTATTTATTCAAGCTAGATATATCTCCTCTCTCCTTTCTCTCACGATGCTATATGAGTTCGAGTTATGTAAAAAAAATTATCAAAACTTAAATGCCATACATTCAAAATCTATATGCCATATAAGTTCAAATTAAGTAAAAAAATAGTCAAAACTCAAATGCCACTTAAATGCCACTCAAATGCCACTCAAATACCCCTCAAATGACATACAATATTAACTCGGCGAATCTATCCAACGCCGTAACCCATTGCATCAACTCCGGAGTCAAATCCACAAAAAACACTTGGTAGGGAGATCTGCTCATTCATTACTACTGGTAGTGGAAGTGAAAATCCGCTACAATATGGCCTTAGAGTACGATTACCCGGTAGCTAGAAAGAGTGTGCAATTGTTTGATTGATATCATTGGCTGGCTAATGAAAAAAAAATCTAATGCTTCAACTATTTAGTAAAGCCTAGATTACTATGGGGTCAAGACCATTGTGGGTGTAGGCAATAGTGAGACTACCAAAACTTTGATGTAATCAGTGGTGCTATTGTGATTTGTTTTTGTTACGGTGGTAAAAATCGAAATTATACTGTTTACCAATTAGCCATACAAACAATACATATCAGAATTGTTATTTGTGCACAGGTAGTAATTTTTGGTTTCCTTTTGTGGTTCACCGCCTAAATTTTTTTTATTAGTACTCTTCCAATTATCAAACGTAATTAATGAATACTTATTGTTATTTCAAATTGTAATTATTGTGAAGATTTTACATAATTGCCACTGCAATGACATCTTACAAATGGTTTTTACTTAATGTGAACACTGATTTGATCTAGTGTACTTTTGACGGCACTGAGTCAATGGAATGCACTAGCCAACACGCTAGGCATTTCTGGTTTATAGCGCTACTAGCTGCCCCAGATGAGCTGCGGTGCAGCTGAGCCAAGGGACTTCTCCCTCTACTATTATCGGCTACCAACTAGTGGAATACAGGCGGGTAACTCACTATCAATGCACCAGCTTACTTGTACATAAATAACTATCTACAATGGGCCAGCTTGTTTATAACTATTTTTACAATGTGCCAGCCTATTGCTCATGTGCTCCAGTTTGTTTGTATCAAGTATGGTCTGACTTTTATAACCAGTCATATTGTAATAGAAATGACTTGCATCCCCTGTGCTTACTGGAACCAGGGGCCTTAATTATCAATGTTCAGTAACTTTATGCCATCGCATGAGCACAAAGGAAAACTCATGTTATGTAGCTGCAATCTAGGCAACCTTTTGTATATCTATGCTTTTTTATATAATTATGTACTCAAGCTACTCTTTAGTTGTTTTGTTATCTGTACTAAAACAATTTTTGTTTTGAGCGTTAATTTTTGTCAATATCAGTGAAGTATGATGGTCAATTTAAAAAAAAAGTAAAAATAGGTGTGTCACCAATAGTCATTTTTCTCTATTAACCAGTACAAAGTTTACTTTGGTCAAAAGCTTATCGATACGATGGGTCTATGAATCCTATGGTGTTCTTTTTAACTATGTGACACTAACAGTTGATTTTGAAAGGAAGAATTGAAAAATAAAATTTTGCTCAAAAGCACCCGAGACAATGGAATGCGCACAGGCATAAATAGAGCGAGACTTTATTAACCTGAATTATTGTTTCAAGAAAGAAGGCAAATCCATTAACCTAAGTTTTACATTGGTACAGGCTTTGCTTTATTTGTATTGACAAAAATTGCACCAGATTTGCAAACTTTTGAAAACTAGCAGTGTTTCCCGCATGGATTTGACCAAAGTGGCTACTGTTGGGATTAGAAAAATGTAATCTTTTCTTACTTGGGAGATGTTCAATCACTTTCAATTAAGAGTTTTCTGCGTGTTTTGCGAAAAATTTTATCTCATATAGATAATTGAAATGTGAAACTTGCCTGAAAACAAATTAAAAGGTAACAAGAATCATATTCTTTTTACCAATTGCCGAAAGGCACAATGCTACCACATCAACTGCTTTGCTCATTCCAATCCCTTAAATGCAATAACAGTTATTGTATTTGCTATAAAGTTTATAATAGCTGAGTGTAATATCTTAAAAGTATAAGTTGTCCATTGGCATACCTTCCAATTAGTATTTTAGCATTTTAGAACAAGTTTAATAGGTCAATGGTACAAAGAAGAATAATATCTTTTTTATTTTGTTACAACTGCCAGTTGAAAGCATATTTAAAGCGCCTGAAGTAAAGTTGATGTTCGAGGATAGCAAGCTAAAATTTGACTTCAATGTGACATTGAGCACCATTGGATCAGAAGGTGGACTACGAAAACTTGATACTAAACTGTTACAGTCGCGACCAGCACAACAGGAAGCTGAATCTCGAGTCATACCATCAGGTAGTTGAAACTGTTACCCAGAATTGTAATTTTTATTTTAGCAATGTTTTGTAAAACAAGGGCAAAGAGTATTTTTGTCCCACAGCAACTCTTTCAACGCTAAAGCAAATGTTAAAACTTTTAAAATCAGCGCTCTTAAAAATTTCATGCAGAAAATCTTTTTGCAGATGATTTAGTGCAATCTACCCCCCAACCTGGATGGGACAAATTCTCTCTAACTGGCGGCGAGTGGAATGAGGTAATTTTACCTGGATATGAGTACATGATGGAAGTTTTAGCTATTACTAATAGCGATGAAGCTACTCAACCAATTACTGATTCATTGACCATCCGTGAGTGATAATTTTTCCACTCAAAAATTTTCATGACATTGCCGTTGTGAGCATAAGTTAGTAGAAACTTTGCATTTCATAAAAGTTAGCATACTCACAACAAGGGTGTTTTTGTGGGCATTTATTTTGCATAGTTGCTTAAGTTTGTTTGCATTTGCTCCCATGATAAATCATCACAATGAGTGGCAACTGGGGAATAAAAGAGCAAAAAAAATGTTTTATCTAAAAACTAAAAAGTGGACTATGGTCAAAAAAAGGATCCATGTATGTTAAGCGAATTTTAAATAATAAATGTTATCAAGTTGGATATTCCATCTCAATGATTGTGAATGATGACAACAGCGAGCAAAATGATTATACATAATGACTGGAAATTATATTTAGACCTGTCTGGGTGGATAGGTATCGTTACATAGGATGGGTTATCGATAAAAACTTCAACAAAACATTGAATTAACTGATGATAATCAGAAATTAAATGTTCTGTGCCTATTAGGCGGAAGTAGAAAGATAATGTACCAAAGACGATGTAAAACATTGATGTACCAATCTTGTGCACTGTAAATAGAGCTAAAGCAAGCACATCTTGCGACTCCACTTTCAAAACTCTCTACTTCTGTTAATGGGAAGCAAAAGTTAGAAGGCTTAGCTAGTAGTGTTTAGATTAGTGATAGTAATTGCAATAAATTAATTCTCGTTGGTTGAATATCACTCGGCAACCCTAAATTAGTGCGTTTCCATTCTCAAACTGGATGAAGTGTTCGGTGTACAATGTGAAATGATCGCCAATGCATTAATAAGTTTGCCTCTACTTATGTTCTAAGGCCACTGTGATGCGATACTATAATAATTATTAAAAAAAATATATGCAAGGTATCAAAATACTCCCCGAAACACACAATATGTTCAAAGATCCCTCTCTCCTTCTGTGCTTACATGTGCAATACTTCTTCATGGTCATTTGTAGCTCCAGAAAAGCCACATAATTTGACCGTACTTTCGGTAGCCAACAAAACAAAGTTTGCGTACACTTTCAACTCTAATGGACACCATGATGACCTGTTAGTCAAAACGGGAGATCAGTGCTCATCTACACGTGAATGGACTTTCCAAAATGTAATGAGGCAAAAATACTTCGTCATAGATGAAAATTTGCCCAATCCCTGTGATTTGAATGTTTGGACAATCTCTGGGAGCATACGAAGTCTGAGTTCTTACACAGCCTCAATTTTACCAGGTTTGCCCTGTTTTAGTTTTTCCTACAATATATCTAATTTTAATCACTCGTAAGTTTTTTCTTGAAATTGAAAGCATGGAAGAAGCATTTTGTGCGATATAAAAGCAGCACCAAACAGGTTCAATCCTTTGTTTATTGAGACTGCGTAGAATTGTAAAAAAAATTTAAAAAAACATTTTGGTAAGATCTCACTTGCTACTACATACAGCATTAAGGTTCACCATCAATCAATACCTTTTGCCGAATTATAAGTAAACAATGTCTGTTAGTTCTTTTGAAATAATATTTGATAGCTACATGAAATCTCATACAGTTTAAACCTAAATATTGACTGTCAAATTTTAGACCATGGCAACGAAACGTTTGATCAGTTTGAAATTAACCTGCTAATAACCGGCAATCAGTTGGTGTGGACAATGGGACTAAGTCTAAATTTGATAGCTACTGAAGGCGGACTGATGAAAATAGATGTGATTCTATATGAAATTTCGATTAATGGGAATCTTACAAAAATTGGAGAAAAGAATTTGAACTCAGGTATTAGCGGAGTTGTATGAACTAAGTAAAGTTTTCCCATTTTCCGGGATTTAAACCTAGGCAAAGTCTAGCCAGTTATAGGTTTGTATATATTTGTGGGGATAAGGTGCCAAAAGTAATTTACAGAAAACTTTTGCATTCATGAATGTAGCAAATACTTCAGTACACCCCTTCAACTTGTTTTTCTCCAAAACTGTACAATAGTGACTCATTAAGAGTATTCGCGACCTCTGTTAGCCGAACACATTGCAATAAAAATAATCAGACCGGCAATAAACTTTATTTATAATAATCATGTTCGGAATTTGTGGGTCAACAAAAAGTAGCTCACTGAATAAAAAAAATAATCAGCGAGTATTTACTTATATTGTTCGTAGGTCGCGGATGAAACTGAACACTAAATAAATAACAATGAGCGATTTTATTTTTTTCATTTTCATAGACCCCCTATACACCCTTGAAAATAAATTCAAAATAATTGCAAGCGATCAAAGTTTACTAAATTGAAGGGCAGCTTGACAAACTATTCCAGTTTGTGGCAGTTCAAATTTTATTGTTTTCTCGATTATTTTGAAAATTGGGAGTTATCTTCTTCATGAATTGCTCGGTAAACTATAACATTTCATTGAATATTATGTTGTTCCAAACTAATGTTCCATTGCATACGTGACATAGTGAATTACGAACATCTATTATTTTGTGTATTTGTCCGACGAACAGGTCGCGAATACTCTCAGTTTCTACTAACGTGTAAACACCACCCACTCAAAATGTTTCCATCAATCAGATCAACTTGTGTGATAACAGCTAGTTACTATGCAAGTATTTAAGTATAATTCAAAGTATAGGAGATTAAACTTTTATAACTTCTTCTATTATTTCTCCCGAAAATCATCTTCTCCAACTAGCCCCAGACCTAATGTTACTCACCAGATTGACTTTGCTTTCTAAGCTCAACCACATGCTCTAATCACCAGTGAGTGACTCATCTCTTTTAAGTACAAGAGCTGCCCAAAAGTTTCCAGTTTGTCAGCACAGCTCCAAAGAGGTAGAGGCAGGAGTAGTTTACAAAGTCAATAATGTACTTTCTAATCCGCTAACTAAAACACTATCACCCACCAAACCCCTCGTTTACTGGCACATTCAGGTCAGCAACCACGGATGGCTTGCTGCCACTAGCTACCTCTCTATCAGAGGTGCTCCTGCGTCAGTATAGAGCTGCATCCGAAGTAAAAAACTATTCTCAACTCTACCACAAGATGCATTACTTAGTGCTTTTGAGTGGAGTGTATTTATTCTATCCCGAAAATCACGTGAAATTACAAGATACAGCACAGTACAATGAGCTATAGCAAAAGCTATGCCTTTTGTAGGCGGAACCCAGGTGGGAAAGAGTGCAAATGCAAATAGAACACAAGTGGAAAATTACGTAACGAATCAATATGCAATATATAAACAGTGACAAATGAATTAAAAGTAAGTGGGACCCGGAAGTAGCGGGCCGAGTCATCAGCTCACCAGCCAATCCTAAGATTTTGCTCTTCTTGTGGCAATTTGTTTGTCTTCTTTTAGCCTTTCAAGACCGAGATCCTCTCAATATTCCTGGATCGTTAAGTACCCTGGGATTGATTGGTCACACTATCTAGAGGCAGTAAAATCTAGGAGTCATATCTCTCAGAGGTCTTAGGCTATTTGTAGTTAACAGGCTATGACAGTTTTCTTTGACCCGATCTAGAATAGCATCCACAGGGTATACTCAATACTACCACATGCCGGGCTGGTAAAAATAGTTTATTTAGCTACAGTAGATTTCTTAGCGTCCTGCTTGAGCAGGTGTCAAGCATGTCTGTCTGACTACATTCCATATTCAGAAAGACTTCTGAGATGAATACAAAAGATATTCCAAACAGAAAAAACTATTTTTAGACGAGACTCCGAGCACTGCTCCGGAAACAAGTTTGGTTGCACTTTTTATATATAAGTTGACATAATCAGACTTTGACCTGTTTTTATTTGGATCAGACTTGTTCCCATTCATTTCTGTCAACATTCATTACTTCCATTTAAATCCTCTGAGAAAAACGAATTTCAGCTCTCGCATTTACCATTTCTTGAGTTCCAAAATTTTGTTCATTAAATGATCTTCTTTATAATAGTTTGCGGCTAGAACTGATATATTCTACCGCAAAACCTAAAGAAGCGGTTTTTCTCTACTTGGAACTGAAAAACAACCACAAATAGATCTTTTATTGAACTAATGTAAAACCAAACATGTATACAAAACTTTTGAAAGAATGGGCTCTGGTTTTAAAATTAGAACATGATTAACTGTAGTAAATCAAATGGCATAAATGAATAAAAAAATATGGAAAAATTTTAAGTACATAGGAGCTCATCTGCATAAGTGAAATTAGCAGTATTTGATAGCTTTTCGTCAGCAAACAGCTAAAATCCAACTGCTGAGATAGCTAACAGATTTTTCTGAAACTCGATAAAACTAAAAGATGTTTGTTTAGCTTTGCATACCACTACCTAACCATAAAACTTTAAAAAGAGTGTTTTTGCGACCTATTCAGAAAATGGTGCTGGGACGACATAAAGCAAATGCGAAGTACTGAGAAGCCCTTAACGTTTCCCATCTATCTTAAGCTAACTTCATTAAACTTCATAGCTTAATAATAACAAATATGATAATTAGTAGTTAAATGAACATAAACTTTAATTGTTTAAAAGTTTTAAAATCGATATGGCAAATACTAACACAAATTCCAAGTAAGAAATTGTCAGGCCCTCCTCTCAGAAGCTTCCAAAATAGATAGATTCCATGACAGCACTGTAATTTAAAAGTTAAATCAACTACTTCAGGCGGTTTATGACCTTTTCTAACCATCTATAAATAAAAATGGCGATGGTATATTCAAAAGTGGAATACAATGTATGTTATTTGATTTCAGCTGACTTTGAAAGTACGCTCATCGACATTTACCAAAGGCAGTATACATTGAAGGAAAACAGCCATACAAGACTTAATGTAGAGCTAGCAGAAGGCAATCAGTATAAAATAGAAGCGGTTGCTGTGACTGTAGATGGACAAATTTCTGAACCAGTTTATGCCAAAGTTTTGAATCGTATGTTGTATTAATACTTTCATATTGTTTAAAACGTAGATTTGTATTGCTGTAGAGAATCCTAGCTCTTTCTCTAATTAGTTGCACTGTAGTTGGAATAAACAGGGCACTTTACAATGGGGATAATTAAGATTAAGAAAAAAAATGAGAATTGCGTTCATTTACATAGATAGGACAGATTTTTCTATCACTTGATCTAGAATTGACTCAGACTTGACTTTGGCTCTTCTTAAGATCTAATCTCAACGTCGATTCCACCTGGACTCGACTGACAACCTACCCACCAACTAACAAACGTGACCAAGGTAGCTGGCCAGACCGACTAGCCAATGGTAAAAACATGTAAGGTTGTCTGTGTGAAGAATATAGTACATTACTTGAGTAAAGCCCACAACCTCCTTGCAGTCATGAGCAACCATCTCACTTGATATTTCTGTACCAAATCTCTTTTGGTACATACGTCCTTAATTGTCTTATTTTTGATGCAATCAATTCGTTTGCTTCTGGAAAGTTGCGTTCCTGAGGGGAAACAAACCCGGGAGTAATAATAAGAACTGTTGCCATCGTCTGGTAATGAATAATGAGACACTCCATTTTCTTTTGAAGAACTTTTAATTTTGACAGTACAAGAATGAAGGCCTTGCATGGCCTGCCAGGTTTCATAGAGCGGGGCTGAGGTGAGGGAAGGGGACCAGGAGAAGGGGGTAAAGCGTTAGTCTACTGGGAGTAACAGTCATTAGGGTAGTTAAGGGATTGTAAAAACTGGCAAAACTATTTCAGTAGGGGTGGGAATATTTATGGGAGGGGAAATAATGGGAGGAGTGTAGGACAGGAAGTGTGGACAGGGGTGTAGACTAAAGCAGTTTGACAAAGCATATGTACAAAAAACTACAAACACAATTTAAAGTGTTTTTCTACAGTTCTTGTCAAACTGCTATAAGTCAGAAAAGTTTTTTCCATATTTTTTGTAAATATTCTTAAATAATTGTTCTGGTTTTGGTAGCGACAGCGCCACAACTACAACTCTGCCACTGCCATGGCTATTACCGACAGCACCACCAATCAGTGGCAGATACAATCACTGCTGCTGTGTGACCAGACCTATATCCACCTTGCTATATGGTGTTGGCTAGCAGATGCCTCAACAGCCCAATTTTCTTTTTCAACTTGATTGCACTAGTTATATTTACTTATTCTATGTGCTAGTTATCACACGCAAAATAATGCAGTGTATTCCTTTGAAAAGAAATGCTACATTAACGGACAATTCGACAGTTAGTTTACCTCTAAACAAAGTAGGCAAATCTTAAAAGTGATTTTGATATTATTACTACCTGTTTTTTTGTGCACAGTCTGAATTAATGTCTATGATCTTACGCGCCTTTTCATTAAATTGCTTGAAGGTTTCTGCCATTTTGCAGCCCAGAACGAAAAGAAGGTATCAAACTCTGCCGCACCTGTATTCATTCTGGTAGCAGGAGTCGTCATAATAATAGTTATGGCTGGTTTGTTTGCGTTCCTGCAAATAAGGTTAGTTTCAGATTTAATAAAACAGAAAGTGGTTGTATAGAAGAACAATTCAACTATTCTTTCGTCCGTCAAATCATAAAAAAGAGTAATATTAGTAGTTTAATATGAGCAATTCAATCGATCTGGATGTTAATTGGGGGTGCGATCTGAAATGTTCACTCTACATCAGTGTTTATTGTATGGTTCATTAGTGTAAAAGAATGAAGACAGCTGCGCTATTGTTTTTGTTAGTCACCCAAGCGTAACCAACTGCTTGCTAGCCTGCTATGGCTATTGTTACAACATCATGACCTCAAATTGTCTAGTAGAACAAAACCGAGCTCTATTGCAGTGAACACGTTGCTGTGTTTATGCCATAAGTATTGATTTTTATTATACCAGCACAGGGCATTTACTACCCCGGCCCTGGGTAGCTATCCCCGGCTGGCATCAAAATGACTGCCATAGCCTGAGGGAGTTAACATAGCTCAAAAACCTCCAGTGACCATATCCAGGAGCTGGCTAACCTTAGAAGTTGGAAAATTTTTGAAACAAAGGTTCGAAAAGACCAAGAACCATAACTAGGGGAGATACCAACTTATTACTGGAAAGATAGCTATAGATTCCGTCCCTCAATTCTGGGCGCCATTTTGCTTTAATCTATTTGTTCATATCTATTTGGACCATGATATTATGTGTATTTATATTGGCTAGCTATCATGCTTCCTGTGCATGATGGAAAAGTTTCAGTTTACTTCTTTTGACTTCCTATAACTCTGCCTGTAAAAGGCACAGCCTGTTTTGATCTCATTGCATTACCTCTCAGCCTTGTATTGGATTGCCTTCTTTGTGTTCTGTTATGAATAAAGGTTAACACATATCACTTGAAAGCGCCGAGTGTGTATGTTTGAGCAAAGGTGTCACCGCAGTTGCTAAAGTAGTTTGCGGGCTTCACAACAAGTTGTTTGTACTATCCCGGCATGAGGTGACTTCTGGGGAGAGGTTGACTGTTGTTTGTCAGGCCTAGGAAGGCTGAATGTTTGATGGTGTTGGCAGACGGGCAGTTTGTGTGGTGACAACCCCCTAACGGAAATTAGTTGTATGTAAAAATCTGCTACGACACTAATAAACCATCCAATAAATACTGATGTCAAGTGAAAATTTTGGGTCGCACCCCCAATCAAAACCCAGGCCGCTTGAACTGGTCATATTAAACTACTAATATTGAACGTTATAATGAAACAATACTTTTTCAGTTTTAACTTAAACAAAACTCAATAGAGTGTGCTCCACAACTCCAATTATTTTCTCATTCACATAAAGATTAGGTAAAATGTTTTTGGATTGATGCTTTGTAAGTGAGAAAATCAGAAGTTGAATTGTATTCTAAATTTTGGGATCTCAAGCTTTGGCTGTTCCGTTTATAAGCTGTATGTACCCTTTTGGATAATAAGCATTAATTTTTAAACCAGCAACCTGTCCGCCGCTTATCTTACAATTTGAGGAAGCTTCTGTTATTTGCTGTTTATTTATTGTGGAAACAATTTCTGCCTAATCCATGCATAGATAGTAATTATGTGATAGTAAGTTCTAGTAATTATAATAAGTAACTTTATGTATTTTTTTCGCCAGCCGATTGGTTTTCTAAAGTATTGTGTGTTTTTACATAACCATCCAAATGAGAATTTATAAAAATTTTAAATGTGACTCCCATTTGCGCAGGAATCAAAAAAAGAAGCCATTTTGAATATCACCTCAGCTGAAATAACACATCTACTCAATGGGCAGTGGTTACACCGCTGCGGAACTTAGCTTTTATGCCCTAGTCACACGGGGACAGTAACAAAACTATAGGGAAATTTTATTACGTGGTCGCTGAAGCACGAAAAAAGTTTTGTTCGAGCAGCAACACAATAACTGTAAAATTGATTGGTTCTGCCTAGCGATCAATAGTTTTATCCAATGACAGTGCATTGTGCTTCATGCACAGGCATACTCATACTTTACTGCATGATGCAAAAGCATGGAAATTAATTGAAGGAAAGTTTGGAATACATTGCTTTAATAAATAGCTAAGATTGACCAGCCATTACTATTCTAATTGTTTAATTTCAAATTATTGATATTATTTTTCAATTATTTAAAACTCATTTTGGATATAATAAAACAGATAATTATTTATTTAACAATTGATAAATATGGTCCAATGGTCCGATCATGTGCAAATATGCAACTGACGATTTTCCCACACATAGCATTGCTTGATCACGACAAAACTGAAATATTCGCTCTGTTTGCTGGGCGATGACTTTGCCGGGCCTGAAAAACTAGTTTCGTTTACAGTTTTGTCAAAGTTTCGCTTTAGTCTGTTAACATTGCATAAAGCAACACACATAAAACTTGCCATGGTGCAGCCCGGGGTAAAAATAAGGCATTTTATAATACAAACAACTAAAATGGTTTTCGTGACTAGTGTTGAGTATCTGCAACCTTAGGAGTTCAGTACCAAATCAGCTACTAAGTCTACTTTCAGATTCTCCAACAACATTCATTCATGGAATATTTTTCATTTTTGTAAAAGATGTAAAATGAACAAAGAATGCTGTTGAAAATGGTTAATTAGCCTCACACTAATGTGCTTCTGAAAACACCATATATTGCAGTATATTTTGGTCTGTTGCCAAAAAAACCAACCATGCCAGCGGTTTCCCCTCTGGAGAGAGGTAGGTTACTCGAGTGTAGTAGCATTTTTTGGCAACAAACCAAAATATACTACTATGCTCGAGCAACCTTCCTCTTTCCAGAGGGAAGCCCGCTGGTATGGTTGGTTCCACTTGTCCAAATGATGAGTTTATCAACTTAGTACCGAGCCCACGGTGCAGTCCATTTTTTTTGGTCCTGTTCAGTTCTAGAGAGGCTATCCTTTATTGCACATTGGAGAGAGTAAGCAATGTGAACAAATACATAGAGTATATGAGCACAGGAAGTGTAAATTTTTTTACCCAATCGACTGTCCAGAACACAGAGGATAACCAATCATACGTACAAGAAGTAAAATAGCTAAATAAAAATGTATGTCTAAATAAAACTGCAAGTACAAAAATGTGCAAACGGTCAAGAGGAATTAGCGCTTCGTAAAAAATGGGGGCAATTAATGATTGAAACGCCTGCTAGTAAACATTCCCACCTCTTACTTACTTTCAGGGCTTTTTGTAGCCTGTTGTCAACCTTTTTTTACATCTGAAGGCAGTTTAAGCCCTCAAATTAGCCATCAGAAACTGCACAGCTATTTTCAGATTCCTGAGCAAAGTTACTCCTTTGGAGCTTGCTGAGTAAAAATTACCACTTGTCCTGCAAGGTTACTGTTAGCCCTGCAGGAGTCACAACCAGCCCTGCTATTGTCACTACAAGCCCTGTAACATTTGTAACACAGATAATGCAGCACCACTCTCTCTAGTACTTGCAACCTGGGACAACCAGTCTACAGTTGTATGCATTTATTCAACGCTGCTGGCTATCTCTGAAACACGGAGACAATATCTAGTAAGGCAGATGACTACTGGAGTAAGTGTTTCCTTGCTCTGTTTATAGACATCTGTCAAAGATGTTGACATGAGCTCACAACAGACTCCATGGTCATGCAGGAACAGGGCGTATATTATTTACAACAGCAGTAAAAAACCAAATGCAACTCTCCATGTTTCTGTTTCCTCTGTGTCTGGAAAACTAATATAAATGGTTACTGGTAACATGGCTTGCATTGTGCATTACCACTGGCTATGCTATTAATTTAACAAGCAGGGAATAAAAGGCTTCAAGAGCAGTTGGCATGAAATTAACTATTGAAGCTTGTTCACTTATAACATATTGAATAACACTATGAGTGAACTTTAACTACTTTTTTTCAGCCGCACAAGATTTGCATTGCCAAGTTTTTACTGCATTTGAAGAGAAGGCTTTATTTTTCGTGTACACAAAATACGCTTTTTTACAGGAAGAAATCCAAAAGGAGACCTTTGACACCATCTTTTGGAGACGGTAAAGCTAAACCAAAATCAGCTACCAAAAAGCAGTCGTCAATGGGTTTGTACTACTCTATTATTTTACTTTATTAATTGTGATAGTTGTAATTTAACAAAAATGTATACTTGTTGCTTCAACACAAAGTTCTCTTAAAAACAAATTCACTCTAAACTGATTTAAACTGAAAAAGTAATTCCTTTGCATTCTTTACCATAGCGAAGTGATTTTGTTAAAACTCAAGTCTCAAGTTGCCGGTTGGTGTATTGGATGGACACTTAGACCCAAGTAATCTTTACCTACAGCATGTCAAAAAACGCACGCACCTCCATTTGAGTTCGTAAATTCAGCTAATTTTTGATTTTTTTTAACTCTTCTCAAATGATGATTACTTAATCTCCGGTATTGGAATTGTCAATTCATAGTAAATTATACCAAATTAAAGTAACTAAAGTTATGTAATAAACTGTGTATGAAGTCAACTGTGAATAGGAAGTTCAAATAGCCTTTGGTCTACTGAAGGCTATTGCAGTAGAGAAGAAAAACTCTTGCGAAAAACCCCATAAGAAGTAGATTCTAAGGTTTTTGGTGTGTTATATTATTACAGGCTAATTTTCTTCTGGCTTTTGCTTGCATCACACACGCAAACGGATCAAAACTGGTACCATCTATCAAAACAAGTAACCATATACAATACACAAATCTATGGTGGCTCATAACGTTAGACGGTTTCGTTTTCAAAGCGTATGAACGGATTTGAAATAGTCCAGACGGTTTGCAAAGCGTCTTTTATATTAAAAATAATTGGGTAATTGTAGTAAAATAGCCCAGGAAACTATGTTTAAAAACGGGGTTGTTGGTTATAATAAATTAATTGTCGGCCTCAGCAGTTGCGGGATTAATGCTATAAAACTGTATTTCCTGTCCAATGATTGTCAAATCTGCAGATCGTATAGTTGTCTTGCAAGTAATTCAGACGGTTTAGAAATGATCCAGATGATTTAGAAAATTACAAACCGTATGGACGCTTTAGAAAGAGTATGAACTATTTACAAACCGTATGAATTATTTTGAAATAGTCTGAACTGTTTTAAAATAGTCTAAACTATTTTGAAATGGTTGGAAAAGTTTGCAAGGCAAAAGGCACATGGCTTTCGAACCAAAAGCGATCGTCATCATTTTATTTATAGCCTCTATAAAACTTCATCAACATAGACGTCGATCAAAAGACATAGAGCAAGTTGATTAACTGTATAAAAATGTTGTTGAATGTAATCTCTAAAATGAATTTTTATATTTACAGTTATGTTGTATTTATTATTTAAAATAATTTGAAGCAAATAATATTTAATAAATAAAAAACCTTATTTATTTAAAGAAAATTCAACTGTTCAGTGTTTAGGAGAAACATTATCCATCATAAATGGACCAGGTCTATGATGAATAGAGCGAACCAGCAAATCGGCTCGGATTTTCAAAGCTCACGAACGATTTCTCAAAGCGTTCAGAAGTTTTTGCAAAATTTCAGACTATTTCAAATTCGTTCAAACGGTTTGGAAAGCGTTCAGATGTTTTAAAACACAAAAGGCAAAACGTTCTGAGCCACCATAAAAATCACATGAAGTTCAGTTTGGTTGGTTTGGAATTTCCACATATGAAAACTAATTTCACTCCTAAAGATCCTGTCCTTACTAGTTAGCGCAAAAATGTTTGAGCAAGTTAGGGATGAGGGTATTTTAAAACTTTAGTTCATGACTGAACATACCTAAAGGGTAATTCAATACATCAAAGTGCAGCTTGACTCTTGAATATTCAGAATTTTGAAAAAAACATTTAATGCTAGCCTGCTTTAAGGGTCGTTTTTGTAAACCTTGAAATAATTCTGTCTATAGAATATGAAGCTCTTACACCACGCTCTATGCCAAACACTCAAGAACCAACGACTTTACCATCATTACCAACCGCAGGGAGTACATTCACTCCACAGATATCAACTTTACCACCATCTCTGACTGCAAGAAATCCGCTCACTCCACAGATATCAACTAAACAGCCTCGTTCAAGCTTTGAGAGCAGTTTAAAGGACATTTAATTTGGTACTCGCTACGAAGTAAATAACTGAAGTCCTAGAAAACCTGCACAAGCAAGTTTTCTGCCTTGTTGATCAATTATTTTGTCAAAAGTATAAAATGAATGTATCGTGTTTGTTATTTATTTTTTTGAGAAACCTAGAATGAACTCTTAACTTCAATTTTTGTACAACACATTCTTCCCACAGATATCTCATAACGTAGTAGCAGAAGTTTATCATCAAGTCAGGTTTAGCTCTCTGCCTAAAGTTGTACCTTCATCAATTGAGTTATAATTATCTTGGGTTTCTCATTCACCACTTTTCTTTCATTGCCAATATAATGCTTGTATTCACCTAAATAATAAACTGCAGTAGCAGTAATCCTGCATATACTCTTGTTGTTTGAAGCATGAACTATTACGTTTGAAACTGAATCAGTTTTTGAAATGTATCCAAGACTTTTCTGCATGTCGAAATATTTGCTTTAGATTATTGCTCTTCAACTAGTTGACCGGTCTTCAAGGGTTGGCTCAAAATAATTCTCTACAATATAACTGCTTCCATTTGTCTTTCTCCTTACACCAGTCAAACATCCGTTCACATAACTCACTTTTATTTAGGCGCCGTTACCTGATGCTACTAGGATTGAGTCAATAAAGCTGTAAAAGTTTCTTCTGACAGCTTTATCAAACTTTTCTATTTGCTTAAATTAATTTTAACAACCATTTGCATTGTGTATATTTAGGTCTGCTTCTAACTTATCCAGGAGTTTTTATTTTGTAATATAACAATGAAAAATAATTCATGTCAATCCGGACCAGATGTGAAGATATAAATTTCCAGTGTGCATTGTAGTGAGCATGATTATTTCCAAATGCGCAAGCAATTCACCAGCAACGGTTATCATTTTATTGATTCCCGCACTGTTACCCTGATGGATTGGGAAGTAGGAGATAAGGGTAGCGAGTCAAAGAATAAACAGTTTTACACTTGTCTGCTTAACAAAGTTTATTTTGAAGCAACTCATTCTTGATTGACTAGCATTTATCTTCATTGTTTAATAAAATATATGTGTGTTTATTAATACAATCAATGAATTTCCATGGCAATTAAACTATTAATAATAACAAAAAAGTAAAAACATGCATAATTTATGCTAGTAATAAATAACGATAAAATAATAACAAATATTAAAGCTGAGAATGAAAGAGACGATCGTCACCTGCAAGGGTATAACTTACTTTTATGTTATGTGTCGCATGGTTTTCTAAATATCTGTAGTTCTCAATTTGTCTCCCCAATGCTATTTTTGTACACAAAACAAGTGAAAAAAAAATGAAAGTATAGAGTGAAATTTCAGCTACGCATCAATACAAGTTTTACAAATCTGATTATGGTATGAATGTTTTTTTGTCCCCTTGCCAAACCACGAGCGGACATAAAAAAGTAGTCAAGTCATGCAAAATAGGTCAATGTATAATTTTGAGCAAAAAAATTGCATAGAAACTGTCTATTTTTTTTTGATTTTGCGTAAACTCTGGGGTTTGGGGTTTGAACAAGAAGGTACATCTCGTATTTTTATTTTCTTGCTCAGACTATTTGCAGAACTTTGAGCATTTATTTTTATATAAGTAGCTTTAGCTTTTGCTCTTTGGTGATAGAGATAGAAAAGTTTGTTGTGCAGCATAACCATAGCATTACTAATGGTATTGCTGTCTGTTATATCAAAATTATTCGCCATATCTATAATTGTTATTGATAAATGTTGCTCTTACAGTATTAATTATTTGTAATATCTGTTGTTTTTACCAGAATATTTTGTTATTTTTTTCTGCTTCACCTGACATTTATTTCTATTAATTTATCTTATTTCTAAATTTTCTAAAGATATGCTTTTCACCGACTGATGTTGAAATAAAAATGGCAATACATACTAAATTTTCTCAGTGAGTTTAATAAATAATAAAAATTTTACTGTTATCATTGTTATTATTATAATATTAATAATAATTATTATTATTTGGTTATTGGTAGGAAATGTGATGATTTTTTTTTTATTATTTTAGACTCATTATTTGTGATCAGAAGCTACTTCTGCACCAATTTTGCGATGTGGTTTCCTTGATAATCTGATATAAATTGTTGGTGATTTTGAGCAGTACTCAAATAACGCCGCCCGATATGAAAAAAGCAGCCGTTATTCCATTCATAGTAGGCTGTTTTGGAATTGCGCTGATTTTGACCACCAAATTGTTTTAGTTTGTACACAGCTTTAGGGTAAGTGAGCTGGATAGTGTTTCATACAGCTAAGTTTGATGAAGTTTACATGACCGCTGATTAAAAGTAATTTAGAACTTTTACAGTTTTGTCAGGACTTCAGGACTGTTAAATGTCATCCTATCCCCAATTTGACTATTCGATACTTGCAATTGAAAAAATAAAAGCTAAATAGTTAAAAAGTCATATCAGTTTGAGTTTTCTGAAATTTGAGAATTATCACTTCAAGCACAACAGACAGTAAAAAAAGTCAAACTCTCAGGATTTTCGCAGGATGTCCTAGAGCTTCCATAATTGATAGTGTAGTGGAATTGCATAGTGAGGCCTCTATTTAGCAAAAGCAATATGACCTACTCTTTCCTTGCAGCATTGAGCTAGCAGCTTGTCAGTTGGATGTGAGTGAACAGTTTTTACTACAAACAATAGTTTTCTCTAAACCACAATCAGTGAACCGGCTATAGCACTAGTAACTAGTAACTAGCGCGAGAGACTGCTATATTATACTGTAGTGGATTTTCATGACAGTAGCCTCTGCACACATGCTGTACACACATTCTAGCATCATTAATATAGCTATTGGATGGCCAGATTGACTTTAATAATCGATATGGAAGTCCCTCTCCCCCCTGTGTATGAGTCATTACCGGCCCTGTATGAGTCAGTACCGACCCTGTAAGCACTTTGCAATGCAGGCAGGAAGTGAGCCGGCATAGACTGAGAGACAGAAAATCGCCTTTGAGAGGCAGAAGACCTTATCTAGGAAATAGCCACCCGTAACTCTAAATAAAGTCAAGGAACAGAGGCTAAAAAGATCAAAGACCAACAGCAGGAAGTGGAAGAATTATGATTGTTCTACTGACTTGTGACTTCTCCTGATACTTCCGGCGCCATATCCCTTAATCCTTATAGAACCTACATGATTCGCTTACTATTTATATCTGCCTGATTATTTGTGCATTCTATATTACTCGTATACTATTGGTTGATTACTCCTACTTCTTCTTGTTACGTCCTGTGAACTGCATATAAAAGGCAGAAATTTTGTTTGTATTCTGCTTTTACCTACTCGTATTTTCATGGAATAATAAAGGCGTGTTTACTCTAAAGCACTGAGTTATGCGTCTGAACCAAGTGTTCTAAACTAGCCATGGAGTAGAGAACATGTCTCCACTTGTACTTCGATGTAGTATTGACCTGTTGCTGTCTCGAGTTTAAAAACAACTGGCGGCAGCAAACCGTCGGATTGCTATCTACTTCAGTTAGTGGTTTTACACCCCCAAAGTCCCCTACAATACTTAGTGTTTATTCTGACTGCGATGTTGGCTGACAGCCAGCTATTGATTGCGTGTACCAGTAACGTGGCTGGCACAAAAGAGCAGATGTAAGCAACTTCCTCTCAGCTAGTGATGTCTACTTTCTTGTGATTTGATGATTCAAAGTAACACTAACTGTATTGATATTAGTTCAAATGCTTTTGTGAGTTTGTATCTTTTTTACTAGTCTTCTATATCTGATTATGTGCAATCAAACAATTATTATCTGTGATCTCAGCCGCACTAATCACATATCTTTGTTTATAAAACAGCTGCATTGTATGGTTAACGCAGGCCCGTTGGTGAGATCTGCTGTCAATACCAATTGTTTGTTCACTGGTTTGTGGATGAATATGCTTTTCTGGTAATTGATTTTACAGTGCAAAATCATTAAGTTTGACACTTTTCTAAATTTTTCGCGTTTTAAGTTGTCACCGGATTTAAAAAAAAAACAATCACCAAAACAAATACACAGAAGTGCGTTCACTCCAGTGGTGTGATGCAAATGAAGGTTGCGCTTAGCCCATCCAATTAGTTCCCCAAGCACCATTATCTTACACTCTGCAATAATTGTGAATTAACTTTTACTGTCTTTTCCTGGTCAACGCTTCTACTCTTTATATGCATATTTCGATACTGTCCTGTTTCAACTGGTTTTAAAAAATGATCAAGTGCACTTTAAAAATGCGTTTTTTGGCTCAAAGTCTTTTGCAGCAATTTTTGTGAAATGACAATATTGTAAGATGCGGTTCTACAATGGCTGACTCTGTGTTTCAGTGGTAGCTGTGGCTACAGAGTGCTAAGGCTAAGGTGTGTCTTTGTGGTAGAGAAGACAGAATGCTGCCGGATAGCAGACACAACCATATTGGCAACCGGCCGAACAGATTCCACTAGGTTGACAGTGATAGCAATGACTTTACTACTACCTTTCTCTCACAACGCACAAAATTGTTGCTAAGTATAAATATAAAATTGGTTGTATTGTACCTGAATACTGGTCGACTATCTGGAGCTAAGCATCTTGCAGTATAGTCCTTTAGCTTCACGTTGCTACTAGGGTCCTAAGCGTCTTCTTTGGTACGCCTTCCAAGAACCTCTTCCTTGTAGTCCTGACTGAATCCTCAGCTGTCTCTGGCTAGTATCACACTAGCTAAGGCACGCGCTACTCACTAGACAGTACCTCGACAAATACTGAACAATAACTGCTCTGCTGGGCTAAGAGCAAGTGTTTATAAATAAGGTATAAAATCAAGTAGGCGTATAATAATGTGATTGGTTAAAAGTATATCAAGAAACCAGCATGTGACACATGCGATGATTAAATTAGTAACTGGAGGCAGGAAAAGTCCTTCCTGCTGGCTAAAGCTAAGCGGTAGTACAGCTGCAATGTTGAATCCGTTCAAGCGTACTCCAGTAGTAGTGGATATATAGATGATCTTGAGTAAGCATAGGTTGATTAGCATGTGAGTAGTGCCGGCTGCAGATGATGGCAACACTGTGCAACTCCATTACAATATTTCTAATAGTGTAATGGTTTTCCCCGTGTATAGGGAATAACGGTCACAGGTACGTACAGGAGTGCTTATGTATACTGGCTTGTTCTGGCTTTGTGGTAGGCCGGCACAGAAATGTCAAGGCAGTTCAGTTTATCCGGATATGGGGATAGAATATGATGCTGCTACAAGAGCAGGCACAATTGTGTATAAGGCAACCGGCCACACAGATTCCTCAAGGTTGATGGTAACAACAATAACTTTATTGTGACTTCACAAAAACAATATTGTTACCAATCGCACATAAATGAGTTTTAATACCAATGCAGAATGGACGGTGTGGCTATGGGCAAGGGATAACAGTCTACTTGCTAGCCTCTCCTGAGTCCCTGCGTGTTCAAGCGTCTCTCTCTAGCGCTAACCAAGAACTGAACTAAAACTCAACTAACTCTGAGCTGCTGGGCTCTATGCAAGTGTACTTATACAACTGAGCAAATCATGCAAGAGTATAAATAGGTGATCGGTTAAAATAGCTACCCCTAGTGGAGTACAAAAAGGCAATAACAATCTGACAACTAATTAAGGAGTCATAGGATAGATAGAAATATAAACAAGTGTAACTAGTGGCGGAAAAATCCTTCCTGCTTGGCTGGGGTGAATGGCAGGTCAGCTGTACTCTGAGCATCCAAGCGTAGTTACTAGTCTTGAGTAAATATATGTATACGAAAGGTAGCATCGGCTAGAGATGAATTAGCTGCCCTATGCATTTCCATTACAATAGTAACAGTGTTGTGTTAATCAGCGATGCCGCAAGGATTGATTCCTTATGCAACTTCTTCATTGGAGTAATTTTTTCTTAGTGTCAAAAGTGCTTACTTGTCATAGTGAAACTACTAAAATAGTCATAAGCTGTTACATATTTATTTGTTATTGTTCTTGAAAACGAATAATTATTTACATTGAATGTTGCTTCCCTTTTTTCAGTCCATGAGCTGGTATCAAGGTGTATCAAAATGTGAAAAGTATTCCTGCGGTTGACGATTACAACAATGATCCTGAAACAGCTTCCGGATGTTTTCAGTCGTCACAAGTAAAATCTAAGTGATAATTGCTTGAATTGTAATGTTTATTTTTTGTTCCAAAAATTTTTTTTAACATTGATATTTCTTCAACTTTTGAGATATTGTACTTGAAAAATATCGCATCAGAGCCAACGCCTATGTCTTGTAGCCGATGATGTATGTTGTTATAACAGAATTATCAGGAACAATAAACAACTCTATGGTTGTTGTGATAGTTGCAGGACACAGAAATAGTGCCACAAGTAGGTATATAGCATTCGTAGTAACAGGTGTTTGCATTTTTGCGTTTCAAACAAACCAAACCAAACAACGATGGCTCTCAATCTCGCCCTTTCACTTTTGCAGTTTCAGCTCACTTACTTTTTATTTTTTTCCCATTTTGGAGTAAAAAAATTTATGGTTCAGTTTTCAAATATGCCTCGTCGTCTTTATCCTATGCATATAGTCATTGTTGGTTCCAATAATCAAAAATATATCACAATATCTGTGCACGTTTTTCAATTTTCCCAGCATTTTACAGTGCAAATTGCCAATTAAAAGAGTTTATTCTGCAGGCACCAATATCATGTTTCATGTCATTTAAACTATTACAACTTTGTACAATTGTTTTGCTCAAAAATCAAAATCAAACAGGACAGGTAAGCAAACGTGCAATTTTATCACTTCCTGTCATGACATACTCTATCAAAGCTTCCCAACACAATATATGCAGTACTATAACGTAAGTCATCCTGTTAAAAGTTTTTTGCTTCACAAATCGGCAAAGTACAAAACAGAGCTTAATCACCTGATGAATCGACTACCACGTTCATGCCGTGCCTCTAAATTATAAAACAAATACTACGTTAATAAGTCCCAGTGCGAACTTTTGAGAATTTCACCACCACTTTACACGAGTTCTTTCATTAACACTTTATTTATAAGAAAACTAGCAGAAATACCCGGCGTTGCTCGGGGAGATAACATAAAAAGTGTGAAAACGATGTTAGGGAGATCAAGAGGGGCTAGTGTTATGGAGTTTTCTCCAGTTTTGACTTGCCAGTTGGCTTGAGGATGCTCAATTTGTCTACATGTTTCAATCATTATGTAACTGGTTATATATTTTACGAAATGTGCTGTCAGAGCATCTAACAGTTCTTGGAACATTTTTGTCCGCACTAATCATAAATTTATAGCCGCATGCGTGTGCCAACTTCCCTCTTGCTTTATAACATAATTGAGTCTTTGAGCATAATTACACAACATCTGCAAAAGTGCACAGGTTGTTCCATGCAACACATTGCTCTCCCTATTGCACACCACCACCCATAACAACAACTTGCAAAAACATTAACTTTTCTTTTTGAAGAGTTGAGCGTGAAACTCTTTCGTAATAGCTCGAGTCTAGATATTCCAGGTGGTAAAAAGCATTTTTTTAAGTTTATTTTCCCACCAATGGAGATTGTCATAAAACATGGATTATATTTCCAAAAGGTCAACTCAAGGCTTTGCTGTAGTTGTACATTTAGTGAAAAACCAACTCAAACAGTCTGGTGGATATTCCAGTATTTGTATTTTAAATTTCCAAATCAAAACATATGCTTAGTGACTGTGCAACCCATTGGTCAATATTTCGAAAACGTATTTCAGAATGCTGCATCAACTGTGGAAGTAGATCAGCTAAACATGCACTGTTCACAGTGTGGCAATCACACGCAATTGTAACAAAAACTCCCAATCATTTTTATTTTTTCCGACTTTACGTAAGCCTTGTGGAGTTGGAGAAAAGCTGTTTGGAATAATTGAGCCAGTTCTTTTTCATGGCATGCTGAGCAACAGGTAAAGTCAAATATCATTAAAATAAACGAACTGTGTACAAATTTTGCACAAATTACGGCTTAAGTTCCTCAAATGACTATTTTTGTCATTCTTTTTATGCAATTTTTGTATAATCTTGTATAATATTTTGTATCTTTTATCAACCCTCCACCATCGATATTTCAACTATGATGATTATTACCAATGTTGTGGAGAGATAGGTTGATAAATTATTATTAGATGCAGGAGTAGTAATAATAATGAAGATTAATTGAAAACCTTTAGTCAAAAATATTGCAAGTCTTTAAACCTAGACTCGCTTTGCGCTGCTGTTGTAGACCTACTCATAATTATCAAGTATTTTTTGTCATGATAAACAACTGTAAAAAGCAAAAAAAACAAATAAGAAAAAGTACTACTGCTGAACAAAGCCGGAGAAATTGAGAACAACTCTGATACATTGGGTTCCTTTTGATTACTTTTCTTTTTATTGCGGGGTATATCATTGTTTTGCGTGCATTACCAGTATTGTTCATTCATTGTTTTCATTATTGTTATGATACACTGTGACTATGGTTTTTGTCCATAAGTTTTAATGCTTACGATATTTATTTGTATCAAAGTTGTTTGTGCTTAAATTGAGGAATATAATGATATGGAAGAGATGAGAGTATATACCAGTACTAATATTAATGAGCAGTATTCAACCACAGTGTTATTAACTAAAAATGATTTTTAAACAAAAAAGAAAAACAACTACTTTTATACAATAATGATAAAAATAATATTAATAAAAATAGTAATAACAGTAAAAATAATAACATTAATAATAATCAATGACTAATAATTATTATATTTGTTATTTTTGATTTCACTAAATAAATAATAAGAACTACTTTTATTATTATTATTATTACTTTTATTATTACTCTATATAGTAGTTATAATAATAACAATAATTAATAAAAGGAATGAAAACAACAACAAAAATACCCATAAAAACAATAATAATAATAATAATAATAATAATAATAATAATAATAATAATAATAATAATAATAATAATAATAATAATAATAATAATAATAATAATAATAATAATAATAATAATAATAATAATAATAATAGAAATGATAAAAAATAATACTACTGATAACAATAAAAGTAATAACAGTTACTCAAGCATAAAAATAACAATGCAGGAGGAGATGGTGTTTCTTAATTATTATTTTGATTATTATTAAAACTAACAATTATTTATTGTTGTTACCTATTATTATTATTAATATTATTATGATCATTATATTAATCATTTTAATAATATAGCCACAGGCTTCAAGAAAATTGCTGAACAACAATATCAGGCTGGCATAAGCAATGAGATAATGTTGGAATCTGAAAGTCAAGTACAGTTGATAGTAGTGCTGTTCAATATCACTGCATATGCCTATTCAATATTTTACATGCAAAATATTGAATATCGTTTTATATCGAATTTTGGAGTTGTCCTCTTTTCGATATACTGTTGCAGGTGAAAGTGGGTCGATATGGGGGCAATATCGTGTTTTGGGGAGAATATGGTCGTGGTCACTCGTCATATATCAAACTTCTCACAATGAATGGAGAAAAGGGAAGACAAATCCACCAAACAATTTTGTTTTTGACTTTGATTAATGTTAATTTCCCATTGCCTGCCTTGCATAGGCCAAGTAGCAAGCAAAGCCCAAATACCAGAAATTTCATTTTATATACTTTCTCATTTTCTTACTGTAAGTGAAGTTAATAAATACAATTCACATGAACTACACCAACAGTCCAACACCCCATAAATTCAATTAGTTTAGTTAACCATTTATTAAACAAGAACAAAGTGACTGCCACATTTGTAAGTCAGTAGTGAGACGTGAGTAGAGATATATATATATATATATATATATATATATATAAGACAGCTGGAATAACACCAGCACAGTTAGCACTTGAGGTATAGCATAGAAAAAAACACACAAAAGAAATGGGATTTACACTTTACAGTTACACAGACACATGAGTTAAGAAGTCTAAGCTGAGGGTTGGTTGAAACTTAGAAAGACAAGCTGATTTACAAGGGATGGTTTCAAGGCATTTCTCCGCTTACTGACAATATGACCAGCGAGGGAGAAAAGGCGCTCGCTTGTCACACTTGTCGCACAAGCACTAAGAATATATCTGGCCAGATTACTCAGCATAGGTAGTTCTGCTGTGTGTCTACTCCACCATGGGAGTATCTCCGTCCCGGGGGGAGCGACAAGCTGCAGATAAAACTCTATCTCTCTGGCCAGTCTCTGGGCGGGGGTAAGTTCTGGAGCCATTACAGCCTCTCCTGTATCAGAAGAGGGTAGAAGAAGTGTAGCTAAACTCTTTCTTTTCCCAATCTCTGGCTTAAGTGAGGTTGCTGGTGCAGCCAAAGTCTTCACATCACATTCACCTGCAGCCCAGATATCGACACCGAGAGCGATAATCTCCTTTTTCACCTCATCCAAGTCTGGCCATGAAAGCCACTCCTTCATCGCAGCTGTCTGGCCGCATGTTGACACCGAAAGGTAACGTGGATCTATGACCTCCGCCACCCTCAAGAACAGCAAAATCTTAGGTGGTTCAAGTTGACCTTTCTTCAGCCTTGCCTCTTTTTCCTTCTCAGTTTCTTCATCTTCTTTGAGCTTGCTGGCCACATAGGACAAGATGGTTGCTTTGATGCCGATGGAGATAACTTCATCTTCGTCTTGGACCGAGCACAGCTTATAAATGTGTCTCAATAGAGGTATTGCGCTTGAAACAGTGACCTCCTTCTCCCCACTTAGCAAGTCGGTAAGCATCTCAAAACCAGAGAGTCCACTTAGAATTTGGTCCAGAACTTTTGTCTCCGATATATCTATGTGAAGATCTTGATACTTGCGGTCTCCTAGGAAAATCCTGTTTAGGGCGGTAAGCTGATCTCTAATACGTCGTGCCATTTTGTATTTCGATCCCCAACGGGTAGATACATCGTTCACTAGCTGATGTTGCTGGAGCCCCAACTCCTTCTGGTTCTTCAAGAGTTGAGCCTTGTAGTTGTAGCTTCTGTGGAATAAGGAGACAATGGTTCTACACTTTTCCAATATCTGTAAAATCCTTTCCTCCTTCAGAGACTTCAACACAGCATTGTGGATGAGATGGCCGATACAAGGTATTCGCCTCACTCCTAAAGAGATCATTAAAGTTAATAGACTCTAATTTCACTTACCACCATGTATTATTGAATAGGGGTTTTGCACAAGATATCTTGGGATGGCAAAAGTCTGAAAACATATGAGAGATTCAGCCAAACAATGTGGTAAATACATCATTTGACGCGTTGCCATACTAAAAGAAGAGGGAAAGCTTTACACGCACAGATAAATATATCACACTTCCACAAGACCTAAATGTTGGTACCACACATTAACGCATTAACATTCATGTAAAGTGTTTGAAATTATTTATATTGAAACCTACCGGCCAATTTAGCTGTTTTCACCATGTTAGCCGCTGAGTCAGTAGTTAGGCAAACGACTTGGCCCATCCGCAGACCATACTCTGTAAGGCTCTCCCGAATAAAGTCATGCATATGTTCTGCTGTATGTGTATCGGGATAAAACTCCGTCTTGAGGCACTTGGTCTGTAAGTTCCACGACTTATCAATGTAGTGTGCAGAAAGTGAGAGGTATGGGTCTTTAGTGATGGAGGTCCATCCATCAGTAGTTATGCTCAACCTTAGAAAGTTCATAAAATAACACAGTCACGGTATGATGTCACATGCAGTTTGTGTTCACAAAATCTTCGATGTTACGTGGAGAAAGAAGAGGGCTGGAGCCTGCATAATCATGATTAGAAGCCAATGCAGTTTTCCGTGTTTCATGAAGTTGACAATCGCAAAACAGGACCCTGTTGTAATTGTGTATTCATATTCCGAGACATAGACTGAATTTATACTCACCAATTAGACTGAATTATATCTTTCGTAACTTGGGCCTTGAGATCAGTATACATGGTCGGAATGACCTTTTGTGTGAAGTAGGTTCTTGAGGGAAGCTTAAATCTTTTATCCAAGGCTGTCACCATTGTCCTGAAGGACTCTTTGTCCACAGTCCACAGTGGTACATTCCCTGTAGACAAATGAAAAAATGATTATTATGAATAACGTATGTGTATAGTATATGGATGTGGTTCAGGATACCTCCTAGCGTGCTTGCTTGGTAGTTGGTACAATGCAGATTGTAGCAGATGTAAGAATAATGTGAAGTTTCTGAATTCTGACTAAATTTCATCTATCACGAATCATGATTTAGGTCGCTGTTCTTCCTGCTAATCCAGGGCCCTTTAATAAATCATCGAAACCACCAACTAGAATATTTATCAATGATATTTACTCACCAGATACAAGAAAATTGGCGACAGACTGTGTTAGCATTCTGTGACGATCACCTTCTTTAGCGTAGGGTTGTTTGCCCTCCCAGGATTGTCCAAGGGTAGGTTGTGAACGGGTTTGGCTTGGGCTAGGTGTGATTTTCTTAGCTTTAGAGTGGGGGGCTACTTCAGCATGCTGTTGATGGTGGTATATTTTCAAATGACTCAATAGGTTAGTTGTTCCAGAGTCTTTGGTTTTTATAACTGACTTACAAATATCACACGTCACTCAGTCCTTTTTCTGAAAAAAACAACAACCAATAAACATGAATCATGGAATCTATTTGAAACGGCGCATTACATCGTAAGACATTTAATATTCCTCTATTCTCTTCTCCTTGACCTTCACTAGGTCAAGAAGTCAGAAAATGCATCTGTGCTCCCATTTAACTAACAAACTAACGATATACACCTTTTGTTTTCTTGGCAGCTTACGACATTGTGTCGTCACTTGTGAATTTAACATGTCTCACTCCGATGCACAGAAGGGCTAGAGAATGTTCCAACTTACATTTGAGTCCATGATTGAGAAGAAAGCCCAGACGGCAGAACGCTTTCTGAACACATTGACTTCAGAGGTGGAATCAGTTTTCTCTGCGATAGTAGTACTAGTGGTGCCACCAGTTTCACTCCTTGTGTCACTTCCCGTAGAAACCATCAGCACATCATCATCAAGATCCATGTCGCCGTCTGCCATTATGATGGAGGTCCGCTGGAAAACAATATTAATAATAATATAATATAGATAGTGTCAATATAGTTTTTGCTATCTGGTAAGTACTGTATTCACCATTTATATTGTTTAATCATGCTTCAGTTTCACTACGACTGAAAGTATTTCTATCCTTTATTAATCGCCAATCCACACTTGCCTAAGCACAAGAACAATATTCTAATGAAGACCAAAAGGAAAATCAAAACAAATAATCATCCTTGATAATAATAATAATAATAATAATAATAATGATAATAATAATAATATATGAACAATATATATTCTAGTGAAGAAAAGAAAAAAATACATAACTAATTTAGTATAATTATATTTATTTTTCATAGAAAGAAGAACAGACACAATTTAATAATTAACATATTTAGATTACTACAATACAATTAATATCAACATATAATATATAATTAATTATGCATTTATTTCTTCAACAAAATGTTGTTGATTGTTGTCAAACAAATCGGGCAATTTAAAAATTAAATTGTTAATAATTATTATTAATTTAAAATAAATAATTAATTAAAATATCGCAAGTATAAATTTTATTTTTAATATATTTTAATAAATTAATATATATATGCACTCTATGGCAAGCAGACGTAGCAATCGCATGGGATTAGTTATTGTTAACACAAAATGAGTTTTGTCATGCTAAATATCAGCGACTTTTCACAACAGAAGTGTTGTATGAATAAATAAAACAAATTATTACAAAAAAAAATTACCTCGACAGAAGCTCGGTCAAACCGGAAAAGGAAGGGCTCGCGAAGAAGATCCATATCGGGCTGCCTATTAATATATCGTGTATCGGGCGCGATATCTATATCGAACCGAATCGCCGGATTCGATTCGGTATCATACCGAACAGGGAAAACAGCCGATGTCAAATCGAAGGGGTTTCATACCGAATGACATCGAAATATATCGTGTTATCGTGCAGCTCTAGTTGATAGGTGAGTCGGTGGAGAAGCAATTATAAGACCGAAAAAAGTTAGCAAAACAATTCTGTTTGGCGAACAGATATCAATACTTGATTCGCTGTAGCACTGCTGACCAATCAAAAGGCTGTATCATGTCAGAATATAATCAAAATAAACCGAACATGTTATGAAAGGCAGAAAAGTATGGCCGGATATAACTTGGCGTAACTGATGAGAATGAGGTTTCTATTGGAAAGATTGCTGTGATCCTCTAGTAAAATAGAAATTCAAGAGTGTTATAACCTAGAGAATGTAATGACGACTCTGAATATGTATTTTTTATTAAGATTGATTCATTAGTGCCGGAGTTTTAAGCTAACATCGCAAAAACCGACTTACATTTATATATTAAATTGATCTTGGGATGTGTTGTATAAAAAATCTGTATCGCAATTGGTTATTGTAAAGGATATTCCAGATTGAAATGCCTATTAAAACAAACTGTGCTGGGTTTTAGCAACCATTACTTATAACACACTCTTGTGTCACCCGATGCCACTGCATAAGTGTAGCCTACAAGTAATGTCGAATCAAACATTACTAACAGACTATTAACTTCAAATGGAAATCTCAAGGCAAAGATATCAACCAATTTTTATTCCAGTAATAAACATTTAAACAAGTCAGTTTCCACTTGCAAGATTATTTTTTGTGACTAGAAATAGCGAAAAACCTTAAAAAATAAATTTTAAGTTACAAAACAAAACAAAGCACAAAGTTTGGACAAAATGCTGGAACATCTTAATGTGATGAGGCTTAAAGCAGAGAAATTGTGAAATTAAAGCAAAGTTTTCACATGTAGCATCACAGAAATCTATCAAAACACTTCTCTTTGAAGTGTTATCTCCAAAGCATAGACATGGAGGTTTTCTCGCTTACCTTTGAGCAGCAAAACTTGATGATGCCTCAAGTAATGTTTAGATGAAGACCTTTTTGAATGGCTTCCTCTTGAGAATAAAAGTCACTGGGGTATCTGGAGAGAGTAGTTATCATAGAACTACATACAAACAGTTGAAGTGGTGAAGGTAGGTTGTCATGAACAGAGAGATGGTGTCCATGAAATAACAACTGTATATGGTGGATGTTGTATGTTTTATTAAGTACAACTTAGAGAACCAGAACACTCTCAGATCTCCCAAAAACACTCATAGAGGAATGCATGTTTTTAAAAACTGGTTAGAAAAGTTCTCTGCAGTGAATTCATATGCTTGTGAACTGATCCATGTTTCTTGGCAAAGTTTTTTTTACGTAATGTTCTAAAAAATAACTTATTAAAAAAGTAGACATCACATGAATGTTACCTAGTTTAAACGCTGAGTTTCAGCTTCAATGTTGTTAGTTTGTAATGTATTTGATTATTACGCTAGAGTTTCAAACCCTAATTTTCCGATGGGATGGCAATTATAAAGGCTTTATTTTTCAGACTTGATTGTGGTGACAAAAACTCTCCGCTGAGGTGAGAATCGCTAGCAACCAGAATGAAAAAGAAAACAAGCTAAAGTATTACTTTTCATTTCTGTAAACAAAATGCTTTTGATTTATTTCGCTTTAGGTGTTTTTGTGAATATACTCACTCACTTTGGATGTTTTTGTTGTGGTTTTAGTGAAATATGTTTTTTATGTTTTCAATCAATTTTTATTAACCTCCATAACTTCACTCCAATATATAAAACAAAGATTTTTGCAGACTGGTTTTTTGGGAGTAGTATGATAGGAGCAGATTGCTTATATCATTTGTGCAGACTTACTAAATTTATTCCTTTGTTTCTCCCTATCTATGGCTCTTCTGTTGTTTGTCAGTTTTTGATATCAGACCATATTAATTTTTTGGGTGCTAATTTGGTCTTTTGTTTCATTTTTAGCTTTTTCCCTCGTAAAATTTTCGATAAAACAGGAAATCTCTTTTTTTAACATAGACAGCTCTCAAGCAACTTTGCTATTAAGTTAAATTTTCAAGCTCTTGTATAGGTAAAATATTTTCATGGGTCACTGTTGACGGCTTGGTGGAAGCGTCAGTGAATTACAGGATTTATCAGTACTTTAGGTTGGTCTAAAATGTGAGAACTTGACTTAAATTGTAGTGAATTTGTCAGTACTTACTCACTACGCATAGTAGCTGTGTTAGTTATGCCAATATTTATAATAATTGAACTAGTTACTTGAATAGTAGGTATAATCAAAATTTTAAGTGGTTTAGCTACATAGAAAAATAAAACATTTAATATAACAAATGAAATGCTTTGTGCGTTCTCTTATAATATCTTCAGTTCTATATAAAGTGAAGAAGTAAAAGTTGTGGTAAAATTGAAAACATTAAAACAATATTTCATCAAAAAAATCTTAATTTGAATGAAGAAATAAAATGAACTGGTATGGAGTTTCAAAAATAGACAACAGCAGCACTTCATTATTAATAAGTTATCAATAAAAGTATGTTTTTTATTGCCCCACACCAGAAATCAAGAATTACCATAAAACGAAACAATCCAAGTCTACCGCTCAAAAGGAAGAATAGACACCGCCCATATTCCAGTGTAACTTGTTCAATGGTGTCAAGCAAAGGCACATAGCCTCAGACCCAGATTTGTAGTCTTGGTTGTAGTTTAACAAAAACATGAAAAACTGAGAATGAGAATAGTACCAGATTTCATGTAGCGAATCACTTTTTCTGGCTTTCAAAATGTATAAGTGACTATAGCAAAGGCTTCCGACAAGTTTCAAAGTTATCCCTATTGATTCAGAAGAATACCAATGTCCAAAAAGCTGCGGCATAGGCACTAACCAGCCACCACTGATCCAACCGTGGGTGATGCTTGTTTGACTTCCAGACCAGTTTAAATGAGTTTTGTGCACACGGTAACAGACATAGCCACGTAAAAATTTGAAGTCGCTATAGGTGACAGTACTGCTACCACTGTACTAGCAATATGCCTTCGCCTGTCACAACAAGAATACCCAACAAAGATGATTGCCTGCAGCTACTGTGATGAGTTGGAAATCTCCATCGTCGCTGGAAAACTGCCTCCCCCCCTCCTTCCAACATGTACTTTCTCCATACTACCACCCCCCCCCTTCTATACGGACTGTGGATCACGTGGCTGTAGTATAATAGGAGCAGACCTATGTCAAAGTCACACCTGCCAACATATCTAATTTATTCATGTTGGTTTAATGCATTGGATTGGTCCTTGCATAAAAAAAGCAGACCTGCTAACATATTAAATTATTTTTTTTGAAGTTTGCTTATTTTTACAGAGCTGGTACAGTGAATTTAGATAGTTATGTAAACTTATATTTAACAGGTAATTTAAATGATGGTTGACAGTTGCACAGACCTGTCAGATAATTATTGATTTGTTATTTGGTTACGCAGGGGATTCTCCCCCCACTTTAGATCCCAGTTGACATGTTCCCTTTGTTCTTTACTCATTAGTTTTAGTAACGGGCTTAGTGTTATGCTTATTTGATTGAAACAGTGGATATAATAGGGAAGATAATAAATTATATATTATTAGCATACAAAGCAATGGCAAAATAGATAAAACTTGTAATAAAAGGTAAAGAATAGTAGCTTATAAAGTGTATAATAAAGATTAGCAAACGAAGGGTATGATGAATAATCTTGAATTAAATGAAATTTTTGTTATTGATTAGTACGGGTATAATTTAATCAATTGGGCAGTTTTTACAGTAAGTGACAATTCTTTCGTTACTGATAATTGGAGATAGTAGAAGGTGTTTTGCTTACCAAACAAGAACTGTCAGACGCGATGGACTGGATGAATAAACAAAAGCAGTTTTAAGAAATTGCTAAAACTCAATTGTTGGCGCATGATGAATGGATGGATGCTCCTCTGTAACTTCCATCGAACAACTTAAAAAATTCCTTCAATGTCAAAAAATTAATACCCAAGTTCAACTTCCTATCTATTACTCACCTCTCACACCCACTATCTTACCAGCATTTAAAAGATATATTCGTCGGCATAGCTGACAGCTGTCCCTATGCACTCAATCTTGACGATAGCTACTCAACTTACTCAACAGGTGACGATAACTTAGCGGATGCCATAGACTCATGAAAAGATGACACAACTAATCTACATTATTTATCATTGTGGACTGAAAGAAACATGAGCTGGAAGAAATGGAGTCTGAAGTCCATCCCAATGCTGAGTGATTTTGTTCCTGTATTAATACAAACTCATTTCCTGTACAGTCAATTGGAATGTTTGGATACGATTTTCAACGAAAGCATTACCTAGGAAGTATTCTACATTGTGATGGGTTAAAACTTGGCTCACAAGTTGATCAAAAGCAGACTTCAACGTTGTAATTGTGTTTCAAGAGCTCACCTTCTTGAATGTGTAAGCTGTTGTAAGAACTTTTATCCTACTGTTGCTCCACAGATAAAAGATAGGTTTTGCAAATCTAAGAACGGCAATAAAATTGATTGACATAAAACAATGCTTGAAAATGTGAAGCTCAGTGATTTGGTGGATATTTTAATTTTTAAAAAACTATGCACATTTTGGTGAAAGCACTTGCATGTCATATTGTCTTATGGGCAAATAAGCCATTTTACATTTTGCCAAACATTTTGATAGGAGTGTCTCACACCTCCGAAAACAACCGAAGGACATGAATAAGCTGAAGCTCGACAGCGTATCAATGTTGAGCTCGCCATCGGATATGTTGTATACATGTATAATGAGTACATTTGACAAGAATTCTAGACACAGTGTATCAGCTAATGCCATCAAGAATGCTTATTGCAGCAAAAAAGTGAAGATGAGTGGCAACCAGTGGAGTATGCATCTAGGAGGATGACTCTGGCTGAAACCAGATATGCTATGGTGGAAAAGGAAGTTTTAGCCATTTTTCCAACACAAATGGATCTTTTACACTGACAACATTGATGAAAGCAGCAATGGAGCTATGGAAAGAGACAATGTCTCATACTTTGCACGTTTTGAAAAGAGTATAAATTAGAACGATGCAAATGACCACAATTGCAAGGGAATCTACTGCTCTAACTTTTTGTTTCGCGGATTACTCGTAAGTAGTAATATATGAGCAGATCTCCCTACCAAGTGTTTTTTTGTGGATTTGATCTTGGAGTTTAGGCAATGGGTTACGGCGTTGGATGAATTCGCCGAGTTTATATTGTATTTCATTTGAGAGGTATTTGAGTGGCATTTGAGTGGCATTTAAGTGGCATTTGAGTTTTGATTATTTTTTTACTTAATTTGAACTTATAGCATATAGATTTTGAATGCATGACATTCAAGTTTTGATAATTTTTTTACATAACTTGAACTCATATGATATTTTGAGAGAGAGGAGAGAAGAATGAGGAGATATAACTACATTGAATCAATATATGATTATATACATTTATTACATAATAAGTAGCAAAATATTCTTGTATAATATAGCTAGAGTTAGTAAATACTAAGTAATACAAAGCACTACAACTTGTAATGACAATCAATGGATGATAGTCTTTTTCTTTACAATATCGTCATTGTTGTACTGATGTTATAACTTAGGAAGGAAGACTTCTGTTCTATGTACTTTTGATTCCATAATGAACTAAAATAAAAAGTTATGTATTAGTATAGGATGATTAAACAAAAATGTAAAATAATTACATGAATTTGAATTATAGTTCTTTTTACATTGGTTAGTTAACATTATATAGTAAAGGGAAGTAACTCACCAAGTTATATTGTTCGGTTTGTTTTTTCTTGAGCGTAATTTTCATCAAGTGTTTTTGATTCTCTCTCTTCTATCTAAAGCAAAACAAAAAATAATTGCTTTATAAATAAATATTATCTAATTGGAAGTATTACTTATATCAGTTAGTTTACATTAAATAAAAAATACTCACTATGTTGTCTTGTCTGACATGCTCTTTTTGAATATAGTTTTCACCAGGGGGTGTTGGTTCTCTCAAAGATGTAGAAGATGTGTTTCCCACTCCCATTGAAAGCACTAAGACCTTGTTCTCAACAACCTCATCTGTAGTAAAGTACTTCATCTGGTTGGAATCATCAAGTTTGTTGGATAGGTTTTGAGCCGTTTCTATCGCTTGTAATGCTGTGAATGTGATTATATCATGTCGATGATAACCAAATCTACTAACTTCACGATTTCTTACAAGTATGACTCCTGTTCCAATTCGTTTGACGTTGCTAGCATGTTTTTCAGGTATATATAGAACTCCCATCATCAAACCATCGTATTGCAAACATCTGTAGTTTACCAGTAGCGCATCCATCACCACTTCTGCATTAGGTAATGTTAACTGAGTTGATATTTGAGGAGATTCAAAACTGATTACACTTCCAACAGCAAATTGAGAGAGTGTTGCGATACGAACCATACTGATCAACTGACTAGGTGTTTTTTTTTTTATTAATCTACTTAGCTGTTGAGCTTCCTCAAGGGAAATATTGGATGGGAAGTTGATAGGGTGAAAGATTGGATGCTTGTCTGAATCGAATCCCATAAAAACCACCAGTTTTGGAACATCCGGTTGTGTTGGAGCTAATTTGTTGTAATCCTCATTTCTCACCATAGACCTCACTTGTCGTCTGTTGCCAAATGTTTCGACATTGTAGCGGATAATGCATAAGTTTTTATAGACATCCTCAGCCGGTCTTTCGATGGAGATTATCTCGAGAAGCGATGGTGTTTGATTTAAGTGAAGTGGTTGAAACCTTCCAATCATTACTCTTTCATTGGTATCGCAAGAATTGAGCAAACTAGCAGCATTTTTTGACAAGCAGGAAAGATGAGAAAGAGATGGTGCTTTCAAAGTCCAAGTATAGTCAATCGTTTTATTTCTATCCGAATCCCATGGCTTTGGTCGAATTGTTTTCAGTTTCCTTCTTATTATATGTGAATCAGGAGGGATATTTTCTTTATCATCAGAGTATGGTTCGAATGTTGAGAGAAATGAGGTATTACGGTCTTCATTCATATTCAGAGCGTTCAGTCAGAAGTTGGAACTGAAAAGAGAGTAAAAAATATGTAACAGATGGCTGGAATTTGAAAAATATTTTGAAAAGAATAAACTAACTAGATATTTATAAAATAAACACATAATCAAAACCATAATAATTTTTCTGATGCATTATGGTGAAACTATTTGATCTTTTATTAATAAGAACAAAATATTAAAACATAAAATTAACTTTCTGAAGTATTATAGCAAATCTAGTTGAAGTTTTTTATCAATATATGTTAAAGAATTATTTAGTGATTCTCACCTTATTGAATGAAAGTCTTTCTATAGTTTCAAGTAAATGTAGTAGTTGCTGTGTAGATGTTGCTTCTTTGCTAGCTATTGTAGAACTGGATGCTTTCTGTGTGAAAACAGTGGTTCTTAAATAGCTAAAGCTGTACTAATTAACCCTATGAAAAACCATCTCGTGAAACCTTCTTTATAATATATTTATGACGCAGCAGTTTTTCACGCGATATTCCCGCGAAAGCATTGGTTTTTATTCGTGTGAAAATAAAATTTTCACTCCCGCGAAAGCAACGGTTTCCATTCGCGTGAAAATAAAGTATTTATTCCCGCAAAAGCATTGGTTTGTATTCGCGGGAAAATAAAATATTTATTCCCGCGAAAGCAACGGTTTCCATTCGCGTGAAAATAAGTTATTTATTCCCGCGAAAACATTGGTTTGTATTCGCGGGAAAATAACATTTTTATTCCCGCGAAAACATTGGTTTGTATTCGCGTGAAAATAAAATATTTATTCCCGCGAAAGCAACAGTTTCCATTCGCGTGAAAATAAATTATTTATTCCCGCGAAAGCATTGGTTTGTATTCGCGGGAAAATAAAATATTTATTCCCGCAAAAGCAACGGTTTCCATTCATGTGAAAATAAGTTATTTATTCCCGCGAAAAACATTGGTTTGTATTCGCGGGAAAATAACATTTTTATTCCCGCGAAAACATTGGTTTGTATTCGCGTGAAAATAAAATATTTATTCCCGCGAAAGCAACAGTTTCCATTCGTGTGAAAATAAATTATTTATTCCCGCGAAAGCATTGGTTTGTATTCGCGGGATAATAAAATTTTCATTCCCGCGAAAGCAACAGGTTCCATTCGCGGGAAAATAAATTATTTATTCCCGCGAAAGCATTGGTTTGTATTCGCGTGAAAATAAAATATTTATTCCCGCGAAAACAACAGTTTCCATTCGCGTGAAAATAAATTATTTATTCCCGCGAAAGCATTGGTTTGTATTCACGGGAAAATAAAATGTTTATTCCCGCGAAAGCAACAGGTTCCATTCGCGGGAAAATAAATTATTTATTCACGCGAAAACATTGGTTTGTATTCGCGGGAAAATAAAATATTTATTCCCGCGAAAGCAACGGTCTCCATTCGTGTGAAAAGAAATTATTTATTCCCGCGAAAGCATTGGTTTGTATTCGCGGGAAAATAAAATTTTTATTCCCGCGAAAGCAACAGGTTCCATTCGCGGGAAAATAAATTATTTATTCCCGCGAAAGCATTGGTTTGTATTCGCGGGAAAATAACATTTTTATTCCTGCAAAAACATTGGTTTGTATTCGCGTGAAAATAAAATATTTATTCCCGTGAAAGCAACAGGTTCCATTCACATGAAAATGAAATATTTATTCCCGCGAAAGCAACGGTTTCTATTCACATGAAAATAATGCTGATTCATAGCAGTGCAACTTAAGCTATATAAGAAGCACTGTTTTCATACAGAAAGCATTCACTTCATCGTTAGTAACTGAAGGAACAAGATCTACTACATCATCATCATCTACTACAGCACTCCTTCTTCATCATTTGAATTACATAGGAAACAGCTGAAGTTCAAACAACTATGTGTATAATTCATCTAATTCAAAGAAAACAAGTCTTCATTTGTGATGTAAGTATTTATATTTTGTTTTAATTGTAATCAATTTAAACATGAAGACATTTTCTGAAAAAAACAAGATTATTCACTATTTAAGATATCAAAAAATGTTGTATGTAAGTTTTAATTATGTTTTATTATTATTATTTCAGGACTTCAAAGTGAAAAAAGTACTCCTTCTTCATCTGAATTTTATAGAAAGCAGCTCAAGTTCAAACAACTAGGAATATCATTCATTTTAATTCAAAGAAAGACAAGTCTTCATTTCTGATGTAAGTATTTACATTCTATTACAATAGTAATCAATTCAAGTATATTGAAAAAAATTGAAACTTTAGTCTTTTTTTTTTTATTTTTTGCTATAAAGCATTATCATTTTTTTTTTTTAGAATAACAACGAACTAGATCAAAGGGAAAGAACTTTCCAACAAAACTTCAACTTGAGTAATAACTGAAACTACTACTTATATTATATATAAATAATGTGTCGAGTAACAAACAACAGATATGTAGCAAATACTATTTATAACGAAAAAAAAGAAATGCGAAAAACTCGGAATTGTTTTAAAAATACTAAAGACTGCACTGAATGGATAGATGATAGTTTACTCGTTACTTCGTCGTTGTTTTTACAACGAACTTTTCCTGATACCACTGCAATAACTTATGTCGTCGCAACTTATCCGGATAATCACTGTAGTCTTTTGTCATTAAAATTACAAAAAACTATTGCGCAACTTTCCCCAACGGACTTTTTCAAGTTCATTTGCAATGAACTCTCTTTTTATGAAAGAGAGACTTTAATGCTTGATGAAAGTTATCGAAGAAAATCATTTCTTACAAATTGGAGACAAGTAGGTAAACATTGTGGTGAAAACATGGCTGGAGCTGGTTTCTATAACCTTGAAAAAGACAACGCTGTTCGATGTGCTTTTTGCCGAGGGGTATTACTAAACTGGAAGGATGAAGATGAACATCCGATGAAAGAACATGCTAAAAGTTTTCCGTTTTGTCGATTTGTTAGAGGATTTAATACTCACAATCGTGTGTATAGACCTAGAAAACTACTTGCAGATGAAATGAAAAACATCTCAATTGTCAAAAGTTATACGATGGAAGAACAAAAAACTAGAAGAGGAGATTTAACCGCAGAAGTATTACCTCTAGGTATATCAATTGATCGTGCTGGTACACCACGTTTTGCTACTGAAACATCTAGAGAAGACAGTTTCAAACAATGGAAGGGTAAAGTCTTCATGAAACTCCTTTCCAATGCAGGTTTCTACTATACTAAGTTCGGAGATAGTGTAAAATGCTTCTTTTGCTCAGGTGAACTTAAAGAATGGGAAGAGAGTGATCTACCGTGGGAGGAACACTGTCGATGGTTCCCTGACTGTTATTTTTTACTCGGGAGTAAAGGTGAAGAGTATGTTGAGGATGTTTACATGCGAACAGACAAAGGCAAAAGGTGTAAGCGAGGGGTTGAAAAATATCGAGAAAAAGTAAAACAAATAACGCTCAACAATGACACCGAAGAAATGAAACTTATTTGCAAAAAACTAGGATACAGTCAAAACGATATCGAACAAGTTTTAGTGTTAAATGGAAAACCTTTTGAGCGAATAGGTTTTATGATTGAAGCCTTACATACTTTTGAAAATGATTTTACATCTGTTGAGAATTCGTCAACACTGTTAAAAAATGATGCTAAAACAATTGATTCGTTAAAAAAAGATAAAGATCAGACTAAGCAAAGCAAACTTGCTCAATGTGTGTCTGAGTCACATGAAAAAAAAGTAATTGCAAATCATATCTCTCTTCCCTGTGGTCATCTCATTTACTGTAGTGAGTGTAAGGAAAAAGCACTTACTGAATGCTCATCAGAAGTAAAACCTTGTCCAATCGATGGTTGTCAGGTTGAAATTAAAGCATTTATGAAGATCTACATGAGCTAGCATAACAATTAACCTCAAAAAAAAGAAAAAGTAATGAATGATTAAATAGGTATTTCAATTTGAAAACGGATCATTCGCGTTTTGTAATTTAACGGAATAACAACAAATATGTTACGTGTTGAAGACTTTGCTCACCAAGAAGCTTCCGATGCTATAGGATCTAAGACTTTTTTGGCTGAGGTTTCTGATGAAATGTTGAGGATTTATTTTACGGAAGAATGTGTATACTGTGTACTAGGAGGAAGTTTTTACAAGCAAGCAACCAATCTATCACTGCTAAACTGTTACTGTTCACACGTTGATGATAAATGTATCACTTGTAAAAGATATGCTGAAATGGTTGAAGGTGCTACACCTACCAAAAAAGAATTGGGTGATGCTATCGACTGGATTGATAGAAGACAAGTTTTGAAAAACGCTAAAATGGGTTTTTTGGTGCATGATGAATGGATTAATGCTTTTTTGGATCTTTCCTCTGATGATTTGAAGTCTCCCTTTATGTTAACAAATTTGAGAGCACGATTAAATCCCTACCTATTACCTACTAGTCAGAGCAAACTGGCTTATCAACGTCTAAAGGATAAATTACTTGCGATAGCAGAAGGATATCCATATGCTTATACTCCTGATGAAAAAGAAGACTCAGTCAACCCGATAATACCTATTGATTCGACAAGTATATCTGAGGACTCATAAAAGAACTGCTACAAAAAATGTTGCTTCATTTATCTCTGAACTACAGAAGAAACATGAGTGGAAAAACTGAAGGATTCAAGTCAATTGCTACATTGGCTGATTTTGTTCCTAAGTTCATAAGGACTCATTTTGAACACATTCCTTTAGAGCGTTCGAATCCTCTTTTTGTTCAACTCATCACCGAAGAAGTATTTTATTTTGTGTTAGGATTCAATCTAGTTCGTAAATCAATACAAAGCATGCTTTTGAGCTGTAATTGTATTTCAAGAGCAAATCCTCTTGAATGCTTAAACTGTTCTAGGAGCTTTGATCCAAAAGTATGCTGTCCGCAAGACAAGTTGATAGATTTTGAAGATCTCAAAAGAGCGATCAAACTGATTGATATTAAGCAATGTTTGAAAGATGCTGAACTAGGTGATTTGATAGATATTTCGATTTTAAGAGGTTTGACTTCATTTCGCTGGACAGGAACACATGTTCTTTTGTCTCAATCTCGATTGGAGCCATACTTACATTTTGGTAGCCACTTTGATGAGATTGTTTCACATCTTCAACATCAGCTCAGAGAGCTGAACAAACCACTAGCCACTTACGTATAAATAGAAAGAACATCAAGAAAGAAAGTATTCAACTTTCAACACTGAAAGCAAAAACATTTTAAACTAGAAAAGATTATTTTTTCTGTAGAAAAATTAAAAGCCATACAGATGCTCAGTCGGACGAAAAGAAAAATGATCCATTTTCGACTTACGGTTCGAAAGTTATGGAGAAAAATGCGATTTTTGAGGAGTTATCCTCTCGGTATCTGATGGAAAACGCAGCTATTAATGAAATTACATGATGCAAAACAATTTGGCAGCTTTCCAAGTAAGCAGCTCATTGTTTGAATGATTATGAACGCATCCAGTTGTTTTTACACGACTAACTTCCCTTGTCAAGACGGAAACTGGTTTATTTTAGGAGTTACCCTCTCAACAAATCTTTCAAAGTTTTTAGGCAATTACTGTAGTGACAGAATATAACATTTAAATCAGACAAGCTGTGCATATTGACGATAAATGCACATATAACTTAAAAGTTGTCCTCTCTGTATAATGTTTAACATCCAAAAACATAAGCAACCCAGTTCTGCTCATATATTACTACTGTTCATTTTTTTCGGAATGTTAATCAATGTGACTGAATCAATGTGTCTTCCATGATCGGTTATGAACAACGTAAGAACCAATAAAAACTGGTATTGCTTTGAGTTTTCGTGGAAGAGCGTGTAGTGGTGTGAAACCATTGTATGCGGCATTATTGGCTGTAAAACATGCACACATGGCTTTGATTAAAAAAAGTTTTAGTGACTTGCGACAAACGGTTCAAAAGTTAAAGAGCAATATAAGTGTTTCGTTTGGAGTTGTCTTCTCCGAGGTGGCAGGCAACTCTCTAAATGGTCTGTCAAAGTACACATGCACTTGGCAACATTCCAAGTAAGTTACTCAATGCAAATGTCTCTATTCGTTTGAGCAGACTATGACGTTGTGTCATTACGCAGCTCAGTTCACAACGTTGTTGATCAAACTGCTGCTTGCTTAAAGATGTCGTGTCATGACTTAAAGTCCTAATAGGCCTCTCCTGTGAGAAAACTTGTCATATCTACTTGTATTCCAACAGTTTATATTGGAATTTCTTACAGCAGACTATGACGTTGTGTCATGACGCGACGTTGTTGATCAAACTGCAGTTCACTCAACAACGTCGTGTCATGACATAACGTCCTAATAGGCCCCTCCTGTGAGAAAACACGCCATATCTGCTTGTATTTCCACAGTTTAGATTGGAATTTCTTCCAGCAAAAAAATTCAAATTTTCTGAAAATCATTAAAAATTGCCTCTCCTTGAAAAACTTGTAAACTTACTATTGAAAACTGTTGATGCCTGTGTACATATACCATAGCTGCACACCCCCATATAAAAATCATGCAGTTTTGATGAAAAGTGACAGAGCTATTTAGCATTTATTGAACAAAAATAGCTGTTGAAGAGGCTTGCGGAAAATGGAATAGCTGTGACACCGTGACTTTCTTAACTCGAGAAAAATACTTTCATAAAATTTCAGATGTGTCCCTACGTAACCAACTATTTTTTAGAGAGTTCCGATCAGCGAATCTGTAGTTATAGAAGAAGAAAGTTCGCGAAAGAAAAATAATAATAACTAGAAAAGATTATTTTTTCTGTAGAAAAATTAGAAGCCATACAGATGCTCAGTCTGACGAAAAAAAAATGATCCATTTTCGACTTACGGTTCGAAAGTTATGGAGAAAAATGCAATTTTTGAGGAGTTATCCTCTCGGTATCTGATGGAAAACGCAGCTATTAATGAATATACATGATGCAAAACAATTTGGCAGCTTTCCAAGTAAACAGCTCATGGTTTGAATGATTATGAATGCATCCAGTTGTTTTTACACGACTAACTTCCCTTGTCAAGACGGAAACTGGTTTATTTTAGGAGTTACCCTCTCAACAAAACTTTCAAAGTTTCAGGCAGTTACTATAGTGACAGAACATAATATTTTGATGAGAGAAGCTGTGCAATTTGATGATATATTTACATGCAACCTAAGAGTTGTCCTCTCTGTAGAATGTTTAACATTCAAAAACATAAACAACCCTGTTCTGCTCATATATTACTACTGTTCATTATTTTTTCGGAATGTTAGTCAATGTGACTTAATCAATGTGTCTTCCAAGATCGGTTATGATCAACGTAAGAACCAATAAAAACTGGTATTTCTTTGAGTTTAAATGGGTGAGCGTGTTGTGGTGTGAAACCATTGTATGCTGCATTATTGGCTGTAAAACATGCACACATGGCTTTGATTAAAAAAAGTTTTAGTGACTTGCGACAAACGGTTCAAAAGTTAAAGAGCAATATAAGTGTTTTGTTCGGAGTTATCTTCTCCGAGATGGCAGGCAACTCTCTAAATGGTATGTCAAAGTACTCATGCACTTGGCAACATTCCAAGTAGGTTACTCAATGCTCATGGCTCTATTCGTTTGAGCAGACTATGACGTTGTGTTATTACACAGCTCACTTCACAACGACGTTGATCAAACTGCTGCTTGCTTAAAGACGTCATGTCATGACTTAAAGTCCTAATAGGCCTCTCCTGTGAGAAAACCTGCCATATCTACTTGTATTCCAACAGTTTATATTGGAATTTCTTCCAGCAGACTATGACGTTGTGTCATGACCCGACGTTGTTGATCAAACTGCAGTTCACTCAACAACGTCGTGTCATGACATAACGTCGTAATAGGCCTCTCCTGTGGGAAAACATGCCACATCTACTTGTATTTCAACAGTTTAGATTGGAATTTCTTCCAGCAAAAAAGTTCAAATTTTCTGAAAATCATTAAAAATTGCCTCTCCTTGAAAAACTTGTAAACTTACTATTGAAAACTTTTGATGCCTGTGTACATCTACCATAGCTGCACACCCTCATATAAAAATCATGCAGTTTTGATGAAAAGTGACAGAGCTATTTAGCATTTATTGACCAAAAATGCCTGTTGAAGAGGCTTGCGGAAAGTGGAATAGCTGTGACACCGTGACTTTCTTAACTCGAAAAAAATACTTTCATAAAATTTCAGATGTGTCCCTACGTAACCAACTATTTTTTAGAGAGTTCCGATCGGGGAATCTGTAGTTATAGAAGAAGAAAGTTCGCGAAAGAAAAATAATAATAATAATAATAATAATAAAACCTACTAAAACAATAGCCATACAGATTATATCTGTATGGCTAATAACCAGACTAAAATGTTTTCTCTGTCGAGAAAATAAAAGCCATACAGATGCACGGTTCAACGAAAAAAAAATTGTTCAAATTCGACTTACGGTTCGAAAGTTATGGAGCAAAATGCATTTTTTGAGGAGTTATCCTCTCGGTATCTGATTGAAAACGCAGCTATCTATGAAATTTAATGATGCAAAGTATTTTGGCAGCTTTCCAGGTAAGCAGCTCATGATTTGAATGATTATGAACGCATCAGGTTGTTTTTACACGACTAACTTCCCTTGTCAAGACGGAAACTGGTTTGTTTTAGGAGTTACCCTCTCAACAAAACTTTCAAAGTTTCAGGCAGTTACTAGAGTGACAGAACATAATATTTTGATGAGAGAAGCTGCGCAATTTGATGATATATTTACATGCAACCTAAGAGTTGTCCTCTCTGTAGAATGTTTAACATTCAAAAACATAAACAACCCTGTTCTGCTCATATATTACTACTGTTCATTATTTTTTCGGAATGTTAGTCAATGTGACTTAATCAATGTGTCTTCCAAGATCGGTTATGATCAACGTAAGAACCAATAAAAACTGGTATTTCTTTGAGTTTAAATGGAAGAGCGTGTTGTGGTGTGAAACCATTGTATGCGGCAATATTGGCTGTAAAACATGCACACATGGCTTTGATTAAAAAAAGTTTTAGTGACTTGCGACAAACGGTTCAAAAGTTAAAGAGCAATATGAGGGTTCTGTTAGGAGTTTTCTTCTCCGAGATGGCAGGCAACTCTCTGAATTGCCTGTCAAAGTACACATGCATTTGGCAACATTCCAAGCAAGCTAGTTAATGCTAATGCCTCTATTCACTTGAATGAACTATGACGTTGCGTCATTACGCAGCTCAGTTCATAACGTTGTTGATCCAACTGCAATTGGCAACATTCCAAGCAAGTTACTCAACGCTAATGCCTCTATTCGTTTGAGCAGACTATGACGTTGTGTCATGACGCAGCTCACTTCATAAGGTTCTTGATCAAACTGCAGTTCACTCAACAACGTTGTGTCATGACATAACGTCCTAATAGGCCCCTCCTGTGAGAAAACACGCCATATCTACTTGTAATTTCAACAGTTTAAATTGGAATTTCTTCCAGCAAAAAAGTTCAAACTTTCTCAAAATCATTAAAAATTGCCTCTCCTTGAAAAACTTGTAAACTTACTATTGAAAACTGTTGATGCCTGTGTACATATACCATAGCTGCACACCCCCATATAAAAATCATGCAGTTTTGATGAAAAGTGACAGAGCTATTTAGCATTTATTGAACAAAAATAGCTGTTGAAGAGGCTTGCGGAAAGTGGAATAGCTGTGACACCGTGACTTTCTTAACTCGAGAAAAATACTTTCATAAAATTTCAGATGTGTCCCTACGTAACCAACTATTTTTTAGAGAGTTCCGATCAGCGAATCTGTAGTTATAGAAGAAGAAAGTTCGCGAAAGAAAAATAATAATAACTAGACCAAAATGTTTTCTCTGTAGAGAAAATAAAAGCCATACAGATGCACAGTCAAACGAAAAAAAAATTGTTTAAATTCGACTTACGGTTCAAAAGTTATGGTAAAAATGGACTTTTGGAGGAGTTATCATCTCGGTATCTGATTGAAAACGCAGCTATTAATGAAATTACATGATGCAAAGTAAATTGGCAGCTTTCCAAGTGAGCAGCTCATGGTTTGAATGATTATGAGCGCATTCAGTTGTTTTTACACGACTAACTTCCCTTGTCAAGACGGAAACTGGTTTATTTTAGGAGTTACCCTCTCAACAAAACTCTCAAAGTTTTTAGGCATTTACTATAGTGACAGAACATAACCGTTAGATGAGACAAGCTGCGCAATTTGATGATATATGTACATGTAACTTATGAATTGTCCTCTCTGTTTATCGTTCAACATTCAAAAACATAAGCAACCCAGTTCTGCTCATATATTACTACTGTTCATTATTTTTTCGGAATGTTAGTCGATGTGACTGAATTGAAGTTTTTTCCAAGATCGGTTATGATCAACGTAAGAACCAAAAAAAATTGGTATTGCGTTGAGTTTTAATGGAAGAAAGTGTTGTGGAGTGAAACCATTATATACTGCATTACTTGCTGTAAAACATGCACACATGATTTTGATTGCAAAAAAGTTTGAGCGACTTCCCACAAACACTTCAGAAGTTAAAAAGCAATATGAGGGTTCTATTAGGAGTTTTCTTCTCCGAGATGGCAGGCAACTGTCTGAATGATCTGTCAAAGTACACATGCACTTGGCAACATTCCAAGTAAGTTACTCAATGCTAATGCCTCTCTTCGCTTGAGCAGACTATGACGTTGCGTCATGACGCAGCTCACTTCATAACGTCCTTGATCCAACTGCAGCTCGCTTAAGGACGTCGTGTCATGACTTAACGTCGTAATAGGCTCCTGCTGTGAGAAAACCTGCCATATCTACTTGTTTTTCAACAGTTTAGACTGGAATTTCTTCCACTAAAAAAGTTCAAATTTTCTGAAAATCACTAAAAATTGCCTCTCCTTGAAAACCATGTAAACTTGGTATTGAAAACTTTCGATGCCTGTGTACAGCTGCCATAGCTGCACACCCTCATATAAATATCATGCAGTTTAGATGAAAAGTGACAGAGTTATTCAGCATTTATTTAACGAAAATGACTGTTGAAGAGGCGTGCGAAAAGTGGAATAGCTGTGACGTGGTAACTTTTTTAACTTGAAAAAAAATATTTCGTTAATCTCCAGATGTGCCCCTACGTAACCAACTAATTTTTAGAGAGTTCTAATCAGCGAATCTGTAGTTATAGAAGAAGACAGAAACTGAAATCTAGTGGTTAGAATGCGGCGAAAGAAAAATAATAATAAGACTAGAACAGATTATTTTTTCTGTAGAAAAATTAAAAGCCATACAGATGCTCAGTCTGACGGAAAAAAAATGATCCATTTTCGACTTACGGTTCGAAAGTTATGGAGAAAAATGCGATTTTTGAGGAGTTATCCTCTCGGTATCTGATGGAAAACGCAGCTATTAATGAAATTACATGATGCAAAACAATTTGGCAGCTTTCCAAGTAAGCAGCTCATGATTTGAATGATTATGAACGCATCCAGTTGTTTTTACACGACTAACTTCCCTTGTCAAGACGGAAACTGGTTTATTTTAGGAGTTACCCTCTCAACAAATCTTTCAAAGTTTTTAGGCAATTACTGTAGTGACAGAATATAACATTTAGATGAGACAAGCTGTGCATATTGACGATAAATGCACATATAACTTAAAAGTTGTCCTCTCTGTATAATGTTTAACATCCAAAAACATAAGCAACCCAGTTCTGCTCATATATTACTACTGTTCATTTTTTTCGGAATGTTAATCAATGTGACTGAATCAATGTGTCTTCCAAGATCGGTTATGAACAACGTAAGAACCAATAAAAACTGGTATTGCTTTGAGTTTTCATGGAAGAGCGTGTAGTGGTGTGAAACCATTGTATGCGGCATTATTGGCTGTAAAACATGCACACATGGCTTTGATTAAAAAAAGTTTTAGTGACTTGCGACAAACGGTTCAAAAGTTAAAGAGCAATATAAGTGTTTCGTTCGGAGTTGTCTTCTCCGAGGTGGCAGGCAACTCTCTAAATGGTCTGTCAAAGTACACATGCACTTGGCAACATTCCAAGTAAGTTACTCAATGCAAATGTCTCTATTCGTTTGAGCAGACTATGACGTTGTGTCATTACGCAGCTCAGTTCACAACGTTGTTGATCAAACTGCTGCTTGCTTAAAGACGTCGTGTCATGACTTAAAGTCCTAATAGGCCTCTCCTGTGAGAAAACCTGCCATATCTACTTGTATTCCAACAGTTTATATTGGAATTTCTTACAGCAGACTATGACGTTGTGTCATGACGCGACGTTGTTGATCAAACTGCAGTTCACTCAACAACGTCGTGTCATGACATAACGTCCTAATAGGCCCCTCCTGTGAGAAAACACGCCATATCTGCTTGTATTTCCGCAGTTTAGATTGGAATTTCTTCCAGCAAAAAAGTTCAAATTTTTTCAAAATCATTAAAAATTGCCTCTCCTTGAAAAACTTGTAAACTTACTATTGAAAACTTTTGATGCCTGTGTACATATACCATAGCTGCACACCCCCATATAAAAATCATGCAGTTTTGATGAAAAGTGACAGAGTTATTCAGCATTTATTGAACGAAAATGACTGTTGAAGAGGCGTGCAAAAAGTGGAATAGCTGTGACGTGGTAACTTTTTTAACTTGAAAAAAAATATTTCGTTAATCTCCAGATGTACCCCTACGTAACCAACTAATTTTTAGAGAGTTCTAATCAGCGAATCTGTAGTTATAGAAGAAGACAGAAACTGAAATCTAGTGGTTAGAATGCGGCGAAAGAAAAATAATAACTAGACTAAAATGTTTTCTCTGTAGAGAAAATAAAAGCCATACAGATGCACGGTTCAACGAAAAAAAAATTGTTCAAATTCGACTTACAGTTCAAAAGTTATGGAGAAAAATGAAATTTTTGAGGAGTTATCCTCTCGGTATCTGATGGAAAACGCAGCTAATAGTGAAATTACATGATGCAAAACAATTTGGCAGCTTTCCAAGTAAACAGCTCATGGTTTGAATAATTATGAACGCATCCAGTTGTTTTTACACGACTAACTTCCCTTGTCAAGACGGAAACTGGTTTGTTTTAGGAGTTACCCTCTCAACAAAACTTTCAAAGTTTCAGGCAGTTACTAGAGTGACAGAACATAATATTTTGATGAGAGAAGCTGCGCAATTTGATGATATATTTACATGCAACCTAAGAGTTGTCCTCTCTGTAGAATGTTTAACATTCAAAAACATAAACAACCCTGTTCTGCTCATATATTACTACTGTTCATTATTTTTTCGGAATGTTAGTCAATGTGACTTAATCAATGTGTCTTCCAAGATCGGTTATGATCAACGTAAGAACCAATAAAAACTGGTATTTCTTTGAGTTTAAATGGAAGAGCGTGTTGTGGTGTGAAACCATTGTATGCGGCATTATTGGCTGTAAAACATGCACACATGGCTTTGATTAAAAAAAGTTTTAGTGACTTGCGACAAACGGTTCAAAAGTTAAAGAGCAATATAAGTGTTTTGTTCGGAGTTATCTTCCCCGAGATGGCAGGCAACTCTCTAAATGGTATGTCAAAGTACTCATGCACTTGGCAACATTCCAAGTAGGTTACTCAATGCTCATGGCTCTATTCGTTTGAGCAGACTATGACGTTGTGTCATTACACAGCTCACTTCACAACGACATTGATCAAACTGCTGCTTGCTTAAAGACGTCGTGTCATGACTTAAAGTCCTAATAGGCCTCTCCTGTGAGAAAACCTGCCATATCTACTTGTATTCCAACAGTTTATATTGGAATTTCTTCCAGCAGACTATGACGGTGTGTCATGACGCAACGTCCTTGATCAAACTGCAGTTCACTCAACAACGTCGTGTCATGACATAACGTCCTAATAGGCCCCTCCTGTGAGAAAACACGCCATATCTACCTGTAATTTCAACAGTTTAAATTGGAATTTCTTCCAGCAAAAAAGTTCAAATTTTCTCAAAATCATTAAAAATTGCCTCTCCTTGAAAAACTTGTAAACTTACTATTGAAAACTGTTGATGCCTGTGTACATATACCATAGCTGCAAACCCACATATAAAAATCATGCAGTTTTGATGAAAAGTGACAGATCTATTTAGCATTTATTGAACAAAAATAGCTGTTGAAGAGGCTTGCGGAAAGTGGAATAGCTGTGACACCGTTACTTTCTTAACTCGAGAAAAATACTTTCAGAAAATTTCAGATGTGTCCCTACGTAACCAACTATTTTTTAGAGAGTTCCGATCAGCGAATCTGTAGTTATAAAAGAAGAAAGTTCGCGAAAGAAAAATAATAATAATAATAATAATAATAATAATAAAACCTACTAAAACAATAGCCATACAGATTATATCTGTATGGCTAATAAAACCTACTAAAACAATAGCCATACAGATTATATCTGTATGGCTAAAAACCTACTAAAACAATAGCCATACAGATTATATCTGTATGGCTAATAATAATAAAACCTACTAAAACAATAGCCATACAGATTATATCTGTATGGCTAAAAATGAGCTGCGTATTTATCTTGCTATTAGCACTAACATTTCCCTATGTTAGTGGAGTATTCTATACCAATGAAATTGATGAATGTATAGCCGGAGTTATGGATAAAAATGATGTCTTGGTTTTTTCACCTTTCGAAAGGACTATACGATATAAAGATGAAAATGGAACAAACTGTGTGCGACTCTACCCTCCTGACTTATTATATTGTGGTTTTTTCATCCCTCAAAGCGCTTCTTGGATCTGCAAGAGCACAACTTCTACAGATGCTGTGTCTTGTGATACTTCAACAAAATACGTTTTGAATCAAGAGGAATGTGAAATAGGTATTACAAATAATACGGAAGGACTTACTCAAAATACAAAAGTATATCGAAATGGGAATTTATGTGCATTTCAATACATTGGCGGACGTGTGATCTGTCCGATGAGAAGACAATTTATGACATACAAATTTGCATGCGTGCAATGTGTTCATTCCGATCATTCGATCAACAAGGAACCACAACCAGTTAACATCACTAACATCAAAGATTCATCACTTTCGACTTTTGACAGTTTCAAAACTAGTGGAGTGTATTATAGCAACAAAATTGATAAATGTCTAGCTGGAGTTATGGAAAAAAACGATGTCTTGGTTTTTTCACCTTTTGAAAGGACTATACGATATAAAGATGAAAATGGGGAAAACTGTGTGAGACTCTACCCTTCTGACTATATATATTGCGGTTTTCTCATCCCTCGAAACGCTTCTTGGATCTGTAAGAGTAAAGATTCTACAGATACCGAGGAAACAATTTCAGCTAACATCACTACCATCAATGATATCGAAGGTGTAAATGAGGAATCAAATCCAGCTAACATCACTAACATCAATAAAATCGAAGGTGTGAATTCAACATTTTCGAGTTTCGACAGTTTCAATGTCAGTGAAGTATTTTATGCCGACGAAATCGATGAATGTATAGATGGAGTTATGGAAAAAAATGATGTGTTATTTTTTTCACCTTTTGAAAAGAGTATTCGATATAAAGATGAAAATGGAACAAACTGTGTGAGACTCTATCCTTCCAACTATTTACATTGTAGTTTTATTATCGCTCAAAACGCTTCTTGGATCTGCAAAAGCAAAACTTCTACAGATACCCTGACCTGCAATACGCCAACAAAATACACTCTGAAGCAGGAGGAATGTGCAATAGGGGTTAAAAATAATACGGAAGGTCTTACTCAAAATACAAAACTATTTTGGAATGATGAATTATGTGTATTTGAATACAACACCTCACGTTTGATTTGTCCACCAACAGAAGAGTTTGAGTCAACCAACTTTGCATGTGTGGAATGCAATCATTTGACCAATGAGAAGCCGAAAATAGCTACTATCATCACTAACATCAATGGTATTGAAGGTGTAAATTTGTCATTTTCGAGTTTTGAAAGTTTGAAGTCTATTCAAAACAAGATTATCATCAGCATCACATGTCAAGGAGATAACAAAGACAAATGCGATCCCAAAGTTATATATATAGAACTTTAGTTGGAGCATATTAACCAAAGTCCACCGAAATGCAAGACAGTTAACTCTAGATGATGAAAGCATAAACTAGGTTAAAAGTCTCTCTCTCTGAATAAAAATGAAATATCGAATCTACCTTCTATTATTCCCAATCCTAAGCAGTTATTGTCTTGCAACAGAGATTCACCCATTCACGTTAGCTCATAGACAGATTGAATGTTTTTCGGGAATTCTTAATATGGAAGCAGTTAATTCAGTAACTCATATTTTAGGAAAAAGCTTAAAATATCGTATACATACACTCACATGTTTGATGCAGTTTTCTCCCCGACATAGAAGCTGTGACACTTATGATATGTGGCCTCAACAATACTTTGTTTGCAAAACCGATGAAGCTTTAAATTACATTCATTTATACGATGAGGGATTACTACCTACGATTCGAAGAACAACTTCAACAATCACCACAACTCCGCAGACAACGACGACGACAACAAAAATTACAAACGAGTCACTAGTTCCAGCTTTATCACCATCAATTCCATCTCTTCCACAAGCTCTGGGTTTAGTCGATTTAGTTTTGGAACAGCCAAGTCCTACAAACTCTACTATATACAATTGTGAAGAAATCGAAACAACTACTGATTGTGTGTGTGATAGATACATCATATGCGAAAACAATTCAGCAGCAATTACAAATTCAACACCATCGATTTATAGAGTTTTTATTTATAATGACTTGGAGGATTTTTCAAAACTTTCTCTATTTATATTGGAAGATAGTAAACTTAAACTTGAAGAAAATCTTGTCATCGTGATTGAACCTGAAAGTGATGATATTTTTTGTAAAGTCATCAAATACTTTACAAATTAAAAAGCTTTTATAGACTTTAACACTATATATTCATCCTATTACACTTTATTATGATATATATTTTATTACATTCTCCAGTAAGCAAATAATGTAATACTTATTATGTAATAATAAAACTATAACAATAACTATAGCGTTGCAGATGGTTATATCATATACAACATATACAAAAACAATTCAGTGGCAATTACCACTCCATCAAAAATGTTGTCATATTAGTGCCATACATTCAAAATCTATATGCCATATAAGTTCAAATCAAGTAAAAAAATAATCAAAACTCAAATGCCACTTAAATGCCACTCAAATGCCACTCAAATACCTCTCAAATGAAATACAATATAAACTCGGCGAATTCATCCAACGCCGTAACCCATTGCCTAAACTCCAAGATCAAATCCACAAAAAAACACTTGGTAGGGAGATCTGCTCATATATTACTACTCTCGTACCACAGAAGGCCTTATGGATTTGCAAAAAAACAAAAATCAACGAATGCATCATCGTGTAATACTCCGCCAAATTACAGTCAAAATGAAGAGGATTGTATATTGGGAGTTAAAAATAATTCAAAGGGTCTTACCAAAAATGCAAAACTGTTTCGGAACAAGGAATTGTGAGCATTTGGTTGCGAATTTTCCATCTGATCTGCACAGTGATGGAAAAGTTTAAAAATTTTGACTATCCATGAGCAAGATGCAGCCGCTCAAGCAACGCTGAGCCTGCTATGGTCTCTGCTGATGTCGAAGGCATTAAAGGCGTGAATTTTTCGATTTTGTGTTTTCAAGATCTAAAGACAGCAAGGATGAGATAATCATTAGCATTACGTTTCAAGGAGATAACAAAGATAATTGTGATCCCAATGTCCTCTACAAAATATTTTATTGCCACATATCAGCCTGTTAAAGCATTTGCTTAGCCATTTGAAGCGCAAAGTAGGGCAAAAAAGTCTCTCGAAAAAAAGAAATATCATATCTGTCTGCTATTGTTTGCTACCCTTTTCAGTCTTTGTCTCGCAACAAACACGTTTTAATTTTTTTTGTCTTCTCGGGCTTCGGGACATCATCATGAAATTTTTGGTTTCAAAGGTATTTGAGTAGCAAGCGAAGTCATAAATCTTTAATCTGCCAAAAGTACTCGTAGATATGCACTATGCGCCATAAAGGAGTCCTACCAATCTGCACAAGAACCAAAACGATGGACAAATACCGATTTGTCTGCAAAACCAATGAAGCTTTGAAATACATCTGAACGTATATGGAGCATTCAAGAAGTACTACTCTGACAACAACAACAATGATGACGATGAAAACAACAGCATCAACAGTTACAGCTGCATCATTCCCCTTCATTTGTTTTCAACTATAAAAGACGGTTCTGAAGGAACTTTCGATTACCCGGAGAGTAACCTGTATTTTAAATAACTTTTTGAAATTCAGCTTCTTCAGTTTTTTATGTGTTACAAATCCTACGATCGGAAGATGCGCTCCCATATCCAGCAATTACAATTACAGATGCAAATTAAATGAAACTATGAAATATCTCAAAAAACATAAAAATCCACCAACTATGACTCCAACATCTCCAATCTTAACTAAAACTCCGACAACTATAACAACATTTCCAACTACGGATCCAACAAGCAACACAATTCCCCTGACCACAAATTTGACTTCAACAACAACCATCACAACTAAAGAAACAGCTAATGATTGCATGTGCAAAAAGAATACACCGTGTGTGAAAAAAAATCGATAGCAACTACAACATAATTATTTTTTTTATACCGTTGCTAATTACAAAAATGTAGAAAATGTTTCAAGAAGGAGTCTCCCCGTGTCAGAAAATAGTGAACTGATAAATGGAAAACTTTTTCCCATTATCATTCATCTTGAATGTCACAATATTTCTTGCAATGCCATTGAATCTTTTCTATAAACTAAAAAATTATTTAAACACTTGTTATACAATACTATCATATGCTTTTTATTACATATGTTATCAATTTTTCCTATGCCCTTTATGCTATAATTACATACTTTATTACATTTGCTACTCTTATATCTACCATTTTAATTAAATAAATACATTTTAAGCTTTTATTATACACTTTGTTACGCTCGCTATTGTGTCTACTGTTTTAATCCGATAAACATAGCACTTACCTGCTACTAAAAACAGTTGAGTCAAAAAGCGAAGGTAATATGTCAACTGGGATCTAACCCTGGTAGAAAAACTACAGCATAATCAAATAATAAGTCGATAAATGTCTGATAAGTCTGTGCAAATTTCAACTACCGTTTACATTACCTTTCAAACATACAAATATATAGCTGTATAAATATGCTGTCACAGGGGTGTAAAATTATTCATACTAAAAAAAAAATAATGTAATATGCGAGCAGGTCTGTTTTCTTATGCATATGTATATTACACTTACAAAAAATTATGTAAATATTAGCAAATATTTTCTTCACCTGTCTGTAACCAATCTAACACACTAAACACACATGAAAAAATTATATATGATGACAGGTCTGCTTTGTGAGGCGGATATGGTCATATTATACAACTGATGGCTCAACAGTCTGTAAAACATCAATAGCGATGGATTAGTGGGTCTGCCATAACAGCTCCCCATATATCCCTTTTGCTTTCAAGCAAATTAACCCCTCAGTGGCAGTTATCTGAGTCCACCCACCAGTTTATGCCGTCCACCCCCCTTAGTATGGCAGCACTCTCACTGGCAAGTAATCTTACTCACCGTCAGAGAATTTCTGAGCCTGCTACTTCTGCCTACCAATCCCCAGATTTGGGATATCACCCCACCGACTCGAGGCAACCTACCCCAGACTCGGGAAAGTTTGATATGGAGTTTGAGCTCAGTGAATGTTTCTCTGCTTCCTTAACTTCTACTTGACTACTCATGTAGTTATGAAAGGGAGACTAAGCCGACTTCTGGCAAGATTGTGGCCAAAGAAGGAGACCGGACATACTTGAGAAGCCATCACATTATAGTAGCATTCCCCCTTCCGCCACCATTTCCCCTGCTCCTGTACCCTCCCCCTCCCCCCTCCCTCCAATGGCCACTGGTTTTTTTTTCACCCCTCCAAGTTTTCCAACACAAAACAGCTAAATTTATATTGCTGATCCCTTTCCTAGGAGGAACTGCATCGGCACCGGATCTCAACTTCTTGTTCGTGAATAGGAAAGGCTTATACTTACAATCCATTGGTTTGTTTGTATCGGCAAGTCAAAAAGTTTCAGTTTAGGCTAATTATGTGGGACTAGGACAGCATGATAGTAAGAAAAAAGAAGAAGATCATGACTTTATTCCAATGCTTGTGTTGAAGACTTCTACCAAGGTTAAAGTGTCCGTTTATAAAAAAACAACTTAAAAATCAAAAGTGATTTGACACAGGATCAGATGGAAGTTAAAGAATGTTTCGGTGCAATCGATGGTCAAATTTTTCAAGAAAGTGATGGTCATACAAGAAACAAAACTAATAAAAAGCGGAAAGAAACAGTGTGAGGATGTGCTACAATTGCCATTAGCCACATCTGCCTTCATACTGAGAACTTATTAAAATAATTCTGTTTGAAAAAATTTCTTACAAGGCTAGATACTGCTTGCAGGGTGATTACAAAGTTAGAGCATTTAAAGAAATGACACAAAATTGAAAACAGGTGGGTCTGAAATTGGCACAAAATCTTCTTGATTGTTTTCTTGAGCACAAAAATCCACATCAAAATATTGCGCACCGACAAAAGAAAACAAAATATGACAGGTTTACAAGTTAGTTTAAGAAATTGAAGCAGAGCCGGTGATCGAGTTTCCTGTTTTGACCTAGTTTTAGAGAGTTTTTGACTTTACGATAAGGTTTCCAGCTCATAAAAGTTATTGAATCGACCTATTTATTGTAAAACGCTTGTTTCAACATTTTTGTTGTAAATTATAATGCACAAAATTGTTTCTTTGAGTTTAAAACTTTGCAATCGATATGCAGAAACTTATAGATAGGCTTTGTATTAAATCAGAAAGCTACTTAGCATTGTAATTGAAAGCTCATAACAGCTGTTTCAAAAACTAGTCACAAAAAGGTCATCTAGCGCACAGTACACCAAACTTACTATTAGCATCAGTCTTTATATGCTGCAGACTTGTATGTGAACAGCTGGCTTTACTTCATCAATTGTTTTCACAGGTTGAACTCATTATATCAGACAACCTTTCACCTGATGTCAGAAATAGATGTAAAGACTGATTTTCAAAAACTATCAGTCCCCCTCTTTAAAAGTTCTATTTGTACAAGTTTGAAAGCATGACATCCAACACTGTTCTGCTGATACTAGGTTTGGTTGTTACAGCTACAACAGGTAAGATGAAGTTTTCCAACTAACCATATCGAAGTTAAGATCAAAGTGTTCACACTTTCTCTTAAATTGTATTTTCAGGCATTCTAATACTCTTATTGAATTGCGGATGATCTTCTTTATGGATTTAATCTTCAAGTTTGTCAATTTTGCGTTCAAAAATCCCCATGCAAAAGACTTGGTACTGTACTTGGTATGTTGTTACAAGTCACCACCATGGTCCCTGGCTCCACAAACGATGATAAAAACATCTCACTAATAAGTTTTGCCATTTTTTTGGATAATGACATTTATCAGACCCAGGAGTGTTTTTCTTGTTTGTCATACAATAAATGCGATGCAATAATTTAAGCGTTATTGGTTTAAAAAAATAAATCGTTGATTGTCAGCTTTTTCGAAAAAAAAAACATGCAGGTAGGATAAATTTATGATTTTTATCTGTTTCAACCCAAACAACCAAAAACCTTTCATATATATAGTTGTTGTTACCGATTAATTCCATGCTGAAAAAGCCGAGAAATCTTTTTGGCAAACATAATCAAGTTTTCAAATACAAGCTTATTACTTGACAAACAAATCATCAGGGTTGATAATGTTTTTTCGTTAATATTCCTACTGAGTGGTACTAAAAATAAGGCTGAACAGCTGGTTGTGCTGCACAATCTCCAATTCACTCTTCTCAATAATTTCTTTATCGTTAAAAAAAAACAGTATGAAACAGGAGAGCATAACAATTGAGTGAGTAGTGTATTATTTTGTGACAAAAAAGAACTAAATATAACGACAGTTCCTTTTCAGTAATTCAAAAACGCAACTGGCTTTTTGGTCAACTATGGAAATGGTTGATCTTGATAGAAGCCTTCTAAAATTCATATGTTCCAAGGTCGATTGATTCACAATAAAGTCTCACAACGCATATTGTGGCTAGTTCCAAGACTGTCAAACAGGCAGCTTAACTTCCAAAGCAACATATTCAATTAAAGGATGACGAAAACTTCTTAGTTTTTTTATGTTATCATCAATTCAGTAAAATAATTTTTTGTTTTTTTGTTAGGACCTATTTTTAACAGAAAATGTTGATTGAGTTGCAGTTGGGAGCCAGCAAGTAATACCAACGACTAATACTTTCGGTGAAAGTATTGATGGAGAATTTCACCTGCTGTGGAATTTTACATTTTACATTGGGACTGAAGGATCACCACATCTAGAACTAAACATTCTCACTTTTAGCTTGTATGAAAAGCTGACTGGTGATACTAAAGCTAGAACAATTGGATCAGGCACAATTGAAAAAGGTTCGTAACTACGAAGCATCTTAAACTTAATGAAGTCATCAATTAATGTAACTACGCAAAATTGGAAATCGAAGCGGCTTGTCAGCCAATCAACTTGCAAAAAATTGATCGATATGAAAAACGATAAAAGTCAGTGTTTTGTCATAAAGCACTTTTCCGTCTTTAGTAATCAGTCAAATAAATCCAGAAATTTTAATGAAAATGCTTTTTTTTCATCCAATTAGAGACTGCGTGAAGTTTTGCAAATAAAGGACAGTTGCAAAGCCGACTAGGCACTGATGCCTAGTCAATACAAGCTTTGTGGGTAGAGTTAAATTAAAAATGAAGCTAGTCAGGCAGTTTGGTGACAACCTTGACTTTTCTTTAAGGTGTGCATGTGGTAGAAAGGTGCGCGTGTGCTTGCAAGCTACCAACAACTATAAATTTACATACTTCGGACAACATTGCCAAGCATTGATGATACTGAAAAGTCATAAAAAGTAGTAAATGGTACCAGTGAGTCATCCAAAAATGTAGATAGTGCTAAAAGGTCACAAAAATATGTCCTTAGTACAAAACGGTCATAAAAAAGCAGATGATACCAGGGGTTTATCAAAAATATAGACAACACCTAAGGTCTGCTTTCAAGTTGCATTCAATTTCATGACCAGTTTGGGAACATATAGTGCTAACTAAAACCCGATTTCCACCAGACTGATGGCCACTATGATCGTCGTCCTATAGAGGACGACATGAATTAGGACTAGTGAAAACTTTAAGCATCCTCATTTTAAAAGCATTGATAACTAAATTGATTTGAGAGACAGTTCAGAGAGGTTGCAGGCGACAACAGGCGGGAGCCAGCTGATACAGTCCTCAAACAGGCATTAACCGGAAAACTCCAACTATGTGGGGCAGAAAAGTACCCTATGCTCTTGTTGAAGAGGTGCTGAGAGGACGTAAGAGTTGGGTTGCAAGACTAGAAAAGATTCCTTCAGATGATACTGCATGAGCCGCTTGTCCAGTGTTCAGGACAAAAAGTGAACAGTGCTGAGAGTACTACTTTTGCCAATGTCAGTGGCCCACCGACTTGAAAGGGTAGCATGTTATTACAGGTAATACAAGATACTAAACACAGCAATTACTTGATTTATCTGCAGTGGCAAGAGCCGATCACTCAGCTGACTGGCAATCGTATTCCCTGGCAGCGTCCTTCTGGGTAGCAGAATGTCTTTTGGCTGCTGAATTCTACTGTGACCTTGGACACTGTCTGATGTTATTCCAAACCCAATGCCCACTAGACCCTGGAAACAAGCATAAGAGACATGGTACCATGAGGTGTGCTGTCTCATGTTCAAGGAGACAAGGAGCGAGTAATTGCCTGTTTCAGTAAGAAGCATAGTCCCCAGGAAGACACTGCTGTGTTGCCAGGAAAGAAACGGTGGCAGTTGCACAAGCTATAATACATTCCCAGCTTTAACTATATGTCCAACACATTCATCTCTGGATGGACCATACCTCCCTCCTGTAGCTGTGCTCTCAATGACAGCTACCAGGCAAGGTTGCTTGATGGCGAGAGCTTCAATTCAAGCTCAAAGACACCCTCAAGCATAGGCGCGGCAGGTGCATGAAAATACAGATCGTTCATTTTTCAGTGTCAGCTTGAGTGCAAGTAATGTGGTCACATTAAACCATGAGATTTTGAACTGAAAGAATGCTGTAGGTTGAGCTAATTGATCACCCCATTTCCCTGTACTTTTTCCCCTCCTCTGTGACTAAGTTGTTAGTCATTGCCACCACTTCATAGTTCAGGCATACAGACGGTCTCTCTGGTAAAGCCTAATGTGGTCCAGCCTATTCAGCATGCCTCTGACTTATTTCAAGCACAGCGAGAGTACTTTGTGATGTTTGCTATGATGGTTTATGAAGGTTGACCTCCCAACACCTTCTGATCAAAGACCAGTTACAGCTAGGCAGTAAGGAATTGAGATGGCTGGTTAGCTACTTTGTGACTGTGAGATTTGAGACAGATGGTGTGCTAGAGCTCCATGTCTCTCTCACTCAGTGTTCTCAATAGTGTGGCACCTTTCCAGTAGGCCTCCATGGCTACTTGGCTTTGCAGGCAGTATTCCTAGGACACCAAGGGATGAAAAATAAAAACTGTCGCAGCAACACTTCATTGAATTAAGCTTATTTATACTACATGGTTTTAATTGGTAAGTTTTTTTAAAAGGAAAATTATTTTTTACTTTGGAATTTTGAAATGATCAAAACTCGATTACATTTGGCTTTGCTTGTGATTACATCCAGTTTGTACCGAACTAAGCATGCCAAAGTGAAACAGATACAAATGGTTGATGATACTATGGATGATGACAACAAACAGGGGGAAACAACTCCTTGACTGAACAACTCTATGTATATTTAATAATAAAATTTATTTTGCTAAGGAACAGTTATTAACAGTCATATATATATATATATATATTTAACAGTTGTGAGCCTACCTGATGATTGTGCCTAGAATTATTTTCTTTTTCCATCTTTTTTCCAGCTTATGAAACAATTTGTAGTCAGCCAATAGTTTTAACATCTTTTAATATTTTACCTTTTAGTATGCCATTTTCCCGTATATATCTATTTCTTTATTAAAGATATGTTCGATCAAACATTGCCAAAATTTTCTTTCTTGTAACAAACAACAAAGTGCTATTTGTAACCTTTTCCTTTGTATCATGTTCTATTCTTTTATAAATATTGCAGCTTTATTCAATAAAATAAGAGTTACTATTTGCAAGCTCAAAATTTCCAGCTCACACCAACTTCACTGCACAAGCTAACCACGGGGCAGACACTGAAATTCTAGTGGCAGATATAGGCAGTTTACAGCTTGCTGAACACATAAACTTTGGTCAGTTTAGCCAACAGCTGTCTCGACTCTCGACCAAACGCGATTAGGCTGCAGACACTGCTGAAGTAACTGCCGGAACCAGTTAGTTTGACCTCACTCTGTATTATCGAAACATCGCATATACTGAGCTTGGCTGTTCTTTCTGGAGGTATTCTTACTGCTCTAGCACAGCTCGGCCAGTGCAGCTTGAAACAGTTGACTGGGAAGTCGTACAGGTGGGAAAGCGGCCAGAAGACTGTGAAATACCGTGCAAAATATTGCGATTGCATTTGGCTGATTTATTAATATGATTGGTTGCACTTTGCAAAGCAAGCATTTGACCGCTGAAGTTCGTCATCTTTTCATCTGAGTACTATTTATTAGTACAATTTAGGTAATCACTAATAGATTTCATGTGTCATTTGAAAGAAAATTCATTCACCATTTAAAAATAAAATGCATTGCTTATTGTTATTGCGAAGTTTTCCAGTTAGAGTTGCTGAAAAAATAGTACATGATTATATAGCGTATGATATTAGTAGTGTTTTGTTTTATCATCGTTGTTCTTTTTCCCGTTCAAAAACCTAGCTTACCACCATAGTAATATTTGTCTTTTCTGTTGTTTCAATCTGGAATAATCATTTTTATTTAAGATTTATTCTAGTTACTTTTTTATTATGTTCGTTGCTGTGATCTATTATTTTGATTTTTGTCATTGTCGACGAAACATTTCGTTCTTGTTCATTAATTTTTAATTTGCATTATTTTATACCAGCCACTGCTGTTATTGTTTGCTTCAGTATTTTGGTTTATGGGAGCAGTACTACTTTTTTTAAAAATATAAACAGCAAAACTGACTAGACTACCGACTGATGTATCATCGTTGATAGTTTTAAAGCAAAAAAAAAACATAGAACATAATACTATCAGTGGATCATTGTTACGTTATAACAAATTTTTTGATCTTATTACTACTACAACGCTGTTCGGATGTACTGTCATACTAGTTAATCTGGATAGTGGTGGCTGGAGAATAAGCGTTCAAAATAAAAGTGAGATTACTTGTAATGAGTTGGCCACAAAATGTGCCTACCACAAGAGTTGACAACTGCAGTTAGAGGCGACCACGGGGGAAGAAATCATTGGAAAAGGAGACCATGAGAAAAGGAAACTATGAGAAGAGGCTACCATGGGAAGAGGCCTCCATGAGAAGAGGCCACCATGAAAAGAGGCCACCACGGATGAGGGAGCCATTAAATGAGGCAACCATTAGAGGAGGAAACTATAGGAGGAGGCAACCTAGGAAGCATAATATAAGAAAGGGGCTAGGGAAAAGGGCACGGACATATTGAAGTGTATATATCCCTTCATTGCTGTTAAAATGGGCAAGCCAGCTAGTAGATACATGCTTGTATAATGAACATAAAAGTTTATCACTGCATTCACAAAACTCACTAAATTCCTTCACAGTTCACTTACTTCCGAATGTGTTATTACCGGTTTAAATCACATCCATTTCTTATACATAAACACCATTGAATGGAATCTTCTATTAATTTGTTATAGGGGAATTTCTTGAAAACACGAAAAAAGTCTACACATTGATTAATGCAGACATGAGGGATTATGCAATTAATGACCCAATCAAGTACACCAGAGGGTATGCTTACTATTCAACTCTTGCAGTTCAATCCGGAACCAAGTTATATACCTACCCGAGAGACAACCTCATTTACACAAGTATGTGTTTGTCAAAAGTTCATTTTAACAGCTAGAAAAGCAGCAATTAGCATGTGGCAGCTTCACTAGAAAAAATTTGTTTATTGTTTATATTCTTTTAGTGTTCACAATCACTCGTGTTCTAAAGTTTTTTAGTGCAAAATAAAGTTGCGCTAAGCCTGATAAACCCTTCAAAAAGATTATTTAGCATTCGATGTTTATAGGGTACCATTTTTCCGGTATGTCGATTTAGGTTTGAATGTCTCTGTATTCGCAGGCTGGATCGATTCGTACAATAAGTTTAATGAATAATATTTCAGCCAGTTAGTGAATGCAAATGGATCGACACAAAATTTTTTGTTGGATCGCACAACACGATCTCCACGCAAAGAAAAAAACTTTCATTTGCGAAGCATGCATGAATACTACCGAGCCATAACACAAAGTGACACATAACCGGATTAAATGTTTTTTAGTTTGACTCGCTCAGACCATCTGCTACTTCCTATAACCTTGTACCTAATTACCAAAAGGAATCCAAAAAACTGTCCAGCAATATCGTAGGTAAGTTTTCACCTTCAGCAGTGCTCACTAGTAGTAATATTACCATTTCTATCATTTGTAACTACGATACTGATTTAGTTTTGTTTACTAAAAAATAATAATATGTAACTTTCTCATATTATTTGTTATTATTGGTGTTGTACAAAAATAAATGCTATTTATTACTTATTGAAATTAGTAACAATAGTGATCATATTCAATTATTTATTAGTATTTATAATAATAATCTTGAATAAAAAATAATCATACTAATTAATAATAATTATAATGTTGATTAGTAATAATTATAATATCAATGAATAAGTCATACTAATTATTATTATTATCATTATTACTAATATTATAAATTATGATTGTTTTGTTTATATCTTAATCGATATATAAAATAATAAATATGAAAATTATTAACAATAATACATTATAACATTATTATTATTGTTGATATCAGTTTATTAATTTACAAGACCACTAAATCAATGTGAATAACTCATTAGTGTCTCACAAAAATCTATGACTCTAGCTTCAGTGACTCCGCAGCTCTACTAAGATAGGCGTAGTTTGTTGTTACTAATATGTAAGTAAATAATATTAACATTTAATTGGTACACACAACATACAACATTATTAATACTGTTGCTACTAACTATTACTAGAAACTGTACTACTACTCTACTGTAATCAGGACCAAGACTATGGATGCCACCAACGCCAGTTGGTTACCATCAATTATTATTATACATGAGTCACTGAGCTACTACTATTACTCCAGTAATATTGTTAAATAATTTTTGCACTTTCTTTCTACAAAGGGCATAGAATGTGCATTATTGATTGAAATTGATTTATTTTAAACTCTACCAGCTTAAAAGGTAATTAAAAAAAAGTTATAGGGAATTGGCTTCTCACTAGATAGATGATTCTTATAAATGCAGTCAGTACTGACCTAGACACAATTTTGATTGTTTCAATGAGAGCATGGTAGATGGTAAATGAAAAAGACCAAAAGGTCATCTTCACTCGGCAGAAAGTTCGACAACAGCAACAGACATTTTTTTTGAAGCCATCTCTTTTATGGAACAAGAAAAGACTGAAATAATGAAGCAACATGTAGCTACAGCTCAAAATTGCTGGAGATCGAGAAAAAGACAATGTTAGAAACATTGGAGATTGAGAAGAAAAAAACGTTAAAGAATCTACTAGCTTGTATCAAAATTGTTTAATTTTCCTATTCTTTGAATTTGTTATACTGTTGCATAACATAAGTAAAAATAGTTAAGCTTTAAAATAATTAAACCAATTTTCACTAAAATAAATGAAATAATATGTCTGTGAAAGCTGTTTAATAAAAACGCAATAGAACCATACACATTATATTTGCAAACATGCATGTAGTAGAGTGAGTTGACTGTCGTTCATTTCGTTAGATACTGTGTTGAAAAAAAACGTCTCTTTTTTTACCTGTGGTGCATGGTGGTATCTGCATATGCTCATTTTCTGAATGCCGCAGTTGAGTATCGTATTTGAGCAGAGATTTGTGCAAGGCAATACCGAAAATCACTATACTCTCAGCTCTAGCTATTGTTTTTGTAGAGGTTTGTTTCCACCGCCTCCATTTACACTTAAGTCGTTGTGTTGGTAATTTCTACTATCATGCATGTGATGGAGTGTTTGTAATTGAAAGTCTTTTCTGCTTGGGTAAGTTAGCAGGTGTCTGGTGTCGGTAGGACAAAGATCTCTTTGTATCATCAAAGGATTTCTCGTGCAAAGAAAAGTATTTTCTTCATGCGAAAATCCTTTTATGTTATTAAGAGATGTTTGCGCGATTTCCGTTAAAGCCAATTGGCGCAACTTTAGCTATTTAAGAACCATCGTTTTACACAGAAAGCATCCACTTCAAAAACACTGACTGAAGGAACAATGTCTACTACAATTACTAGGAGTACTCTCAACACTAAGGTGAGAAATAATAAATAATTATTTAGCACTAGTTGAAAAACTCATCTAGTTAATAAAGATATACTCATAAATTCTATCTGGTTTGCTTTTATAACTGCAGTTTTAGTCAGAACTTCAAAAATTGCAATCTATTTACTTATTATTTATATTTATACCGTCCGAATTACGTTTGAAATAAACACAATTTTTATTTGTTTTGTAGAAACGATGACTTCAAACTCCAAACCACTCCCGAAACTACACATCAAGCCAAACCTTCCCACCTCGTCTAGCATCATCACCAACACCACCACCACTACCACCTCCAGCACCAACACCAACGTCAACACCGCCACCATCATCAACAACATTGATATAGGGAGTGACACTACCACCACCTCTAGCACCACCACCTCTTCCAGCAACAGCAACATACCCTCTGATACGTCAACCGACCCTCAAGATGCTTTTACCGACTCTCATTTGAGTCTTACGGTGGATTATACGCCAATATCAAATCCGAGCATGACAATATCACATCCATGACATTGATTCATGAACCAATCATCATCCTGATGTCCGAAGATGAAGATGAAGAAATTTTAGTGAGTAAGCATGAATAGTTTCACCTGAATCAACTGGCTGGAGTAATGACAGGAGCTATAAGAAAAGGTTTGTTTGAGATTGAGAATTTTGGGAATCTGAGGGATTTGCCAATTCCTACAGTGTTGAAGGTTTTTGGAGCTGTCTTTATCAAAGAAAACGGTATCTTGGAATATGAATATGTTTTGAATAATGGAAATAGGACTCAAGTGAACTCACTGATTGATAGAGAGATTATGATAAATGTAAAAGAGCTCAATTGGTTTACCCCGCATAGAGTAGTCTACATGGGACTGCCAGAACAAAATCAACTCAAACTTCACATTATCAGCAACGTATAGAATCAGACCATGAAATAACAGCAAGTTTTAGTCAAAACTCTCAGAAAAAATTCCCGTAACCAAATGGATGCTTACTTTGAAATCATCACGTTCGATAATATATCCTAACAACACTCTTTTGACATGCATTAGACACTCCTCTTGAAAAAAAATTCAAGATAGGACATCAGACGATATCTCTACGCATTTCTCACACAGTCATGTACAGATTCATGACATATAATGGTTGTTTGATAAGTGGAAAGATTATCATCCCTCCTGAAGACATTTCAACAATAAAAAACTACGATCAAAGCATTCTCGACTACACAAACACAATAAAGCATAGTAATGGAGTGAAAAAAAAACGAATTCTTACAATCTTATTGAATGAATAAGCTTCATGGTTGTTGAGTGAGTCAGCTGTAAATGAGGGAAAACCTTTCAAGTTTTCTCTATTTGATGATGTTGGTGGCAAGGATGACACAGATGATGACAAAGAGGAAGATGATTGCGAAGATGGTGTTAGTGAGGATAGCTCTGAAGTCGATGATTTTAATGACAGTGATGATAGCTATGACACTGATGACAATGATGACTGTAAATGCAAACACAATACAAGGAACACAATGCTGATATCAACGGTCTGAACAAAGTATGTGGTTCTTGAACTAGCTCTATTAGGCTATTATTGCAGCAGCTACTTCCAAACTAGATAGTTACCATATGTATAATATCAGCGTTATTTTCGTGATAATGCATTTTAATCACTTTAGCGATGTCTATGTATGCTTTTAGACAGAAAATGTATACAACTAAATGAATGATGAGTTATCAGAGATGACAAGATCTGAAGATTGCTAAAACATTAATGTTGGACTCTGTCAGTTCCATTGTACTTTAATTTGTATGTATTTATTGTCATAAAATAACTTATTCATATTTACATTGACATTAGTATTGTTAGTAAAAATCGAATTTTCAGATTTCAATTTTAAATTACGAAATATTTGAATAAACCGGATATTGAAACTATGAAAAGACAACTCCGTAAAATTTAACAAACCGCAAAATTTTAAAAGTTACGCTCTCACTACTCAGAAAATTCTGCAACTTTTGACAATTCACAAAATCTTTAAAGCTCTGTTCTCATTTTCAACAAACTCAAAGACTGAGAAGTTATATCACTTTGTAAGACAACTCTGCAACTTTTGACAAATTATGACTTTTGTTTAGTTTTAACAGTAACAAGCCTGCTGCAAAGCTTTTAAAAGTTGCACTCTCACTGTTGTAAACAATCAACTACAAGTTTTTACATTCTGTGCAATGAATTGGTTACTGCTAGTTGCTGTTTTTTTGTTCGTTTTTTTGTTAGACTGTGTAACATATAGCTCTAGTGTGTACACATCAAATTCATAGCTGAGACATTGAAACTTGTTTTGTGCTGTAGCTTGATTGTGCTATAAAATTAGTAAACAGCTAATTTTAACCACGCGTAAAAAGTAAACAGATAAAAAACAATGAAAACTGTAGCTATATTGCATATAACGATATGAATATATTGTTATAAATATAGCAAGTAACATTTGACTCTCGGTGTGTACATATCCGGTCCATAGCCAGGGCATTGTAGGTGCAAAAAAAAAACAAGAAAGCCAGTAGTTATGGTGTATATAGTATCTAGGTTTAAAATAGGTCAAAAACGAATAAAATCAGTCAGTAAAAATATGAACATTTTGATATAAGCATAAGTCGCAAATCAGGGGTAAAAGTAATAGTTTAATCATATCTAGTCAGTGATTAAGACAGTGTGTTGATTGTACATGATATTAAATTGCATAAAAGTTTTGTGTAAAGGTATTACAAGCCTAAGGATGTATATAGAGTATATTTAAGACCAATGATAATAATAAACATAGATAAATAAATAATTTAGAAATAAAAGCTGTCAAAACATTCTGGGTTGCACATTTAAAATTACTTAAAGAGAACCTAGGTAAATTTTTTTACTAGTGTCACATTTACAACTTAATTTTAAACATATTTTTCAGAATCTGAAGTTACAAGTACTTTTAATTCATCTGATTTATTTGTTTGTGTTTATTCTGATTATGAAGTAAAATCCCTAAATCTGCAACACCTGAATTCTTAAATATTGGTAACCAACTACTCCCAAACTCAAAGTATAAACCAATTTTATTTGCAAAACAACCATCTATAGGATAAACATCTTGTAATGAAAAACATTTTGAGAAAATTAAGTCCTTACTTGAAGCAAAATGGTTTCTGTTAATAAAAAAATAAAATTATTGTAGCTAACAACATAAACAACAAAATAACAATTTTGAATGAAGAGTACATTTATGGCATTGCAGATTTCTCTAAGTTCTGTCAGATTGGACACATATACTCTAAAAGATAAACAAACGGGCATAAGAATGACTCAAACTAACTCTACCCGGTTCACTTATATTCTCAGTTTTGAGTATCTTTCCACAGAATGAACAGGGTATTTTGCTGTGACTTTTGACTACTTCAATCGAGCTGTTTGTACAATAGTTTAAAAGCATCAATGTCAAAATTGATAGAAAATATGGAAATTCATTGCTATGCATATCTGCAAAATAAAAATTTATACTGTACATACAAGCAATATTTTTCATATCAATTTAAATTATTGTTCTATATACATTTACAAATAGGACTCAGATTTGAAGCTGGCATCGGCTTTACCCAGTTTCTTTCCCCCTTCAACTATGTTAGTACGAAATCTATTCTAGATCAGATTATGTCCTTGATCTAAAATAAAAATGCACTCAGTGATGATTGATTCAAATTCATTAAACTAATCAACTATATGATGGAATGCTTTTTATTTCACTTACATTCATGTGTGTGTTTTTCGTAAAACAAAAAGCTAGGATCAATATCTATGAACTAATTCATAGCTATAAATTGTTTATTTGTCTTTTTCTACAAAACAATAATATAAATTTAATAGGTAAACTTTTTACGTTAAATTCACAACTTCGGTTTACAAAGCAAAAAAATTCTCTTATTAAACTCTTTTTCAGTATCCCTCTCAATCGAGACATTATTTTTTTAGACAGTCATCAAACAGTTTTAAGGCCTCATCATCGGTAGAACGTGATAAGAAAATTAAACCAAAATATAATCTAACCAGAAAAAAGTTACATAAAACAGGTGCATAAAATAGCGGTGAGAGTTTTGATATTACACTTACATATTACTTATAAATTCAATTCCATTGAATAAATTGGACTCAGAAGTTCCATATCTATAATTTTAAAATTTATGTAAATCTATATATATAGACTTACATATTTGCGTGTGTTTGTGCTTGCGTGTGTGTGTGTGCGTGCATGTTCTTGTGCGTGTTGGTGTGTGATAGATAAAACTTTGCAAAAAAATAGTAAAAAATAACTTACTCCTTTGTTGCTGTGTAGCTGTTGCTAGCCATTTTTCAAATACTGCTTTTAGTAATACCATCAATCACTGTTATTGAGACAGAGCTGATGTTGATTAGTGAACTAAAAATTTTATATGCAAAAATCTAAGGCAAATATTGTAATTGATCAATCAAAACACTAATCAAGCAGGCCTTTTCCAATATTTACTAGTATTATGCGTTTTTTCTGTCATCTAACATGACAAGATCAATAATAATTACTTGCCACACGACTTCCAGTGAATGACTTGAAAGTTAATTTTAAAGGCGCTAATTAAACGGGTGTGTTCTCACCATCATTATCATGTGTAGTCTTTTATCTATCCAGAATCAATCAACTACATTAATAACTGCTTTACCTATAACTTCAAGCCTACAACTTCCAGTGTATAGCTTTCAGTCTAGAACAATGAATGTTTGATGAACAATCTTTTCAAACTCTCATAAAGCTAATACAGATGACAGTGAGATTGTTTCAAAATGCATTTGATTGCAGAATCCATCTCAATAATTTCTTACAATAACACATTTTGCAAAACTATTGTTTCTTTACAAGTCATACCGGATAAAGTTATCTGTTTAGCTTCATTTTCAATTCTGCTTTTACAAGTCTCATAAACCTATCATAAAATAATGAGTTTGTTTAAAATAGCAATTGAGAGCAAAAGCTCCACCTGGCTTACTTACTGCAATAATACATTGCACAAAACTGTTGTTACAAATCATATCGGTTATAGTTTTCCATTTCTTTCACTTTTACATTTAAAATTTGTTACGTAAAAAACTAAAAAGAGCAAAGAAATGAGAACTGGATAAAAGACATACACTGTGACTCATTATTTGCTTGTTCTTCTTTGTGTCAATAATGAATTTACACTTAAAATTCAGTAGGATGTAAGCAGTAATTAATGAATAATGAGTATATTTTAAGAGCGGTAATTAAGCGGGTGTGTTCTCACGACTAAGTTGCCGTATAGTATTTTATATATCCAAAATCCGTCCACCACATTAAGAATCACTTTACCTATGATTTCCAGCTAACAACTCCCAGTGCATAGCTTTCAGTCTAGAACAGCCGTCTGTTCATGAACAAATTTTTAAAACTCTCATAAAGCTATTGCAAAACAGTGAGTTTGCTTCAAAATGCACTTGATAGCAGAACCCTCTTTTAATAATGTATTACAATAATAGATTACACAAAACTATTGTTACAAGTCATACAGGTTGTAGTTTTCCACTTAGTTTTATTTTTTCATTTGTAAGTTTAAAAATAATATTGTAGGTAATATTATTTGCTTTAAAACTTGAGTCAATCATTTTTTATCAAAAAAAATGAAAAGATCAAAAAAATGATAAGTCTGCTAAGGTCATATACTGATATGCATTATTTGCTTGTTCTGTTTTGTCTTCATAAAAAACTTACACTTAAAAGTTAGCTGGGACATAAAATAAATACATAATTACTATGTTTCCACATCATGACAAATTGGCGATACTGCCGGCGATAAAGGGAAATTCCAATTGGAAACAGCACTGTCGACAAATTTGTCGTGAGACTTGTCGACAAACATTTGTCGCTCTCTGAAAGCTAAAAATTGGCGATAAGCAGAATTCCAGATGTTTATTGCTATTGGGAACGGTAATGTCGCCAAAGGCGATAAAACCAGACATGCGTAATAAAACAGGAAGCCACAAATTATCCATTGTAACCGCATGGCATCGTTAGCTAGTGTGTGTTTATATTTAACTAACGAGGATCGTTTGCGGTTTATTACACAGTTATTGATGAACAATACAACTGATTTGAAACGAATGAATCTTAGCTGCGGGTAATAAATTATTGCAGTGGTGAAAAACCATTGGTAGTATTTTTTTTAGCAAAAATTCACTTGGTTATTTATTTATTATAATTATTATTATTTATTTATTACTAACTAATAATAATAAAAAATATAATTTATTGAATCATAGCCAGTGTGCTACTAAAATTCTTTGTCACCACACAGCTTCCTTAGCTAGCCAACAACTCAGTGATGTTTTATTCATATATTTCACAATAGAGGAAAATGGTAAAAACAGCCTGCAACGCTAGTCGGCTAAATTGCACTCAACAGCACACTGACTGCGACTGCCTCTGTGGGCGGGATTTAACCAACGGCGATAAACTTTGAGTCGTGGAAATATATGCCCTTGTCGCTAATTATTTGTGGTAGCAAACCACAGAAATTTGGCGATATTTTGTCATGATGTGGAAACATAGTAAATATGCCCAATCAAAATATGTTAATCTGAAAGCTTTGTTTATTACAAACAACAGGTGATAACTTTGAGTTGTGTTACAAAACAACTGTCTATGATGTCCAATGAGCGGGCTTTCCAGAACATTCACATTGTACATGCAAATCAATGATTGCGTATGCTTAATTGCTTTGGTAAAGCGTATCCAAAAAAGACTCGAGTAAAACTTGGTTTGTGTAAAAACGGGAAATAAACTTTATGTCGACCACGATAATATCCAAAAATGACTCAAGTAAAACTTAGTTTGTTTGAAAACGCGATAAACACTTAATGTTGACTATGAAAAATTGCAAATTTGTGTTTAGCATTCATTCTCAAGCTTTCCAACCGGTTTCCCCTCGACGTATAAAGCTAAGTTAGTAGTAAGCATTTGACAACTGTTTCTGTCGATACTGGTAACCATCGTTGAAAATAAATAATATAGTTGATAATACATCGAGGCAACTTTTAAATATATAAAGCTTAGTTCCACGTAAAACTTTGAGAATTGTTCCCATCAATACTTATAAGTATGGTTGTAAATAAAAAATAAAGCAGATAATGCAATAATGCTACTATTAAAAACCTTGTCTAAGTTCAATTATTATTAGATATAATTTGAAACTAAATCATTTTTATCAGTAAAACTAGTTTTTAAAACATTGAGAGCTAGATTTTAAGTTTACGTTTTACTCAAAATTTTAAAAACTCTTGTTTATAATTGAATATAAACATGGATATGAATTTGAATATAGACATGAATTAAAATTTATATAGACATGTATATATATACTTTAATATGTACAAACTTGTCTATCGATAGCAATACAATAATACAACACATCATTTTTATACAACACTCAATCCCCTCCACCCCCTAACCGTAATAAAAACAACCCCTGCTCATTAAGCACTTCGTTAATCATGCAACTACAAACTGAATAACAATAAAAAACTGGCGTTGAAAAAATACCCAGGTTTTCATATGATGGGTATAAAATAATCAAACGCATGCATCAAAATCAACATACAAATCACAATATAAACAAACCCTAAACCAGGCATGGGGAAAGTGCGGCTGTAAAGCCACACACGGCTCTTGCAAAATCCAGTGCGGCTATTTTACATATGAAGTTTTTTACACACTGATCAATAATAGTTTGTTATCTAGATAGCATACAGCAACATTTGGCTAGCAGCTAATATAAACATTTTCTTGATCAAAACACACTGTCAGCTATTTTAATAACTGTAATAAAACTGAGAGTTGCCTGATCTACTAGAGCCTAGTTACAAGAAAAGTATGGGCAATTACAAAAAATCTCACAGCTCAAATTGAAGTGACAGTGCTGTAATATAGTTTTATGGTTCTACCCATTTGCGATGTCTATATTTTATGTTTCTATATTTAAGCTGTTTTAGTAGAGTGCAAGAATGCCATTTTGCTGTAATAATTAAATATACAATATTGTCTAAATAGAAGTATGTCTATTAATATATTGATCTGACACTTTAATACATAAGGCTCTTGAAAATGGCACAGCATTTAAATTTGGCTTTTCTATGAAAAATGTTTCCCTATCCCTGCCCTAAACAATAAATACTTAGTTCAACCATAAATAATAAAAATTAAACTATAACACCAGGTGAACACAAAAAGGTATCTCACAAGTTCTCATGGTAACTGGTGCCGACTAAATGACACTTAAAACCAGGAAAATCTTGTCCTTAGACTCCGTAACAGAGATTTGCTCTAGTATTACTACTAGCATTGGTATTGAAAAGTGTAATCTGACCAGTTCCATCTAGAAATGTTGTCATTTCTGTCACTTGTTTTTCAGCAGAAGGCCAGGTTATAAAAGATGGCTGAAGTTGGTTTAAAACACATAAAAGTGAAAACACGGTGTCACGTGCTGCTGACTCCGAGATATCAAAGCTAAAAAAAATTCACTTTATTTAACTGCTAGTACGGTGCAGAGTTTCAGTGCAGACATTACTGAAACTGGTCCTAAACCACTCGTAATTAAAAACTAAACAAATTTTTTTTGTCACAGGCCTATGATACGTGTTCCACAAATGTAACACGAAATGTTGCGATGCAGTGTTGCAATAGCGCAATGTACTTTCATGTAGTGAACTAACAAAAGCAACTTAATTTCTTGCAATAAATCTGTAGCTATCTTCTGATGCCAAATACCACAGGCCAATAAGTAATCTAGTCTCAGGTAGAAGCACCACTCCTGTGCACTGACCAGTCCTTGGCTCAGGATATTCATTGCTGTAGGAAGGACAGGACCTCAATTATTTGTGCAAGATAGAGAAGCCAGCTACAAAAAAATAACAGTGAATAGCAAAAACTTTAAAAAACGAAAACCTATGATATACAACAATTTTTCCTATGAAATTCCATAATACAACTATTCGCAATCACTCACAAGTGCTTGATGTGCAATGATTATTTTTTTCGCATCTTGTATATTATATTAGCATACTCGAACAAAAACTAACTCAACAAAGTGTTTAAAACAGTAGCAGACTTGCAGGGAGCTTAATCTGAATTGCACAAAACTTACTAGAACAATACTGATTATAGTTGGAGCCCAGAGTGACCATTATCATTTAAAATTAAACCCCAAATTCAATCTTTCATTAGCAAAACATGAAATATACTGCAGAATCAGGCTAACCTGACTGTATTATTAACATCATTCATATCATTATTAAATTGATAATACATTATATATATTTATATCATAATAATTTGGTGGATAACTATATTCTTATCAGTATTCAGATGAAGAGTTATATTTTGTTAAAATCGGAATTTTAATGGCAAATAAATAAAAAAAAACAATGATAATAGTTACAAATATTAATATTAACGATTTTATGATTGTTATAGATTATTATTGCTATTAATTAGATTAGGTTTATTACATATTATTATTTGTAAAGTAACCATCATTATTAGTATTTATTTTTTGATTTTTATAATTATTATTTGAAGAGAAAATAATTCTAAATTACTTTGACATAAATTAAAATGTAACATAAATCATTATTTTGAGCATAATGATAAATTTTTTAATAATAAATACATCGTTATTATATACTATTTATAATAGTAGTAGTGACAGATAGTAGTAATAGCAGCAGTCATAGTGGTAGCAGCAGTAGTAGAAGAGTAGTAGTAGTAGTAGTGGCAGTAGTAGTGATAGTATTAATAGTACTGGTAGCAATTATTACAATACTTATTAAATATTACTATTGTATTATAATCAGCAGTTCAATAGAGCAATTATTATCATTATCATTATTGTTACTATTTGAATCCTGGTGATAAATTTTATGGTTATAGTTGATACCCGCTGTTGCTAGATGGTCGTTGTCATTTGTCATTTGTCATTGCATTATGAATAATTATTTTAGCAATGCCTTTTAAATGGTTTATGTTTCATGTTGAGGTTAATGTTGTTTAGGTAGTAAGCATCATGTTGAGGTTATATGACAATGTAGTAATATCGCATGTAAGAACTCGTCGAAGTTATCGTTGTTGCAGGGACTCGCTTTTGGATCTCTTACATTTCGTCATACGAACATGCTTCTTGGATTTCACATCTGAGGTAACGCTCGCTGTCGCAGTTATTTTACAACGCCAATGATATTGAACATCATGACTGGAAAACTCATACTTAGCCACTTTTAGCCACATAGGCCGATCATATTACTAATTTCAAACAGCTGATTTTTCATGCAGATGTCTTCCATTTTTACAAACGTTAGAAAACTTTGATCGCTACAACGAAGACAGGATTTCCTTTCAAAACTGAGATGGACCAATGTATGCAGTTTATGGTTTATTATTTCATCATTTACCAGTTTTTTTATACCCAGGTGTGGAACTAAACTTCGTTATCATGCTCACTGGTCTACGCTATCAATTTTTTTTACTCAATATTGGCAAAAACTTGTGATTTATGTCCTAATTGAACAAATCTTTGTGTTAGTATCCCTGTTCGAATAGAAAAAATCCTATTTTTACCACTATGGGTCAAAATACCTTGAAAATATTGTTTTGTCAATTGGTAAACAAAATTTATTTGGCGAAAGTTATATGGCTGTTTTAAAATCTCATATCAGATTCTTAGCTCTTTGATGACATTTATTGAGTTAAATGAACTGCAGATTGAAAGTGTTCAATAGCTAAACTTTTGCTAGCATAGGTAACATTCGCTGTAATTCTGATCGATTCCGAACGATAACAAAAGACAAAAACAGAAGGTGTTCAAATGCAGACCTTCCTTGTAGAAACAGTGTCAAAGTTCAAACTTGGGACAGTTGAGATGTAAGAGTGTGAAAAAAATTAGGGAAGTTTCATGGTTTTTATATTCAAAATAGTTTTAGCACTCTTCACAATAAAAACAATGACTTGTTTCTTTCGGAAAATATACACTAGATAAGCAATGAAACTTTGATTACACAAGAGGATCATTATCAGAAGTTTTCAAATTACCTAAAAACTGCTTTAGCCAAAATTCTTCTTGGCAATAAGCAAACTGTCATACAGCTTCTACGTCATTGATACTCAAAATTAAATCTTTACAAAAACACATGTATATAGGACTTTTGGTTGTTTAGATGCGACTACGCCACAAGGTGGACAAAGACAAAACTGCAAATGAGCCAAACATCATTCACACTGGTTATTGCCGGTAGCATGCTTTAGGTAACTACTAACACAAAAATTCGTGTTCGAATAGTTATGAAAAATCTCATGATAATAATACTATTTAATGCTATTAATCTTATCAGTATTTCTTTCAGTATCGATGATTATTATAATCTAATTGTTAAAAACATAAATCACAACAAAAAACGTCTTAAAAAATTTCAGGAATTGGATATAGAAATTTTGTAGAAGTAGGGGCAGAAGTTAAATGCTTTAGACAAACCTAATTTCTTTCCATTGATGATCTCAGCTTAGCAAAAGTGATGATAACCTCACCTCCCCCCCCCCTGCCCTGCCACCACTAGACAAAGAAAAAACGCTCTGCAAAGGACAATTTACACTCACATGTACATTTTAGTTTGCTATGCGGATGCTCCATTTTACTGTGACGTGCGAATCCGTTGACCCAGTGAAGAGCATACCATGCAACAACAGTCGTATGTTTTACCTGTTTGGAACAATTTTGTAGCTCCATTTGGACCAGGAGATGTAACAGCAGTAGCTACTTCCGATGAAATCAAGTTTGCTTACTTTGCCAAACCTGATATTGTCCATGATGCTGTTTTGGTGGAGGCTGCTGATGATTGCTTCGCATCTTCTAATTGGCCGATAACCTTTATTGATGTACTGCGTAGCCCAAGAAGTTACTATGTGATAAATGAAACCATAGACGTAGAGTGTGACTTGATTTTCAGACTCAAATCTGGTCCCATCGCCAGTAAAGAGTCTGTCATTGTTAGACACACCCCAGGTAACCTCCCGGCACTTGGGTATAAATCTCGTTTACTTTTGTACATTTATATTTCAATGGTTTTTGCTCATGCTAAGTGTCAAATCGTATTGCTAACTTCTCAGGTGAAACAAGTTTCCGTGCAGTCGTGAATGTTTTACTTATGATAAGAACTCAAAATCTTGTAGTCACTCCTTTTTTAATTATCTTGTAGCAAAAAATCGGTCAGTTTTTGACCAAATGACAGTGAAGTTGTCATATGATGGGACTAGTTTAAAGTGGGATATCTACCTTTTGTTGAACTGGGTTGCAACAGAAGGTGGTCTTGATCATATGACTTTGATGATTTATGAAAAAGATTTTGAGCCTGGAAGCACATTTCGGCTGTTAAATGAGACAGTGAAGAACATGACAGGTAAGGTGGAAAAGTTTTAAGGCTCCTGGTGTTTTCATTTTTGACTTGACTACGTCATAGACCTTCTTTCTGCTTCTGGAAATCTTTTCATTAGTTAAGAGTCCAAATTTTTGCCATCTCCAATCTTGCATATCACATACTGTGTTTGGGGCCTTTCTACTAGTATGCTTCCTTGCTTCCAATTTTTGTTCAACGACTCTCCGTTGTATGTTATACATTCTCCCGAAGTTTAGTTTCACTCTATTTCTTGTCAATAATGCCATGAAGCCTGACAAGTAAATTCATTATTGTATCACATAAATCGTCACCTATAGTTACTGTAGATCAATAAAAGACACCTAGTTGCTCTGCAATAATAGTCGAAGTCCAATGAAATTACTAATTATCTTTTAAGAATTGTTATTGTAAATAATCAACAGGAAAATAAGCACTAATAATAGAAGAATTTGACCACTAAACTACCGAGTGGCCATCTGGAGACAGTGAGCATATTGAAAACAAATAAGCATACAAAGAAACTGAGCAAGTTGAGTAGAGGAAATAATTGGTATTACGTATAACAAATTGTCGTAAATTATTAAATAGCCCTACCAGTGCATCACCATCAACTAGGGTTGTGTAAGAAAACTGCACTATGAAAAAAATACAGTTGAATTATTACTTGCAATAACAGCTGTTAATGACGTAATAATTGTCGGCAAACTGGGTTACTCATCAGTGCACTCTTCCAACTCAACCCTTCCTACTATCGTGAATTTTTTCACTACTTACATGGATGCGATTACAGCAAGTTGCTAGCTAGCAATACACCCAAAACTCAGCAATAACGATAACGCTATTGGTATAGCTGTTGTCAACTGACTTTGCCTCGAACTTTCCAACTCCTGCTCTAAGACTGACAGCTCCCAGCTGTTGCAGAGTCAGCAACTGAGATAAAACTCAGTATCATTCTCCTACAATGTCTTCAAACAGCACACTCTTCCATTGGCCAGTTAAAAGGCTCAATAAATGAGTTGTAGTGCTAGTGAAAATATGATTTATGATCTCCAAGATACAATACAGATGAGAATCCAATTCTAACTGAGGCTGAAAGTTGCTCTGCCAAGCCGTACTAGTTTGTCCAATTTTTTATAACATTTCCCCTAGGATATATCAATACTAAATGAGGTAATTGCCAATCATATCACAAAATCACTATTAAAAGCTAATTAGTTAATTGGTACATCTTTAAAAACAAAAATATATAGATCTTTGGCAAATAGTTGCTTTTCTGTAATTATTGCACCATAATGTCCTCATCTCGTTCATCTCAGCGTTGGTCACATTAGTGTAATTCACCATTCATACCAATAATCTATGCATGAACAAGAAAGTATATGACATAATTCAGTACAGAGTAGCTCAACGTAGCTGTCTAGGGTAAACAAAGTGCTTTATTTTGGTCCGAACTGGGTATGAATTGGTTGAATATTGGTGTTCAGCCACTCTGGTTTTATTGTTAATTCTTTTATGGAAGTTTTATCCATAAAGAAGGTGATGGGGAAGGGAAGAGCTGTCTTTAGGGACTCCAAGTTTCCGGCCACACTGGATAGGTGACTGTGAACATATAAACTCCTGTTGCAGGGGAAAAGAAGAATACTGGAGTTTAGCAAAAAGGTTTACGTTTGTATCAACAGGGAGTGCAGGAAAGGGAGTAGGGACTATAGGGATGAGGGTGTAGGGGTCTGTAGGTTCATAGTTGAGGAGCATTCTTAATTTATTCACAACCTTATATAAAACTTGCATTTTGATTTTTGCAGAAGATCAGTTTGACAAAAGTTTTAATGGATCCTATATACAAAATATTTATTCAAGGCCAGCCAATTCAAAGCATTCAATCACAACTTATCCAGGTTATGAGTACAGGCTAGATGTTGTTGCAACATCAAAGATTGGACAAGTGTCAAAAGTTACATCTGACAAGACCTTTATTCGTAAATATAAAGATTGTCTCATACATGTAGTTCTTGTCAGAGTTTTTCCTAGATACAATTTGCATTAAATGTAAAAATTTTCTGTTTTAGCGCCGTTGAAACCAGAGTATGTGAGATCGCTAATATCACAGAATAAAGTTAAGTTCGCATACATTCCTAATTCGAATACCCATGATGGCTTGGTGGTGGAGACAGATGCATCCTGCAGACTAAACCGTAGTTGGACTTTTGAAACAGTGGACCAGCAATACTTCGTAATAAATGAATCACTCCGAATTTGTTCATTGCACTTCTGGACAACTTTGAAGTCACATCGAAGTCTTGAAGCACAGATGAACTTGCCAGAGCTTAGTGAGTTCATTAAGCACATTCTCATTGGAAAAAAACAGTTGTACATGTCTCTATACTTAAAAGAAATTTGGATTTGCTCTTTCAACTCTGTTTTTTCTTGTGATAAACTGTTCGCGGAGTAAGAAAAGAATTTTAAGAAAATTGAATGTTGCCCAACCTGGTAAACAATTGAAAGTCAGCAGCAAAAATCACATGATTTGTTGGTCTTTGAATTATTGGTTTAAATTGCCTTTCATTAACCAGCAGGGAATCTTTTATTCACTCTAGTAGTTAGTGACACATCTAAATGGCTGCTATTTTTTAATTCATTGTTGTTTTAGCAAACAATTGGGAACAGATTCTACCTATAAACTTCAAATTTTCTTTATTTCAGTATTCTCAATCAAAATCCTGCTTTTTGTTTGTAGATGATAGCACTTATTCCAACTTTGAAGCCAATATTTACCGAGAAGGAGAAGAACTAACCTTGAATGTAGCTATGAGTTTAGATGAGGTACGAACAATGGGAGGATTAGCTCTGGTAAATGCAACGCTCTATGAAAAAGTGAACGGTTCTGATGAAAACTTTGTAATTGTGGAAAAGCAAATGCTAACACCAGGTATTACTTTCACAAGTAAAATTTGTTTGAAAATTTATCAATATGTGTAAGATTATTACACATTTTCGATGTATTAAAAATTTTTCCAGTAAAGGTTTTTCAAACACAAAGCAAAATAAAATATTTGCTAAAAAAATGTTATCGATTTAAGCGAATGCATCATGAATCTATTGTTTTTTTGGTGATACTCAATAGTAGTAATAAGATAGAAGATGTCTGTCATGGAGTCTAAGGAAAAGGTTCTCCTGGTTCTATGTGTACTTGAAGCATGCCCCAGCTACCATGAGAGTCTGTGAGATACTTTTTTGCGTGCACCAGGTGTTTAGAGTGTTTGGTATTTATTGTGATTTGGTATGTAGATTTAGACATGGGTTTGTATGTTAGGGTCATGGAGGTTCTCCTTGACCTGTTTTTTGCCCCTGAGGTACTTTTTAGTGTGCACCAAGCAGGGCTGTAGTGTTGGTTCAAAAAGTGGTCCTGCCATTGGGTGGGAGGGGGTGCGGGGGAGGGGTGGGGTGCGGTGCGGGTGGGGTGCCCCGCGCGAGCGGAAAATTTTGCAAAATTCAGTGCTGGCATGGGCTTTGCAGAGCATTTCAGACCAAAAACCATTCCCAAATGAGCCAAATAACCAGCTTTTTATTATCTGGAAATCAAATTTTCTTTGTTGCTCCACCCTAAACACTTTGTTAAGTTCTGAGTTTAAAGAAGTCTTATCCTATTATTGTTCGGGTTATTACTATTACAATTATACCAAGAAATACTTTCTTTATTGATCTCTATAATTGTGGTGAAAATTACATGCTATTGATTGACTAAGCACAAACCGCAGCACTCATCTAAAAGTAAAGGGTAGTAGTAGTTGATGGAAGACACCATTGACAAATCGATTGATGAAAAATATACAGCAGGTTGCTGCAATCCCTGTAACCACACATATTGTGCAGGATTTCACAGTAGGGGTGTGTACTTGGTAGCTTGGCCTACCTGCACAGCTTCCCCGAACTGTTGATAGCTTTGACTGTGTTAGCAGCAATACAACCCGCCCACAGATCGACAGGTTCCCTTAGCAATAGTGGTCGACCATTGCAGGTTGCTGCCGAACTGCCTGTTGCGTTAACTGCTCTGAGCGCAAGCCAGTGGCCGAACTTTGAAGGCCGAATTAGCCAAGGCTATATTCGTCCAGCAGAGGTTCGGTGAACTGCTTATTAATTACTACTCGTAGTAATGGTGCTTTGGTTGTACGTGCATGTACTGTGCGCAAGTGAAGTTATTGTTTGTAAGACAAAGAACTTCTGAGAGTGTGCAAGCTTAACTCTGACTTTATTTAGCATGAAATGGCTATTTTTAAAAAGGATTACATAATCAGTCTTGGGTATACAAAGGAAGCCACACCTAATGCATTTGGTTGGCTATAACAGGCAAATAACATACAGTGGGTGTGCTCTAGCAAAAATGGTTGAGTGAGCATACTATACAATATATGGCAAGTAAAATGCATAGAACGGTTCTTACATAGAACGTTAACATAGAAGTGTTTGTGTGGTAATGGCGCCGTCGGTCACAATATTAACACACTGTTATCCAACTACTGATGCACTTTTTTACTTCAAGTGTTCAATGTCTGCAAAAACATTCCAAGGTAAAATACAGGTCTCTTGTCCCACCCAAAAAAATCAACAAAAAACTAAAAGTAAAATAATGTTTGATAAAAAACTGTGTATTATAATAATAATATTGTCATATATATAGGCCATTAAGATTAATAAATAATAATTAATTAAACTCGAAACAACACCATAAACAAATAATAATTATTAATATTGACAAGTTCCCATTCATATATATCATCATAATCACCATGTAATAATAATAATTATTGTAGAGGACCGGCGCCATCTTGTGACGTTTCTATTAAATAGTTCTATGCCTCGAACAGTTCTATGTACACTTACCGAAGCTACTCAGTTGTCTACTCTATTTACACTTCATTCTTATTTCTATGCTTACGTTCTAAGTCAGTTTGCTCTATGTACATTTATCATTATTTTACTCAAGCATGCAAACTTATATGTGCACCATGTGAATTCAGCCAACCATTTATTTTAGCACCACCCTTTGTACATGATTTGCCCATGCTAGCCAACCAGTTGTGTTAGGTGTGGCTTCTTTTGTTCTATCCATTTTATCCAAGATATGTTATGTAATCGTTTACATAAATAGCCGTGTTAGGCAGTAATAAATCAGAGTCAGCTTGCACACTCTCAGAAGTTTCTTTGTTCTAACAAATAACTTCACTGCGCACCATTACTCGAGTAGTAATATACAGGCAGATCAGTCTGGACCTCTGCTGGCCGAACTTAGCTTGCCTAACTTCGCCTTCAATGTTCGACCTCTGCACAGCACTACAAAAAGACAGCCGAACCTCTGCTGGCCGAACCTAGTTCAACTAGTTCGCCCTTCAAAGTTCGAACTCATTGCGTACACAAACAGCAGCTAACGCAACCGGCAGCTCACTAGTAACTGATATGGTTAGTCACCATCCCTCAGCCTACTAAGTCGACCTGTGGAAGGGTTGTATTGCTGAAGAGCCTTAGACACAGTTGCCATTACAGTTCGGGAGGTTGTGCAGGTAGGCCGAGCTACCACCTCACACCCCCACAGTGAAATCCTGCACATTATTATCATTAATAAGAATAATAATAAAAATAATGGTAGTGACCTAGTAGTAGTAAGAAGAATATAATCAATAATAATAATCATTATTTATTTATTATTATTTGCTTTAGTCTTACTACTACTAAGCTTCTACTATTATTTTATTATTAATTTTTTTTAATAATTATCAAATTTATTAGTAGTACATAATAATATTAATGATATATAATAAACGGGGAATGTGTCAATATTAATTAATTATTAATAATTATTAGTATTTCAGATGGTGTTTTTTAGTGTTTTATTCATTTGATTATTTTTACCCATCATGAAAACATTATTATTATAATGTTGTCAATGTTAAGAAGATTGATAGTAATATTATAAATAATAATGAATAATAATTATTATTATTATTTATTATTATTATTAATTATTATGCTATTCATTTATATGAATTTTTCTTTTCCTGACCACCATGCTAGCTTTAGTTGATCAATTGATAACAAAAAACAGCTACCAATAAACACTGCTGTATTTTCCTATCACTAGCTAAGCCAAAAAAGTAGACTGCATCAAGATAAACAATAAATCTTGCTCACTAGACAAAAATCTGTCATTTTTTTCTTTTTGTAAACATTTTTGAGAAGTTTCCCCGTGTTAAATTACATTGTCACCCAATAAGCGCTAGCTATTCATTTGAACAGCCAATGAGCATGGGTGATACACAAATACACACAAAAAAGAAATAACTTGAAACATAGAACAATAGCCTGAGAAATTGAAAGTTTGAAATTGCTCAGTTGAGCAAAGATAGAGCCCGTTGTCAAAGTTCTGTTATTGCTTGGTTAAGAAAAAAGGTTAACAACAACAACATTATCGTTGATTTTTCTGTTCATTGAAAATACCATTATCACGCAAGCTTTGAATTTGGCAGCTGAATTAGCATTTTTTGCGACGCCGTACTCTTCAAAAGTGCTCCGGTTTCAGCCGGAGCGACCGTAAAGAGCAATACGGCCCTGGCACCAAGTGTTTTTAATTTTTTCGTGTTGCCTGAAGTACCTTTTTGTGCTTTAATTTTTTGCATCATTCATGGTGCAGGGGGTTTCTATCGGGTTTTTTTACGTCTATTTAGATCATGAGGTCGACTAGTTTATAAACGTGGTATGTAGGTTTATACTGAAATCTGTATTGTGAGTTTGATTGTTGAATTAACATTGTATAACTATTGGTATGATTTTGTAACCAAAAAAAATTTAAGTTGTTTACATACATAACCATGTTCATGTCCATATTCATGTCCATTTATTTACATGTCCTTATCCACTTACGACTAAATTAATATTCATATTCATATTAACATTTTATAGCTATATACATATCCATGTCCACTTATGACTATATCCACATTCATGCTTTTGTTGTTGACATAATAATCTGAAATAAAAAAGCATACTAGTAAAGGGTGATAAATATTGAAGTAAAATAACAATCAAAAAAGTTTTTTTTTATTTTATGACTAGTGCTAAATAATATTTTTATTAATTCTTACCTTATCACCGAGAATCCTGCTGTTAGCTGTGTAATGAATACTTTGGTGGATGTTGTATCTTTAGAAGCTATTGCTTTGAAAGTTGTGGCTGGAGAGAATGTATTCTGTGTAGAAACACCAGTTCTTAAATACCCAAGTTGCACCCATTAACCCTATAGCCAATGAGAATAATTGCGTGAAAACCTCTTTATAATATTTACAGATTTTCCGCGCAAAAATCTGTACAGATATATTACAAAGGGTTTCTGCGTGAAGAATGTTGTTTTTTTCCCGCACAAAAAAAGTGGGTTTTTTTGCGTGAAGAATTTTTTTTTGCGCAAAAAATGTGATTTTTTTCTCATGCAAAGAATCTGTTTTTTTCAGACAAAAAATGTTGTTTTCTTTCAGATAAAAATTATCTTTTTCTTTCACCCAAACAACGTGTTATTTTCCGCACGAAGATTATATTTTTTCTCACGAAGAATTTGTTTTTTTGTGCAAAGAATGTGTTAGTTCAAGACAAAAAATGTTGTTTTATTCGCGTGAAAAATTTAGTTTTCACACGAAAACCTTTTTATAATATATAGAAATTTTTTCGCGAATAAAGCAAACAAAAATCTTTTTTACCCGCAAAAACCCTCTATGCTATACAAGTTTTTTCCCGCAAATGGACAAACTTATTCAACTTCTTATAAGATAGGAAGTTTTTTGCGCAGGGTTTTCCATTGATATCAACTCATGTCAATTGGTGCAACTTCAGCTATTCAAGAACCATTGCTTTTACACAGAAAGCATCTACTTCAACAACAGTGACTAAAGGAACAGCATATACTACTGGGAGGATTCTCTGTTTTAAGGCAAGATAAATAATTATTTTTTCACTAGCTGAAACACTCAGAAAATAATTTCAACCCTAATTGTTTAGGTTTTTTGAACCAGAGTTGAATAATTATTTGTTATTTCTCACTTTATTGCTGAACTTCAAAAAAAATCTTATTATGAAATCTTTTATTTTTGTAGATTAGATTCAAGCAATTACTTATTTATTCTAACCTTATTGCTGAGAATCCTCTTCGTAGTTGCAGTAAATGCTGTAGTGGATGTTGTTTTTTCAGGGGATGTTGTGGGAAAGGATGATATATGTGTAAAAGCGCTACTTCTTATGCGGTCAAATTCACGCTGATTGACCTAAGCAGAAAACCTACTTGATCAAAACATGCTCGCGCGGCAAATGTGTTTTTTCAGCGCTAACATTTTCATATTTATATTATAAAGAGGTTTTCGCGCAAATAACGACCCTTTTGTGCGAGGTCAAACAATCAAACGTGTGACCTCATGCAAAAACCAGTCGAGCGTTTGACCGTTTGACCTTGCGCGAAAAGGTGGTTGTTTGCCTGAAAAGCCCTTTACAATATAGATAAAGATCTTTTGCGAAAAAAAATTGTTATACACACAAAAATCTTCAGATATATTGTTAAGGATTTTTCCAGCGAAAACAAAACTTTTTGCTCGAGGTCAATCGGTAAAACTTTAGCTATTTTAGAGCCACTGTTTTTACACATCAAACATCCGCTTCAACAACGGTGAGTAAAGGAGCGTCATCTACTGCTACAGCTACTACAAGGACTCTCAGTGATAAGGTAAGAAATAATAAATCATTATTTAACACTAATTTAAGAACTCAACTAGTCACATGATAGAGGTGTCCTCCTATTACGATATGGAAATGTTCTCTTGGTCATAGAAGTATATGTCCTAGATAATTTTATGCTCATAGAGCTTTACCTGTTTCCTCTCACACCGCAGTCTTTGGATTTGATTGACAAAATTGTCTGTTTGTCAGAGAGGAAAAATAGGTCAGTGTCAGATGATGTCTTGAACTACAGGTCGATTTTGAACTTCATAGCTAGTAGTCCTTTGAAGGAGCAAAGACAAGATGATGAGACTATGGATTATGACGCAGACTCAAACTACAAAAGAAAAGTTGGGATGGTTGTTGAAGACGACACACTTCTTCGACACAGCACACGACGTGCTGTCATCTGGGAAGAGCAAAGACAAAATGATGAGACTATGAATAATGATGAGACTCAAAGGCAAAAAAAGAGTTGTACTGGACCCCACATCAGCAAAACAGCATTAAAAAAACAACATCAATTCAAGATCTACCAACAGCTATGATGCTGTTTAACCGGAACTTTCTGATGATCCGATGTACACCATAACCTACCAACTTCCAAAAGACTAAAGCAACTGACAGGAATAATGACAAGCACTGTAAGAAAAAAGATTAGTCTACACGAAAATACAACAATAAGTTCAACTTAAGCTTTACATTATCAACAATGCTCAAGATCAGACTATGAAACAACCGCTAGTTTCAGCCAAGACTCTAAAAAAAGACCCTTGGTCAAATTGAGGCTTATTTTGAAATCATTACTTTTGGTAATCTCCCCGACAACACAATCCTGACATTCAGCACACATTATCAACAACATTCGGAACCAGACTATGAAAAAATACCCGTGACCAAATGTATGCTTACTTTGAAATCATCACTTTTGATAATCTCCCTGACAACACAATGGATTCTTACTTTGAAATCATCACTTTTAATAATTTCCCTGACTCCACAATTCTGACATTCAGCAGACTCTCTGCTTGGTAGAATTTGAAGATAAGACAGCTGATGACATCCTTACGTATTGCTCAAACAGCCATCTTTAGATTCATTCACTGTTGTTGGGTGATTCAGCTGTAAAAGAGGAAAAAGCTTTTAAGTTTTCTCTATTTGATGATGTTGGTGACAACGATGACAAAAATGATGATGAACAAGATCAAATCGAAGTAATTGCAGATGACTAGAGGAAAATCATCTACTACAGCAGCAATCAGGATTCTTGGAAATATGCTAGACACGACGCCTCCTATGAACTTCCGTTTGAATCAAAGCAGAGCAGCAGTAAAGTTTCTAAAGTATCTAAGCAAAAACATTCCAAAGTACTTGCATATAGCTAAAGAAATAACGTATATTACAGTAGCAAGGAGGACTCTTGGTATTAATAAGGTGAGGATTAATCCAACAATCAAACTCACAATACAAATTTCAGTATAAACCTACATACCACGTTTACAAACTAGTCAACCTCATGATCTAAGTCGACATAAAAATCTCGATATAAACCTCCTGCACAGTAAATGAGACAAAAAAATTAAATCACCTGGCGCACACAAAAAGGTACCCTCAGGCAACACAAAAAAATTAAAAACACCTGCTGCAGACAAAAAGTTACCTCAGGCACAATAAACAGGACCAGGAGAACCCCCATGACCCTAACATACAAACCCATGTGTAAATCTACATACCAATTCACAATAAATACCGAACATTCTTAACCCCTGGTGAACACAAAAAGGTACCTCACAGGCTCTCACGGTAAGTGCTGCCTAATTCAATTACACCTTGAACTAGGAGAACCTTTTCCTTAGACTCCATGACAGAGATCTGCTCCCTTGTTACTACTCTTAATTAATTTGAACGCTTATGCAATTTACCTAAAAGTATCCTTGAAACTAATTTGAATCAATTTTTCACACCTGGAACGATGCAACTGTTCATTTCACACAAGACGATCAGACTAGTTCACTCCATGTAAGCTGATTCTAAACCAAGAATCCTACACTGCAACTACAATCAAAAGACATACATTAGCTGTCTGTCCTCTGAAATCTAATCTCCTATCAACCTTTGTAATTTTTTAGCTGGAGTCAGAGAAATCTATACTCTTTGCTTCTCTCATCTCCACAATTCAAAGGAAGTTTTTTAAAACGGATATGATAGCCAGTGTAGTGCACATAGGTTTAAAAATCTTTCTAAGTGGAAATTTTAATCCCAGCTCAACCTGCCCAACACCACTTCTGGTTTATCAGTAACCCAGAGATGGCAACAAAATTTACATGACAAAATACATTTATTGCAAGGAATTATAAATAAAAAACACCTTCACATAAATATCACAAATGTGAACCGCAGTGCTATTTCTTCTTTAACACATTTAAATGCTTTTCTGCCATCTGTGACACTGTATGGCTGTTCCGGGGCTCAAAACCTTTTATTTATTTGTTTATGTTGGCCAATAAGAAAAACAATCTAATGTCACATGTATATCAAAAATATATGCGTTGTGGTGAGCACTAGAAATAGGGGAAGGCAGCAGAGTCTAAGCTAACGAGTGGTAAGTTCCAGCTTACTTAGAGGTACTTCTGATGTGCATCCCTTAATGCCAACTTTTATGGAAATCATGAAGCTAGACAGAATTGGAGAGAAATTATAAAACTGCTTATCCATTCACTGAATACATCTTTTTTTGTAATCCTGGGCAAAATTGGATAGGTTTTAAACAACAGTGGTCCTTTCCTGAGGGTTCTCTCGGGCATTTACTATGTAAAAGGATTGCTTAGGGTGCCCATAACCTATAGTTTGAATATTTTGTAAATTTTCTCACTGAAAGAGAGGGGAAGGGAAATACTTAACATTGCTTGTGGACTCCATAGTTCACTATTTAACAGGCTTAATCTTGCTAGTTGTGTAAATTAGTTTGTGGGTATAAGTGGTGTCCCAATGGGGCACAGGGTGATGTTTCTACACAGCTGGTTGCATTATTTCACAATAGGTATTTGGGTCTAAAATCATCATGTTAAACTGTTTTATTTTCAATTATCTGATTACAATAATGCCCCAAATAAAAGTTTTTACCACAAATAGCTAAAAGTGTTTACCTAATCAGAGATAGTCAATAACGACTATTTGTGCGTAAGAACTTAAGGTAATAATGAGCCTATAGCTGCCTGCCTTCTTCAATTAATATTTTGAGGAAAAGCCAACACTTCACCATTTCCTGTGTAGGTTGAAGCTTCTCTAAATATTCCTAACTTGTTTTAAAATTGATAGCAGACCAGGTTAAGTTGAAAAACTCATTTTCAATATCATCTCACAACATTTTTTTCATATCTTTAGGAAATCATTTTAATGTCTCAAAGAATTGGCCTAACATAAAATACTCACTAGCAGACAAAACCTTCACCAAGTGGAACATCACGACCTACCCAGGGTATGGATACAAAATTGAAGTAGTAGCTGTGTCTGTAGACGATCAGGTCTCGGAGCCTCGGGGAGCTACTGTGGCGATTCGTAAGTCAGACTTATTATAGTAACATAAAAAAGTGTCGTCTCTCATGTTTAGCATTTTTTCAACGAGCTTCAGAATCTTGACTTTCGTTTTAGCTTTAACCGCCCCCCACAATGTCTCAGCTGTAATATCTCCTCAGTGGATCAAGTTTGCATACTCTGCAATTAGTACTAATGATGGGATTATGGTTGATTCTTCTGAAAACTGTGACACAAAGAAAAGCTGGAGATTACTTTCACACGACCAAAAATATCTCCATATTTCTGATACGATTTCCCCAGTGTGTAATTTGCATTTCAGAACAACATCAAGAGCAGCACAAAGTCTTGACTATTTGGAAGTGTTACCAGAGGAAAGTGAGTGTGATTTGGTGATCTTATGAAGTTAGTTTGAGATTGAAATAGTATGTCTAAAGTCCGATTAATTTAAACACCTAACTTCTTCTGTGCACAAGCTAATAGTAACAGCTGTAACTTGTAGGCGTAAAAAAGTGGTGAGTCGAAAGTCAAAGGTGTTTTTGTTATTTTGTAATAAAAGCCATAACGTTAATTTTTTTTTTTAGTAGTCAATCCTAATTTCATCTTCTGGGTTGTAAGTGAAACAGTGGAATGCTGTCACACTTAATTACTGTCAGTCACATTGTCTTTTGTAGTTTTATGATGCTATCGCTTCTCGATAGGTTGTTGAGTGAAAGAAAATAAATGATAAAGGATATGTATTTTGATACAATTTTACGAAGGTATAATTGTGGTGATTACTTACGTTTCTGTGACTATACACCTTTTAATTTGCTATTCTCAATTACAGTCATTTTAAAAATAGCTAAAGAAAATGATAAGTTTTTTGCATACTTACTATGTGTGTCAGCTTAGATTCTTGAAGTAACAAACATCACAAATGGGTCAATTTTTTGGCGCCGACAAGTAAAAAGGGCTTTTTACCACAAAACTTGATTACAAAAAATAACATGTATTTAAGACCTATGAGGTTTTATTACTGGATTGATACTTCGCAATGAAAATTGGAGTAATTTGATTATAGTCAATATTTTTCATGATATGTAGCAACAAACTCCATAAATCAATATTATGTAAGCATTGATCGTTGATGCATATCCATTGGCGAAAATTTAAGTTGATAATAATGATAAAAATCATTAATATAAATATCATGTCCAATGTATGTATGCCACAGCCTCACAACCAAAAAATGACTGTCGATTTTTTTTACATTGTTTTTGTAGGAAATATTATTTTTCATTATAGCAATGTTTGACTATTGCTTTATCAATTTTTTGTTTTTTTAGCTTAAATAGTAGACAATAGTTCCAAAAAAAAAGCAACCAGCTAAACTTGTTTTTGCATGGGCACAAGTTTTCTATATTAAAATTATTAAAAATTTTGCACAGCTCTATGAACCCCTGAAAATTAGCGAAGTTCCTCATGTTAATCTATCTAATAACGCGTACTGTCTCATTTTCAAAACATGTAATCTTTCATACTTGGGAGATGTTCAATCACTTTCAATCAAGATTTCTCTGTCTATTTTGAACAAAAATTTATATTAGGTGGAGCGTTGAAAGGCTCATGAAAACTTGCTTGAAAAAGAGTGAAATTTTTTTCACCATTTGCAAACAGAAGTGCAATGTTGCCACAAATATTCTTTGCTGAGTTTGATTGCTGAAACTCTCAGCTATGTAATCTATCATGACTTTCTGCATTATCTCAGAAATAAAAGCCGCCCGTTAGCATAACTTCTATCTAGTATTTTAGAACACTATGTTAACAGGGGTGAATTTTATTGAAGGTCAATGGTAAAAAAAAGTGTAAAATGATCTTTTATTGTGTTTGCTAGTTGAAAGCACATTTAAAGCACCTGAAGTAAAGTTGATGTTCGAGGATAGTAAACTAAAATTTGATTTTCATGTGACATTGAGCACCATTGGATCAGAAGGTGGACTACGAAAACTTGATACTAAACTGTTACAACTGAGGCCAACACAACAGGAAGTGGAATCTCGAGTCATACCAACAGGTAGTTGCGTCTGTCACCCAGCATTGTAATTTCTATGTTACTGCAGTATAACAAAAAGATAGTTTTTTGAAACTCAGCAACACTTTCATTGCTAAAGCAAATGTTAAAAAAATTCAAAAACAGTACCTTTTAAAAGTTCCATGAAAAACAATTTTTTTTTGCAGATGATTTAATACAATCTACCCCCCAACCTGGATGGGATAAATTCTCTCTAACTGGCGGCGAGTGGGATGCTGTAATCTTACCTGGATATGAGTACATGATGGAGGTTTTAGCTATTGCCAATAGCGATGAAGCTTCTCAACCAATTACTGATTCGTTGACCATTGGTGAGTGATAATTTTAACAGTCAAAGCATTTTTCATGACATTGCCATTGTGAACATAGGTTAGTGGTGTGTAATAATGGGTAATTGTTGCCTACTTTCTATTGAATATGAGTTAGCATATTACTTACAACACTGGGTATTTTTGTGGCCATTTATACCACATAGTTGCTGAAATTTGTTCACATTTGCTCTTATGCCAAATCATCACAGCGAGTGGTAACTGTGGGTAAAGTAATAGTGAACAATGGCCAAAAGAGGGTATTCCACATTTGCTTCAGGGGATCTTAAACATTAAATGCAATCAAGTGAGACTTTCCTTCCAAATGTTTGTCATAGGCAACCGACGGCAAGCAGAATTATTTCATACAATGATGGGAGTTTATCTTCAGACCATGTCTGGGTCGACGGTTATCCTTAAATATAATTTGTTAACAATTAAAACGATAACAGAAGTAGTAATATATGAGCAGATCTCCCTACCAAGTGTTTTTTTGTGGATTTGATCTTGGGGGTTATGCAATGAGTTACGTCGTTGGATGAATTTGCCGAGTTTATATTGTATTTCATTTGAGAGGTATTTGAGTGGCATTTGAGTGGCATTTAAGTGGCATTTGAGTTTTGATTATTTTTTACTTGATTTGAACTTATAGATTTTGAATGTATGGCATTCAAGTTTTGATAATTTTTTACATAATTATATACATAACTTTAACTCATAGAGCATCTAGATTTTGAATGTATGGCATTTAAGTTTTGATAATTTTTTGTAATTCGACTCATATGATATCTTGAGAGAGGAGAGAGAGGAGATATATCTACATTGAATAAATACAGTGATTAAAAATGAAACAATATGTGAATATATACATTTATTGTGTAATAAGTAGGGAAAATTTCATATAATATAGCTAGAGTCAGTAAATATTAAATAATACCAAACACTACAACTTGTAATGACAATCAATGCATAAGCTTTTACTAAAACTATCTTGAAAACCTTCAAAACATGATCCCAAATGGAAAAAAATGGATAAAGTTAGATATTCATCTATTTGTTTACATCTACAAAAAAGAGGTATTTTGGTGAAATATTTTTTCATTTTATTCAATTTTCATTAATTTTTTACAAAAACAAATCATCCTATAAATGGTTAAATTTCATCTAATTGTACAAATTTACAAAAAAAAACAAAAAAAAACACAAGGTATTTGGTAAAATATTCTTTCATTTCATTAAATCTTCATTATTTTTCTTTGCAAAAAAGAAATCATCCTTTAAATGGTTAAATTTTATCTGTTTGTATATCTTTACAAAAAAAACAGGCTATTTGGTAAAATATTTCCTTTATTCTATTCAATTTTTCATTAATTTTTTCAATAATTGCTTAAATATAAATTATTCATTATTTTCTTATTATTAGGTAAGCAACCTATCATACAAAATTAGTTTCTTGAGTGAGGGTTTTATCCTGCATTTTCCTTTTGAATTTTTTTCAAAAATTTACCATTTTTTTCAAAAACAATCATTTATATATACAATTTCCATTATTTTTTTAAACAGAACAATCTCTATCTCTGAGAGGTTGGAGATATTGGGGTAGAAAACTTAGACATGATGATGAGAAGGCTATGGATTTCCCATTTAAGAACAAACCATTTTCGATGGTAATTTCATTCTGAAAACTAAAACAATGTAATTTGTTTTTCAAAATGGAATCATCAGAAAGCTTCTGTCATGATGAGGAGGAGGCTATGGATTTACCCATTCAAAAACAAACCATTTTCGATCGCGACTTCAATTCTAAAAACGAATTAGAACTGAAGTATGTGGTATTACGTAATAATTTTTTTTAAAAAAAAAAAAATTGTTTTTCAAAATGCAATCATCAAAAAACTTCCGCCATGATGATGAGGAGGTTATGGATTTACTCATTCAAGAACAAACCATTTTCGATAGCAACTTTAATTCTAAAAACTAAATCAATGTAACTTTTTTATTCTTTGTCTCCCATGAAATTGTTCAAAACGAATTAGAACTGAAGTATGTGATATTACATGATAATTTTTTTAAAAGAAAAAAACACATCAAAATCGACAAATTACTCCTCTAGATAGTTCAAGTTCACAATATTTGAGAATTAATCGCAATAGAAACATTAAGCCTACTTGATAAAAAAAGAATTTGACTGTTAAATTTAACTAATTGATTCAATGTTATTATTTGGATCTTTTGAAAATAAACATTTCAATGAAAACATCATATTTAGTCTTTGACACACTTGAAACCATTTTCCAGTAAATTTCACCAACAATATTTTAGAAATGTTTACTATATATTTACAAAAAAAATGTGGTATTTTGGTAAAATATTCTTTTATTCCATTCTCAGTGTACTTAAGGACAGCTGTAAATCAGGAGTCACGCCTCCTGCACATCCTATAGACTATAGTTGTTACACAATATGGCCAGCTCTCATTGTAAGCAATGCAAAAGTTGTCGCCTTTGCCATTTGCCTGCAGGCTGGTTTACGGTCCTAGCCTTCTGATATTTTGATATAACCTTCAAAACATAACATAGATTGTGTTGAGAAATGGAAATGACTCTCAGTTCTCTCCAAAATATGTCAAAAATTAGGTTTTATAAGGCTGTTTTTCGCAAATTTTTGGTGAAAAAGTTCTTGCCTTTGCCATTTGCCTGCAGGCTGATTTCTGGTGTTAGTCTTCTGATATGTTGATAGAACCTTCAAAACATATCATTGATTGTGTTGAGAAATAGAAATGACTCTCAGTTCTCCCAAAAATATGTCAAAAATTGGCTTTTTTAGGCGGTTTTTCGCAAATTTCAAGTGAAAAAGTTGTTGCCTTTCCCATTTGCCTGCAGGCTGCATTCTTGTGCTAGCCTTCCGATATGTTGATAGAACCTTCAAAACATATCATTGATTGTGTTGAGAAATAGAAATGACTCTCAGTTCTCTCCAAAATATGTCAAAAATTGGGTTTTATAAGGCGGTTTTTCGCACATTTTCAGTGAAAAAGTTCTTGCCTTTGCCATTTGCCTGCAGGCTGATTTCTGGTGCTAACCTTCTGATATGCTGATAGAACCTTCAAAACATATCATTGATTGTGTTGAGAACTAGAAATGACTCTCAGTTCTCCCAAAAATATGTCAAAAATTGGCTTTTTTAGGCGGTTTTTCGCAAATTTCAAGTGAAAAAGTTGTTGCCTTTCCCATTTGCCTGCAGGCTGCATTCTTGTGCTAGCCTTCCGATATGTTGATAGAACCTTCAAAACATATCATTGATTGTGTTGAGAAATAGAAATGACTCTCAGTTCTCTCCAAAATATGTCAAAAATTGGGTTTTATAAGGCGGTTTTTCGCACATTTTCAGTGAAAAAGTTCTTGCCTTTGCCATTTGCCTGCAGGCTGATTTCTGGTGCTAGCCTTCTGATATGCTGATAGAACCTTCAAAACATATCATTGATTGTGTTGAGAACTAGAAATGACTCTCAGTTCTCCCAAAAAATATGTCAAAATCGGTTTTTATAAGGCGGTTTTTCGCAAATTCTAAGTGAAAAAGTTGTTGCCTTTCCCATTTTCCTGCAGGCTGATTTCTTGTGCTAGCCTTCTGATATGTTGATAGAACTTTCAAAACACATCATAGAATTTGTTGAGAAATAGAAATGACTGTCAGTTTTCCCCTAAATATGACAAAAACTGCTTTTTATGGGCTGTTTTTTGCAGATTATTAGTGAAAAATTTGTTGCCTTTGCCTTTTGCTTGCAGGCTGATTTCTGGTGCTACCTTTCTGAGAATTCGATAGAACTTCCAAAACATATCTTGGAATGTGTTGAGAAATAGGAATGACGGTCAGTTCTCTCACAAATATGGCAAAAACTGGTTTTTATAGGCTGTTTTTTGCAGATTACTAATTCAAAAGTCGATGCCTTTGCCATTTGCCTACAGGCTGGTTACCGGTGCAAGCCTTCTGATATTCTGATAGAACCTCCAAAACATATCATAGAATGTGTGGAGAAATAGAAACGACCCTCAGTTCTCTAACAAATATGTCAAAAATTGTTTTTTATAAGGGTGTTTTTCGCAGCTTATTAATGTATAATCCACAGTTTCACCAGTTACAGTCTCAACATAAACATGTAAATCGATTGTGTAAAACTATTGTTTTTGATCCCCAGTGGTGTCATATCATGGAATTGCAGAAGATTTACATTTATCTTATGTAAAAATATCATACACACTGGCACCAACATGACACCTGCGCTCAACTGCCTACTACTTAAGATCAGTTTAATTTTTTTATGTTAATTTTGGTCATTATTTGCTAAAAAATAGGTTCTGTTGCTTAACTTCATTGAATCTCCTAAAAAACACCTATACCAGAAGCTTGGCATCCTTCTGCTTAATTCAACTCACCACTGATGCCTATTCATCACCTACTACTGTGGTAATTAATTATAATAATACAAAGCATTCACAGCATTGGCTATAGAATTAAACTGTTACAAGCTGAAGTGAAAGCTGTTAACTTTAATTGCCACTGTGGCTAGTGTTCTTTACTACTATGAGTGAAGTTTTGCATAGCTATCCAACTCCAAAATCAGTGAAGCGTTCAGGCTACATAGACTGCAAGACCTCCACAGAACTAGATCCAGCATTTCTTGGTTATATAAAAAAAGTTGCTACTAACAGCCAATCAAAGTCTGCTTATTGGAGATTCATCCAATCACAAGTTTGTACAAATTAGTTTGGTTTCTCCACAGTTTGTGCTCAATGGTTTGTGAGGTTAGAGAACATACCTTGCTTACTGGATATTTGCACATAGCTACAGATGTTTAACCAGGGTTTCAACTCAGTCCTACTTACTACAGGAACCTTTGCCAAGCACCCATCCCTGTAATAATAACATAATTAACTAGCCGACGCTATTAAAATCACTTGAGCAATAACTACAAGGCAACATAAAGAGAGCACAACTTCTCAAAAATCGTGTTACAATATGCACTTGAGCATTTCAACATTCTTTCATAGAAACTGAAGTCAGGAAAAGACAATTCCAAATCAAACTTGTTATCAGCTAAAAACAGTCCCTAACATTAATCTTTGTTATTAATTTATAGTTAGACATAACTTTGCGCAGTCAAAAACTTGTTGTTTTAATAACTACCTGTAATGTCAAAAGACTGAAGATGGAAGAATTGAAGTAAGAAACAACTCATGATGACATTGCTTGTACAATCCATTTATAGCACAGTACTGTTAGCGAATTGTAAATTCACAACAAACATTCATTATCGCTTAGAGAATAACCCAAAAAGAATTACATGACATCGTAGAAGGATGAGGATTACACTGTTATTTGATTAAGTTAACAAATCAATGAACAAGAAGCATTGAATTAAATGGCGGTGAAGCTGAATCACATGAAAACAAGGTTTGGTGTTACCAGCATTAAAAAAGAGAGAAAGAAAAGTGAGGGAAAATGAAGGGAATAAGGGTTGGGGGAACGATTGATCCTGTCAATGTCACTCATCTAATTTCATTACATCAGTTGGTAGTAGAGCTTTATATTTTGCCAAGTTATCATACATGTAATTATTATTGTGTCACACGACACCCTCCGGGTAAATATCTTGAGCAACGGCTAGCTGAGGCTTCCGCTCCTAGGATTCATTCATGGTGCTAAAATGTATCATATCAGTCTAGCAGTTAATTTTGGTACTGAAAGAAAATTAGTTACTTGTCCGCACCTTTTAACAAAATCAATTCCATAAAATAACACACTAGCTATTACATCACGATTTTTGGTGATAAAAATACCTACAGAGACCATATGATGGCTATAATACGATTATAAAAAAGACGGTAAAACTTCCAGATTTGACTGAATGTGCAACAAGGGGCTCTGTATACTGCTGTCAAAATTGCAGACAAATCTAATGGCAGGAGGCAGAACTCAGGCACATACATCGAGAGAACTTGTTACAAAAAATGAGGAGAAATTTTAATGTGAGTGTAGAGAAGAGAGTTTTATATATAAACATGTACTTACCAGCCACTCGGACTGCAAAAGCAAGAGAATGAGTCAAGAGAATGTTGCTGAAAAAGTCTACAATGATCTCGCTTCTGTTGAAGTTCACAGTTCCGTTGTTGGATCATTTGTAGCGAGGTTAACAACGAATTGCTCTGTTGGCGAGGTAGCACATGTGGAATGGAGAGTTGACAAAATCCAGCTTAGTAGCTTGACCAGCCTCGCCACTTCACCTGCGCTAAAGCCAAATAAGAATAAAATTTCAGAATAATTGTAGCATCATTCAATATACGCAAGTAATAAGCAAAAAATAACAAACTGCTGAAAATATTCTCAAATAATGTTTGACGCAGTTAAAGGCAAGTAAATAAAAAATTTAAAACTGGTTTAACAATAGTCGCAAATGAATAAATGAATAATTTTTTGTAACTACTCTCTGACTTCAGTTTATAAATGTTGAAGTATATCGTCATGCTGCCAACAGACAAACACATTTCATATTTCAGTGCAAGCCCACTTTCACTTAATGTTCTCACTGCAGATTACCTGACCTGTTATATTGAATGTTTGATGGCTGGCTCTTAAGTTATTTAAGCTGAGGAGTGTGAAATAAAAACAGAAACCTATGATATTAAATATTTTTTACTGATGTATGCTTGATAGCAAGATGTCACTGCAATAGCATTTGATACAAATGCTTCAAGTAGCAAATCAAGAGTTAAACTCAGCATTAGTACACTCACCAAAGAACATCAATGGAAGCCACACAGCAGATAATCAATTTTGTTTCACATGTTATGATGAAATTTAATGCTATGGCACTCATACAACTAGTGAAGAATGGGGAAAGCAGTGGGGACAACTCTAAAAAATCATAGATGACAAACTCTTTTATATCTTGAATAGGAATTGCTTCAATTCTTACATTATCTGGATTACAGTTGTTGTTTTCGTTAGTATTAACCTGATGATGAAAAGTTGGTGATTAATCTATGCCTAAAATAACAAAGAAGTAAAGTTATGGTACAAAAGCCAAGTAAGCCGGTAGGGAAATTAATGGTTTATCTGACAGCCGCATTCCTTTCAATTTGATTTGTTAGAACTAACCAGGTCTCACAGCAAAATACAACTAAATCACTGTACCAAAACTTTAGGGAATTCTCTGGAGCAAATATTTTATGAACAGTAAACTTTCATTAATGAAGCTGAGCGACTAAGCTGAACAATTCAATAAAAATTACAAATCTCATTCGGGAGGGAAGACAAGATAAAACGGTTGCGTTTTAATAACCTTCAAGCACGAATAAAAGTACTTGAATATATCAATAATTTTATTGAATATGAATACACAAACTTCCGTAGACATCGGTGAAATACGTACATGAATACGAAAACTTCAGTAAGTCTGAGTAAAATATGTTTATGAATATGGAAACTTTACAACGAAAGTGTAACACACGCTAGTGAATATGGAAACTCCACAATCGATCGGTAGAATATGTTCTATCAATCTTAATAAGCCAACAGAAACAAATGATTAATATTAATGAATGTGGAAATTCCAATGGATGGAAGGGAAATATGTTAACTAAAAACGAAATTTCAAAGTAAAAAAGAGTTTGTGCTTCTAATACATGAGATCCAAGTCAAAGAAAATTATTGTTTGTTTTATTCATTTCAACACAAAAAATATAGTAATTGAAAAAGGTTAGTGGTGAAGCGGTGGACCATGTTTATGAATTATGAACATTCACTGATACTTCAAGAAGTTACATGGACAGGCTAAAGTAAATTAACACGGATACTGATGGGGAAAAAATGAAACATGTTTTTGCATGTTGAAACATCAAAATAGATTTACTCATGAAAAGAATGTGTAAACATGTTGGTAGGTGACAAATGAACCTGAAGAAACGCCACACTTGTATTAAAATGGAAACAAAACAGTGTTTATTCAATTTCGTCTTTAATTTTAATTATCATCAACATTTAAGGGGGTATTAAAATGAGTAATATATTCTCATCACAAAACACTTTCATACTAATACTAAAACATGAGAATTTCGATGTGATCAGTTTAGCCAGTGTGTAACTGAAGTATTATTGCAGTTGCAAGTTGATAAGCTGTGATCCAACTCATTGATAAGTGTGATCCCACTATGTAAGCGCGCTCTTGAGAACTTTCAAGGTGGAATACAATGGAGTAAATTAAATTAACAGGAGTGAATGGTCAGAAGTATTTTGAGAACGTTTCTAATGTTTGTTGGTTGGTAGAAATGTTTTGCTCCATCATTACAATTGCATCATATGGCTAGCTGGTCTCCCACAGACAGTGAAGTGCTAAAGCAATAGAGTAATTTCTCAGTGAGAGATTAAAAGTTTGTTGAGTATTGATCTGCTCCAAAGCTAGGCTTTTAAAATTTTGTGAGAAAACTTTCTTGATTTTAGGAGTAACCCTATGATTGATATTAGTAATATTAAAAACTATTTAACAGAAAGAACTCTAACGCAGGAAGAATGTTGTTATTGTGGACATTTGGAGTGGCAAAAATGATTTATAACTGTGAACATTGCAGTTGAATAGATTCATAGATATGATAATTTTGGCCTGAAAATGTTTATGAATATAGATCATTTTGCATGAAAGAGTGAAAGGTGTTTATGCATTTAGAAATTTTAATATGATAAAATGAACTAAGTTTGTGGATATGGAAGTTTCAGTTGACCAAAGTAAAATAATTTTACAAATACAAAAATTTGAATATGACAAAGTGAAGCATTTTCATAGATATAGAAACTTTGACATTAAAGCATGCCAGCCTGATCACTTTTTGGTTGAATTTCTGAATATTCAAGTCTTAAGCAGCAGATTGATGTATTAAATAACCCTCTATGCCCACTCAGTCATGATTTACAAGCTTGCCAAAAGCCCACTAGCCTTAAATGTTCGTCGCATAAGCTGAGATTGAGCTTTATATAACTTCTATTGATTGCCAAGTACGTCATTTTTGGATTGTGGGAGTGGTAAGTTATAATAAATAATAGCAAATTTTTATAAATGAAGTTACATCGTATGCAATTGAAATGAAATGTGATTGGGCAATTCATTTAGTCTTAAGTCTACTGAAGGTCATTGCAACAAGAATAAAGAATCCTTACAAAGACAACCCATAAAAAATTGATTCTAAGATTAATAACTCATGTACATATAACAATTACTCAGCGACTTCCTCAGCAATTGTATGATTTTGCAACTTCTTTTTTTCGCTAAGCCATTGCTAGCATTTTATTTGAGGTAATCGCCAGGCTTTGATAGGGATAAAAAAATCACAAGCCAATCACATTGCAAAAGAACTTTACCCTAGTTTTCAATAGTGCCTCGTCATATTCAGTGCTCCGATCTATCAACGATCCTATAATAAATTGAAGGCTGTGCTTTGTAACAGCGAGTTTGACCGGAATCGCTGAAGAATAGGTAGTAACAAAAAATTGTGCAATTTGGGGGAGCGACTACCCCAATCGCTAAGCAACATCGCTAGCACGATCGCTATATGTACATGAAGTATTAATGTTGGGCTTTCCAGTTAAGCGCCATTTTTCATATGGCTTGAATCTTCATGCTGATCGCGTAAAATCTGAATGTAGTTTCTCTCAATATGGACACAAATAATGCACACGCGTAGTGAACAAAATCAACGCTTGTTTATTACGAAAATTTCATATGTGAAATAGCAACAAGAGACAATTGCGAGATTTGTCAGGTGGTCCTATTCCAATATGATCACAATCACAAGGATCATCTAAATTCTTTCCATCAATAGGGTAGAAAAAAATTGTGCTTGTTTTGGTGAGTTAGACAACAATAAATGGTATTCATACATAAAAGGACCGTAGTATGCGGTCAAAATAATAATAAACAAAATAATAAAAAGAAATAGCGGGATTTGATTGGCCAAATAAATACTGTACGCCAAAGAAGTACACATACTTCTGATCCAAAGATGATGTCAATTTTAAGCAGTGTGAAAATTGGCGAGCATTTCTGGAAAAGGGGTATTTTGCAGGCTTGTAGATCAGCATTGAGGGGGCCTAGAGGGTTAGTCAATACAGCAATCTGCTGCTTAAAACTTGAAAATTCAGAAGCTCAACAAAATATAGTTCAATGCTGGGATGCTTCAAAGAGTGAAATGTGTTGATGTGAATGGTTGATTTAGTGACCAGGTAAACTTTGCTATTAGATGAATATTGCTATGCAAAAGTGCAATATTTGTTATGTAGTATTTTTTTTTATTATTTACCTTTTTTTGGTTTCGTGCTTGCAGAATTAATTATTTCATTTTGAGATGATTTCGTACAACTGTCAACTCAAGTGGATGATACATTTTGTGTCTACTGGAGACTGTGCCAGTAACAGATGTTTTAAAAAAAAGCTAAAAAAAATTATGTTCATTGGCTACGACTAAACAGGCATGGTTATTTCAACATAGTTCAGACCATTTCAAAAACAGTTTGTAGGGCTTTAAAACGAATCATCTGACTTTGAAAATGTTTATACATGTAAGGTTTGAGCTGCTGCTGACCTTTTGAATTTCAATAGCATTTGGAGGATTTGCAAAGCATTTAAATGGTTGTAAATTATCTATAGTTGTTAGCCAGAAATAATCTTATTGAATAACATGCTGCATTTAGCAAGAGCTGGCATTGAATCCCAATTGCCTTCAAGTTGTAATGCAGCTCATTAAGCTATTCATCTATTCAATCTAATCAAAGATCTAGTTGTTTCACGAGTGTTTATACACTTGTGGAAACAAGAAAGTTTCCAGTTATGAGCCACCATATTAAACGGTATTGTTTGTTGTGTCCTGCTTTCACTAAATAAATTAAAATTACTTCCGCCACTTACTAGCTTAAGGTGAATGGCTTTGGACATTGATTATGTCTTGGTTATGTTCACCAGTGGCCAGCCCAATGTCTATGCATCACCCATGGTATTGCTTATAGTGTGAAACAAATACAACAAACAACACATAAACTGGCTATCCATCACTAATAATTATCCCCTATGAAGAAGCTTGAAGTGAGCATTTGATAGTGATTTTGGATCCAGTGAATGTAGCAACCTTGAATAGCATCAGAGAACATTCAAAATGAAAATTCACAAAAGCTTCGCTTAGAACACCAAGATTTTTTAGAACTAAAAACCGATAGGGCTTTGACTAGATGGTTTTATATTTTACTGCTTGACGAAACCAATTAAACAAAGTGATGGTAAGTAGTGCACTTTGTAAGTCATTCTGCAACCAAATAAAAATTGTTTTCAGAGTTTTTCAAAAAATAAATTTCTGATGGTCACAGTTGAGCATGCAAGTACCCGCAAGGGCTCTCAGTACATTCAGTAAATACAAAATGGAAAAGCAAACAAATCAATTCGTCAATTGATTTAAGCAAAACACACAGGTTTTTATCAAGAATGTCGTAGTGGTACACAGTTATTATCATATAGACACATTAGTATGAGCCTGTTGTACAGTAAATAGCAGCAAGATTGATAGATTCAATTGCTATAATGGGAATAAAAATATAATTTGTCATTGATACTCACCAGCGTGTAGTAAAGCAGAGCAGCAACATTATTTGGCTCAATTATTAATTTTCAAGAAATAGAGTACAAAATTATTTGCTGTCAATCCTGTGTTGATCAATTACATACACTTTTAAGTGTGTGCTCATGAATAGTTATTGATGATGCACTATATATTTGAATGTTTTATGGGCGGGTGGGAGAAAAGGCTGAAAATTCAACGGTGTGATTATTTCATTTTCAAAATCTATATCCACTATAAGTATCCATAGATGTTAAGGTATCATGTTTTTTCCTTAACCATGCAACAAAGAAAAATAATTTAATCGGCTATTACAGAGCTTAGTATGAAGCTCAAATACTTATGTGCAGTGCAATGCATACTTTAGGGCTGGTGGACTCCTTTGCATGGATTGCCACAATACATTTTTGTGCAGCACCTTCAAGCAACTATTCATTTCTCCTGGTTTATATTTCTATTACATACGAACATATCATCACTTATAAAGGACTATACGGCTCACAAGGTTATACTTCCAGCCTTCATTACTTTTCATTCACGTATCAACTGCTGATTTGATGCTGAGTGAAGAAGAGCAAGTCAGTTCTTTTGTGATTGGAAGCCTAAAGAAATGGGATAATTAGTTATTATGTTCATATTGCGAATGCTATTGCTACCGTACACTAATACTTGTCTCTAAATGAACTAAGAGAAAATTATCATCATAAGCATTCCAGCAAGTTTCATTTTCATAAAAATTATATACACATATATATATACACATATATATCATAGATTTTTAATTCTGAATTTAGAGATCTTATTATTTTAATGGTTTGTGAATAGCTGTGATTAAACCTCTTATAAAAATGAGACTGGTCAAATTGACTTCAGGAGTGCGGAGTGAGAGTTTCAGAGCACCATAGGGTTGCGTTACTGAATTGTTATAATTCTTGTTCATATGAGGCTTTAGTAAACCTTTGCTAATGCCAGCATTCACAGAGGAACTGTTGAAAGTACTTTTGTATGTAATATTCAATTTACTATTCCTACAATTCATCACTTTGCTGTTTCTCCATTAAACATCTAAAATCAGCCACTTTTGCTGTGTTAACACTGTAGGAGCCAGTACAGTGGTTAACATTAGTGTTATGACTCACTGCTTTACTGGGAACAAAAGGGGGAAGGGATTAAAGCTGTGCTTCAACTTTAGACGCTCTGAACAATAACAACACTCTCCCGAATAGTGATAACACCCAGTCGTTTTAAATGTGTACAATCTTTACCTTGTATACATATATGTTAGGAAAATGGTAAAAAGTATGTGCCATTTTAATAATAATTTGTCATAAACTGAATTGAAAAACATAAAACAAAAATTCATTATCACATGAGTTGACTCACATTACAATGAAATTAAATGCAATAAATAAATTGGTCGTTGAACAACGAAAATGCATTTAGTATAAATAATCATTGGTCAGTGACAGCGGGCTTCAGCATTTTATAACCTTTCAGACAAGAGAGTGATTATACTTCTTGAGATCTTAATTTGTGCCAAGTTTATGTGAACATGGATCGCAGATCATCATACGCTGATCTGCGATCACTTCTGATAACTTACGATATGTGAACCAGGCTTTATCATACAGCCAGCTTCATTGTCTCATTTATCAATTGCAAAGTTTAACTAAACTGATGGGTGATAGCATGGTGTTGCTCCCACAGAAAACTCAAGGTGGCTGTGCAAGCAAATAACAAATACGCATTTAGCAAAGGATACAAAATGATAAAGTGGAAAAAACAAACCAGTTTGTGAAACTTTGCTTGCCCCAACGCTTATTTATAAGCAAATGTTTGAGCAGAACAAATTGCAAAACAAGTTTGTTTGGAAGTTTCGCATGTTGATGATCAATTAGCAGGCCGTTCGTTCGCTAAAGCAGCTAAAGCTAAAGCAGCGTAGTTATGTAATCTATAACAAGTTCGCTCTTCTGAGAACAAAGACCAATATGCTAAACTGCCATTTCACAAGCTAGAGGATTAACAGCTAACTAGCTAACAAGTGAACTAGCTAACAAGTGAAACTGTTCAAAATTAGTTTAAGTTATAAAAGTGAAGTATAACCTAATAACATGTTGGCCGAATACATGCATTCGAATTTATTGAATATCTTTGACAACAAACGACAAAACATATTACAATTCTGTGTTATCTGTCTGGCAAGAAAAATGTAAACTTTTTGCCCAACTTTGATGATTACTAGTGCATTCCTTTGAGTTCCATAGAAAACAGCAATGAATGCGCTGCTGTTATGTATAAGCAAGGAATGTAGTGCAACAATTAATACAGTATGTATTTTTGACGGGTTTGAGATATAAAGTCAATTGATTTGGTTTAAATGTATGATCTTTGCTACCATGTATAGTTTCCGTAGAATAATATGCAATTTTGCTGGAAAAATCAGGAAATTTCAGTGTTTTATGATTTAATACACTTCAGAGAAAACAAAGATTTCCAACAGAGGACTACGTTTGTGAACCCAAGTCACACTTTAGCATTGCCTTTGTTGTCGTGGTATTAAAGTTGTATGGAGAAAATGGTGTTAAATTGGCAAGCCAGAATCAGTGAAACATGACAATAACTGGCTTGTGAGCAGCAACCAAATCCAACAAATTTGTGGTGATGTATTACATAACGAGCAATCCTGCATTGGTGTGTGAACAAAGGGGCTATGGTGCAACTTTCATTGGTTACTAAACTGTGACTTGCAGCTCGTGAGTTTGTCAGCAAACTTTGCTACTTCATCACTACTTAAACCTAGATTGTTTAGTACTCAAAATGCCTAAATTTGCTAACATTTACTGTGGGTTTGCAAGTTGTTACTTTCAACTCAGAAAATGAGTTGAAAGTATATAATAGAGAACAAGTTGAACACTATCCTCGAATGAAAGTGGAGAAAGAGCTATGGAAGAAACTTCGTTACAAAGGCAGAGAACTGGTATTGGACAGGTTAGTTTTTGCTTCCGTAAAAAATTAAAATTAGAGCATTTTAGACTGTATGAAATCATATTTGTCCCGTTGCTAATAAGGAATGAGTTATTTAACAAACCAGTGAAAGATTGATTCTTGTTACGTTGCAATGATTTCATTTTTAAACTTAACTCAATTGATAGTCGTGGCACGAATGTTTTTTTTCAAGAATAGCTACACCAAACTCTTTATTAAAAGTTAATTAGTGATAACTTATCTAACAGAATAAAACCCATTTTGTACAAATTATGCATCAAATGCCTCAAGTGCCTCCGAAAATAAGGCCAAAAATCATTCAAAGAGACCAAATGGCACAAAAACGTCTTTGTCTGAAATATGACATGTGCTTTTTATAGTGGGAGATATTCTATCAGAGAATGGAATAGAAGAAGAATAAGACGGTACAGCCAACACGGACCAAGTCAAATCAGGTCACATGTCGGTAGTTTAGCCAGCTACGAGATAAACAATGATCGCTTAAAAAATGAGCTGGAGAGGAAAGTCACAAAGCTCCGTGATGGTGCAAAGGACTTTGAAAAATCATCTAATCTCAAGTGGAGGCATTTGACACGAATTTGTGGACTCTGAAGAACTACCGGTGGCAACATCAACAATGACTCTCAGGTATATTACATTAATGGCATCTGCCAATGCTTGTGCACTTTTAGATAGTTTTATTTTTGAGCTCGTATTTAGAATATTAAAGTAGGTTTCAGTGATCAAAAGTCATGTTAACATGTTCACAACAGGTAGCATGGAATATGAGTGCTTGCATTAAAACATTGAAATGACAGAACGGATTACTATGGTTTGTTTTTAAACTATTAACCAAGTAAAAACTGTATGTTAGTCAGCTGTGAATACCAGGTTAATACAATAGTCTCACAAACGCTGATGCATTTTACAGTGGTAGAAAGAAACAGACAGATAGTGAGTGGAGAGGTCAACATTGGCAGGGCTATATGCCTAATTACTAAAGAGCTTCGCAGAGGAGCTGCTACAATCGGAAAGTGAAGCTATGACAGGGTGGTGAGTCTACAAAACACCCGAGAGCACAATATCGAGTCATTGGATAGATAAAAAGAATCATGAGAGACTCCAAGAGTGTAGTTCTTACGGTTGAGCAATGCAGAGCTATTCCAGAGAAAAGCCAAGGTACAGACCTAAGAAAGATTAGGATTCGCGTTAATTACTTTTGGACGGAATTTTTTTGAATAAAAATCATGGACATTATAAAATTAAAACTGCTTGATTATAAAGTCCCAGAATGTGGCACTTTGGGATAAATTAATAATAACTAAATAATAAATTAATTAATGTGGGATAAAGTAACACAGTTGTCTATTTTTACCCTATCTTGGTGTAGTGCCCACAAAAGTAGATGATTTTCAACACCTGCTCAGAGAACAAGTTTAACAGTTAGAAACCATCCACCACTTTGTGTGCTGACATGATCATTCTGACATATGCTCCCACTCTTATTATGTAATGACTGTTTGGTTTTTCTACAATCAGCTGTGTGACACTTGCCAAGATTAGTTTGATTTGAATATTTGATGACCAAGGTGACATGTAGGGCTGAGCACTCCTAAATGTCAGGAGTAGCTATGTTTTGGTCGTTGGTTAGTTTTCCTGGCTCTGACATACTTCATTTTTTGTTGCCAACTGCCATTAGTCTTATATTAACAAACAGGAAACTTACTTCTCTACATCTAGGTTAACACATTGACTCTGTCGTGGACAGTTGGCGTATGCTTATCCGTAACTCAGTTGTCTTTCTTTTAGTATTGATGTACAAAGCATCGTTGAGAGACCGTACTTGCATATGATTGGACGGTCAACCAGTTGGCATAAGTGGAGGCTCGGGCTATTGAGCTACAAACAGCCGCAATGCCAATTATCTGCAATGGCAGAGAATATAACAACCAACTACGACTGTACACAGGTAGGTGGAAGAGCTTCTGAGCTGTTGTTTATTATGGTTTTGAGTAATTCCAAATCTTTGATAGGTATATTTTAGTTTTCTACTTATCATATTTAGAAAAAAACTACTTTTTGGAGTGTCTATTTGTTGTTAATATGTGACTCAAACTAAAACAATAATTTTCTGACAATGAAAACGGTATCATTGTTCAATGTGTGTTGGTCCATTTAAACATAGGTGGGAAACCAGAAAAAAGTTTTTTGACGGATTGGTTTGATCAACTGGTTTACAAAAATCGCTGAAAATATATTTGGAGACAAAAAATTATCAATAACAATTGTGCTCTGTGCAAAATAATACTTTTTAACCAAGTGCAAACCACGCCGTCTCTCAATTTCAGAAATAACACGACATCCTGATGAAAAATGATTTGTTGCCAAACAACTATTTGTAACCCAAAAAGTAGTCAATGTTTATTAAACAACGGGCTTGAGTTTAAAGTAGTAATTTTGATGGTGGCTCCTGATATAAGAGGTAGAAATCAATATACAGGTTTTTATTTTGATGCTTCCGGTGCCTTTTGGTATGGCATTTACGGGAATGCTTTAAAACAGGCCTGTAGGTTTATATGCTTCTATAATAATTTGTGATAGATAAGTGTTGTCAAAACTATATTTCTAGCTGTGGTTTTTCGACTACACTGAATGATAATAAAATCTGAAATACGTGCTATTTTACCAACACAGACGGGGAAAATCACTAAATGAAAATGATTAACGTTTTTATTGTTTAATTTGAACATGTAGAGTTTTTACAAATAATAAAATTACCTATTAAAATGTGATATATTATTATAGTGAAAGCGTCGCTCACAGATATCTTTCTAGCCTCACAGACTTAGATAAACATTTTGAATTCTGTTTACCGAAATTAATATTTGTGAAGGAACTGCTTACCACAAAAGTCACCTTCAAAACATGAAGCATTTCATTGCTATGGATTTGTTTGATAGAGTATGGCACTTTAATCAAGATGTGTAATAAATGCTCCATCTCAAACAATTCAGGAGATTTACCAGCAAGAGAATTTGAGGCAGGTCTGGCAAGACCAAGCAGTTTCCTCCCCTGCCAATGTGGTGCAAGAGCTGAGCACTTGCCTGATGAGGAAAAGGTCTTTCTTATGCCAAATTTTCTGATTATTGATGACCGGGTAGCGCATTTTTGCAAAAGCTACAATTTATCTTACAATGTCAGCCGAATGAAGGTATGTATCATGCAACACCTCATGCAGGGATTAACTTTTTCTTAGATTTTAATTGAAACAAGGAGAAAATTATTTAAAACTCAACCTTTGAAAGTCATGAAAATTTACTGGACCATGACACAGTGACAGGTTTTCATACAAAAAGCCACAAAAAATATTGATCTTTATCTCGCTTTGCTTCATTCTATAAAAATCTTACAATTTTACAGAAGTTTGCTTTGAAGGGCTTAAAACGGGCTTTTCAAGACTCACTTTGTGTGAAGAGTTGTTTTCTATCAAGCATTGTAAAACTTTTGAGAAAACTCACTTGCGGCAACAAGATGCAATAGCTAGGTAGAGGTCTATGGTGGTCTATCACAACGCGTTCGACAAAAGAGACTATCTGGATTACGATATTATATAGTATATTCCAGCAAATAGTTTGTACCATTTTTGTTACTTTTCAGTCTAAAAAACTTAACTATTATTATTTGGGGTTTTTTTGGAAGGTTTAATTATTATCGTTGCTGTAAAAAACAATGTTTCTATTCACCTGGAATTATTGTATAATTATACTAATGGTATTGTTTGATTAACTTTTCACTTGAAAATTGTAATTAATTCTTCCGATCTTGATCACAAACACTATCAGGTGAACGCTGGTGTATACATAATAGCGAGACTACAAAGATAAAGCAATTTGCTGACAAGAGAAAATCACCTCCAAAAAAAGTTAAAATTTGTTACAACATAATTCTTTTGCAATCAAAAGAGTCTCTGCACAATGCCAATGTTTAGGGGGCCCTACTTCTATGCAAACAAGCCAGAATTTATAGCTCTATATAACTTGTTGCGTCTTCGGGAAAAAATTGAGTCTTGGGTAGTGCTGACTGTGTCTATAGGAATCGTCTTACTGGTGAGAGTGCAACTCCAGATATTTTTTCTGAACACATTTCAACCTCAAAAAGTTCAAATTAACTCAAATCCTATTAAAATTAGGCATCCTAGGCCCTTCAAAATGATCCAATAAGTTGCCAATGACTTTATATCATAAGACTGCTTTAATACCATGCCTTTATTGCTTGAGATATACCAGCATTTTTTTTATCATTGATGGGAAAGATAAATTTGAAATAAAAGTTTCAATATCAATTTCATTGATTCCGATTGTACTTATCTGAAGATTTCTTTTGACTAATAAATCATTTTGAAAAATTCATAAATGCATAATAATTTTACTGCCAACCCATTAAGAAACTTTCTTTACAAAATCCAAAATTTTCTTCAAAACCTAAAATAGAAAGTGCAATTCCAAACCAAAACATTGTATGAGGTATATCTCATCTGATCCAACAAATTTTCATAGTATGATTGTCGTTGAAACTTGAAATATTTCCAAATAAGACTGGCCATCACCTGATTAGTTAAGGCAAATCAAAAAGTTGAAACTTGCTTGCAATAGGTTTAGCACCACTTTGAGCATCAGGATTAGGTTCAGAGAGTGACTAAATTGTCATTTAGAAGGGAAACAATTGATTGGTTGCTGTTGAGACGATAATCAAATTTCTGTAAATAAATCAATCGGGTTTTCTTTAATTTGTATGGTAGAAAGATGACTCGCTAGAAGAGCTGATGAGAAGAGAAGTTTAATGAGAAGGGCGATGAGCTAAAATACATGCTATCACAGAAAATTACAGGTATGCAAGCAGTCATTGGCATTATCTGTACTTTAACTAATGTGTGAATAGTGGAAGTTTCTTGTCAGAAAATGTTAGTTTTTTTCTTGTCATAAATTTGAGATTTTTAATGCGGTAAGCAGCTTAGTTTGCAGATTTACAAATCAACACAATTTCTTCTGTGATAAAACAATGCCCTAAATCAGTTATAAAAACTTTACTTTATGCAGACGGCCAAAGTGAGAGTTTACCGTAACAAAAAATCCAAACAAAAATGTTTGTCGACAAAAGTTAAACTGCAATATTTCCCTTTTTGCTGTTTGACCAAACCACCCTGCTTTGATTCTAATTTATCATTTCTAATATTCACCTAATTTTGATTTGCACAATTGATGGAACAGCAAAAAACTTAAAAACACAACCACACAAATGTTACTCAACTCACATCAACTTCTATCATTAAATGCTTCCATTAAAGTCACATAATTTTGGATAAAAACAACTGTACCATTCTGCAAAAAAACAAACAGTGAACTACAGTGATCTTTTTTTATCTTTTGTGAAATGGTTCCTAAAATTAGTAAAAATTTATCTTATTTTTCAATATCATGGCGCTGGTACTTGTTTTCAATTTATATTGATAATAGTTAGTATACCCACCTTATTATTCTACTAGTAAACAAGACTTGCAGTTGATCAGGGAAATATAAAAAAAGTATTGTAAAATTTGGTAAATAATAATTATCAAGCAGCTGCAAGTTTCTTGAAAAGCATTAAATTGAAAAGCTGTGATGTGGATGTTGATTGGCTAGACAGGCCGATAATCGTACAGAGAACCATCACTGCCGATGAAAAAAAATCGCCCACCGATTTAAAATCTTGAAGATTTCACTGCTCACACTTGCGAGCCTATTTTTTGCTCCTTCCACTCGGCCGAGAATTGCTTAGTGTGAACGTAGTTTTAGTGTGTGTTTTAGATTTTGCTTCACAAAACCTTATGAGCAGGTATAGCGTAAAACAACTTAAGCTCTAATCAAATGCAAGGGTTTTCATAAAACATTTTTTACAACAATGCTTACTTGAAAAACAATTTTCTCCTGTCGCTACTTGTTAAATTGACATTTACTAGCCAAAGCTTGTCATTGACAATAATATTTCAAACAAACCATAGCCTGATAACAGTGAGCGGTCCTAAAAATACTGGGCTATGTAATGCATTGTAAATGTCATCAAAATAACAACGACAAATGAGTGTCCAAAAATAATTTGTTACTATTTAAAGGACTACAGATTTCAAGAAAACTGCGCTGAAGCTGGAGAACCATCGGATGACGTGCCTCAAGATGGACATACCTATAATCCATGAGTTGGTCACACTTGGTATGTTAGGAGTGGCATATTATGTCAAGTCAGTTTTATAGTAGTTACAGTACTGCATTATCACCAGAGCTTAGCACTATGGGAAAAATTCACACTTAAATGTTTTCCAATGAGACACTAATACAACAGGGTACAGGTCACTAGAACTGATTAGGGATTCAATGGTTATTCCGATAAACAAGGTTCCAGGAATTAGCAATACCTGTTTTCTAATGAAAGCAGACAACTCCTGGACCAAATCTCCAACCGGTGTTTATGTTCACTAAATGCCGGCACTCTCAAGAGAAACTTTGAGACATTTTTTATCAACTACTGTAGACATTCATTTCAGGTTGATCAGCATTAATTCTAGGTGCCTACACTCATTTCAAGTCTGTATGCATGTATTATGGTATAGATTTGTTTCAGCCTTGCTTAAAATTGATTGACAACAGAATTTTTGAAACTATATTTGTTCTAAATAAGACTAGTAATTGCTTCTTTCAGGCGATGTGAGATAGGCAGAATCATGAAATCTTTGTGGCAAAGCATTTATTGAAACTGAGAAAACCCTAAGCAAAGGTGAGTGAAACATCTCAATTATTTACGAGAGCGGATAATAAACAAGTGCAAAAGTACTTGAATGTTATGCATTTGCCGCTGTATAAAACAGTCTTTTTCCTTTTATTTAGCTGAGATGTGAAGTACCTTTTTAAAAAGCTTAGAGCAGGCTTTGTGAGACATACTCTGGGTGGGAAGTCATTGTCTCATTGAGCATGAAAAAGAGGGCATCAATCCCCACCCTTACCAATCAAAATACAAACTGTCTCTTGGGTGTGTGAAGCACATTTTCCACGTTTCATATGTCATCCATTTCATATACGACAATTCTGTAACTTTTTTTACCAGATATCACAAACGGAAATGAGGAACCAAATTTGAGTATTATGAACATTTTACGAGTGGTCGTAAAACTAAAAGGTAAGAAACATGTTGACTATCAAGATTGCTACTACCTTATGGTTTTCATTTTGCAAGAAAGATATGCGTGATGTAAAATTTGAAACATCGGCAAAGACGCTAGTTCCATATAGTAATATAAAAGTACTGGTAGTTATAGCCGATGTACTACTTGTGGTAGAGGTCACCGATGTACTACACATACCAGATATAGAATATACATTGTGGAAGTAGATATAACATATACACTACCAGTACTAAACGTAGCATAGATATGTTACTCGTAGTATATATAGCATATACACTACAAGTAGCAGATATGACATTCATACTACTAGTAGTAGATATAACATTCACACTATTAATAATAGATACAACATTCATACTACTAGTAGTAGATATAACGTATTTAGGATGAGAAGTAGATATAACTTATATACGACTAGTAGTAGATGTGGCAGATGTATTACTAGTAGTACACACAGCATATTCACTACACTAAACTAGGAATCAACATAAAATATATGATACTAGTAGTAGATATAGCATATACAACACTAGTAGCATATATAACATATGCACTATTAGAACCAGATATATCGTGTATACTACTTATTGTAGATATACCAGATAATGTTCCATTAATAAATATAATATGTACACTATGAGCAGTAGATATAGCATGTACACTACTGGTAGTAAAAATAACATATACATTACTAGTGGTAGATCTAGCATACAGACTACTAGTAGTAAATATAACTTATGTACTACTAGTAATAGAGATAGAATAAATAATACTAGTGGTAGAGATCACAGATGTACTACTAGTATTGTGTATAGCATACACGTTACTAGTGGTAGACATAACATATATACCACTGGTTGTAGATATGCATGTACATTTTCAGTAGTAGATTTAACATATGTTACTAGTAGTAGCTATAACATCTATACTACTAGTAGTAGGTGTAACAGAGACACTACAAGCATAGGAAAAACATATATTTTACCAGTACTAGACATCACAGATATATGTACATTACTAGTAACAGATATAGAATAGTATTTATATAATATAAAGTAGTAGTAGATACAACATACAGTCGACATCTTGCTTGCCCTCTAATCTATAGCTCCAAAATCGAGTCAGTGTAATATAATATTGGTTATGATTATCATTATTATTGCTATAAAAAGAAGTGATATCATTATCATAGATACATATCAAATAACCAATAACATTTCAAGAATAACTATGAACCAAAATAATACTACCTACTGTCTGTAACTATTAATTATTACTAACAATACAATATCGATTATAATTATAATAATAATGACAACAATAATATATAATACTTACTTATTATTATTATTATATTACTATTAAAAATAATAATAATGAATGATAATAATTATTATTATCGTCATATATCATCATACAATAATAATAATAATAATAATTAATACCAGTTATAACAAAGTTTTGTTGCTAACCACTAGTGTAAGTTTATTATTATTATTTATTAATTTTAATGAGTTATTATTATTTATTATTATTATGTTTAAGCCATTTAAAAACCTTGAACAACAGTCACAACGAATGTGGTATTATTGAGTCGGTATGTAGGATAATACATACTAAGTAAGTAGTAGTATGATGTCTTGTTTGATAAAACTAAATCTGCTGTTATAAGAAAAAAACGTAACAACAACAACAACCAATATAATTATTATTTATTATTATAATTATATTATACATACATGTAGTATATTATTATTATTTTAATTATTATATATATTATTTATTATAATTCTTCCATTCACCAAGTTTACAACAACAGCCTGACATACTCACAACAGCAAACGCTCCCTCTACAGTAGAGTTCAAACCTCTTGTTGTACTACTTACATACCCTGTAGGGAGAAGTGGTGATGACGATCTCGCCATCCAAAATAATAAAGCAGTGGCAATTCCACTTGTTCCCAATGTCGGTGGGAGTCAACCATAGAATTATCTCCCCCTGATATGAGGGGGGGGATAATTCCATGGAGTCAACTCAACGGGTCAATGTCAAAATACTTTGCCGAAGTTCCTAGTTTTCAACGCAAACCATATACACACTTTAACCCGTTGTGATTCAGTGCAATGATGGACCTATGAGTGCAATGCATAGAACTTTAGGATGGTACAGAGTATAGACCCTAGGCTAAATGGAAAAGGCAGTAATAACATCGCATTATCATTTTGGTGCCATAGATAGTTGTACTACTATACCTCTTTTACTATGTTGTTGGCACTCAAATGTTCCTGGTCTCTGAAATAAGCTAGAGGATTTCATGTCATTGGTACTTCCAGTCATGTTTTATTATTATTATTATTCTTATTATATATATTATTAGTAGTAGTCAAATAATAATAATTTTTTATTTAATAATAATCATAGTAGTAGTCACAGCAGCAGTGCGTGGTATAATTGAAATAATAATAATAATTAGCAAACAATCAAATAAATTACTATTAATTATTGTAATTAATTATAATTGTAATGATAATCATTATTATTAATTATTATAATATGATATAATAATGATTTGATTGCTGAAAGACTTTTCAAAATTTTTATTATTTATATTTATATAAATCAAAAATTTCAA